>VWZK01024658.1:0-17094 GCA_013396935.1 Baryphthengus martii | reverse complement strand
TATTTTATTTTATTTTATTTTATGTTGGGGATAGCATTTCAGTAGATAGTTGCTGTGTTCTAAATTTTACCTTTAGTAGATGCCAATTATGTTAATGAATTCTACCTGGCCAATCACAGGAGAGTCAAAGCTATTTTCTGTTTATAAAGTGTGCTAATTGAGATTGCTAAACACTGTTTAATTGTGTTGGTAAATACTCTAATGTTTCATTTCTAAACAGTTCATCTTTTAATGGAGGAGGAGGAGTAGGGGATTTAGTAATTTGCCAAAAATGAAGATATATTTTCTAATTACACATATTATTCATTAGCATCAGTGTTTACATAAAATCCCCCAAGGCACAAATATATATGAAATTTTTTTAAAAAGCAAGTAAAGCTTTGTCTAAAATAGAACTGAAACCAGAAATTGAAGCCAGCTTTGATGCAAGCTTTTCACACGTTAAGCAGACTCTAGGGTACACAACAAATAAATGTGGAGTGTTGAAAAACTCAAATGTTGAAAGAACAGAGTACAGTCTGTATGCTCTCAAGATACAGAAGAATTGTCCAAAAGCCCTTGGTGCAATTAATTATAGTAGATCAAATACGCAAAGTGTACTGTGTAGAATTTCTGCAGTTTGTTATCCTGCCATAAAAGGATTTCTCAATGGAGAAAATGACTTTTACAAGATTGTAGATTTGTAATAGAAACACGCATCTTTGAGTATATAGCCTGAGAAAAATTGAGGCTCTTTAGCTGAATTCAGTTCTTCATGCAAAAAAATCCTCTCTTTATTTGCGTTACTGCAAACAAAAATTAATATTAAGGCCACCGACAGAGAGGTGATTTACTGCAACTAAAAGGATAGATTGGCAGATTTATATTCCCTAAGCACTTTCCCACAACAGCGCTTCTGATGACAAGCCAACCTAGCAAGTTTTGGCTTGTAGTTTCGGTGGTTTGCAAACTGTTTCATTTTGAAAGTATGGGAGTTACTCAACACCGGGGACCAAATGGTGATCTGAATTATGCTGGAGTTGCACTCCTGCTTCTCTGGTTACTACTTTCAAACAGCTGCTAATGTACACTGCTGTTCAGATCATGCATGATCTGGTCCAGTTTCCTATACATCGTAGAAGTTGATAGAAGAAAAAAAAAATTCGTCTCATCTGTGGTAGACCTTTGAATGTATCTGTCTTTTTTGCATTAAGTATAGGGAAAGCCTAGGGCACATATTTTATACACCTACTACACTGCCCTGTTAAGATGCGTATCTCCGCACTGACTGTAGGAGCAGGCTGATTACCTAACAACTTTAGACCAAAATGTTAACCTTTATACAGCTAGAACAAGGCAAAAAGAGCCCCACTCTAGGAAAATTAACTGGAAAAAGAGATTGTGTATTCTTCATCAATGCCTTTGAAAGAAAATGGTCCTTTACAATAACAATATTTTTTCTTTTAAAGGTGTTCATACTGTTTTTTTTATAGCCCAGAAGAATGTTAAAAGTTTGCTAAAACTCAGAAGTCATTGTAATGTCATCTTAAGATAGAAAATTTTAAATAATGTTTTTTAGGAAAAAGGAAGTGCAAGAACATGAAATTTCATGTGGATGCTGCCCTCTGCTTTATGCCGATTCTTCTTAATCAACAGCAGTAATTGAGTTGCATAATGGAAATTGGGTACCAGAAATCAAGAAGCTGGCCTTTTTATCTAGGGCGATTGCAATTGATTGATTTTTATTTATTTATTTTTTTTTTAGGTGAGGTTCAAACAAAATGTATTGAGTAAGTGAGGAAATGAAGAGCTATTGTAGGAAAAACTGCAAGAACATGTGAAATGTAGGCTAGCCAAATAAGATCTAAGGGAGACTGGAATTTTTCTTGTGTGTATATTAAGAGACTAATTACTGGTAGGTAGGAAAGGAAAAAAGCCCATGATGGCCCAAGGTAAAAGTCATGAATCATTTTAGACTGTGAATTTGAAAGTTTTCAAGCAAGAAATAATGCTCTGGGGCAGTCTTCCAGGGAAGGAAAAATCCAGCTACTGTTATAATGAGTTTGATCATTGTAAGACAAAGGTTATATAATGTTCGATAACAAGAAACTGCACTTGGTGACCCAAGAATAGTTTTTTGATAACAGATTTGAAGGCCATAGAACACAGAGCATTCCAGCATAGTAAATATTAATATATAGTTTAGGTAAAAAAGCATCTGAAAATATTGAAAATATTGAAAATTCCTGACAATCTCCTTCAAATTCTCTAAGTGAGGAAATGTTCTGTGGTTTGATAGAGAAAATAAAAACCCCTGATATTAAGGTCTTATCTATAGTGGAAAAATTTGTTGCCTATTTTTGGCAGTTGGTCAACTGTAGGAGTAATATTAGTTACACAAATGCTAGTGCACATAAAACTGAAATACCCCCACTATTATACCCTCTAACTCAGAAAATATCCCTGGATTTGGTCTTGTTTTTTAAATTGCTTTTTGAACATTCAGGTTACCTCATTACTATGGCATTATTTTGGATCTGTGTTGTGAAGGATAGATACGAGTATCTGAAATGATTTTGCACAAGTAAAGGATTTAGATATAGCTGGAAACTAAGCTATGGTTTAAAAAAATGGCAAAATTTGGACCTTTAACATCTAACTATGCAGGGAGATTTGGATACGTGTTCAGAAAATCACACACATGCATGCACACATGCTGAGAGACACGCGCTTAACCTATCGAAATATTATCAGTTGAGATTAAGAGTCAGACTTCAACCTGCAGGTGCAAGGGCACTTTGAGACTATAGCCTGTCCTTAATTCACCCAGTTGTTAATAAGTGACTCAATCTAAAATACATCTAGGCTTGCAGATAAGTCAAAATAGTGAACAGAGGTCTTGAAAAAAATCCTGTATATTTAAAATTATTTCCATATATACGTCTGTTCACACCACAAAGATGTTATGTATATACTTTGAAAGCAGACACCATACAGTGACCACTTAGAAGGATCACTAAAATCCCTTTGCCAGAGATTGGGCTAGCAATGTCTTAGCTAACTAGACTGTATAGCAATTCAATCTAGTTTTATTTGTTTGGGTTTTTTTTGTGTTTGTTTTGTTTTTTCCCCCACACAGCACGTTATTACTAGCTGTATGTGATAACGAGTGGCTAGTGGAGTGTTATTCAACTATTCCTGAGCATACTATACTATTCTGCCAGAAGTCCCTGGTACTGGATGTTGAGTGGCACTCTTCTTTCATGGGTGTCAGGCATGAAGTCATGCAGAGATAGAATTTCAATTCCTGTGCCTTTATGATTGCCACAGTCTTCACTGGGGTCTGAACCATCTGAACAATTTACCAGAGTTTACCCATGGAGTTCACTAAAGTATGGAAGCTCTTGACCTGTCTAATGTGTTCAGTTGGAATCACAGAAGATAATAACCGCAGCTTCACTTGTCATTTCTCTTGTTTTTCACCACATTCTATGCTATATTACAGCTGCTCCTGTTCATCTGTTCTCCACCCTGATAATTCAGTTTCAGGCACAGTAGAACAGGTAGGGAGGTGGTATTAGAGATGCACTCAAACCAGGATGATGTGAATCAAAGCACTAATGTGTGAATCTGCAACACATAAATGATATGGGGGGAGGGGATGTAAAAATAAAAATGTGTGGATTAAAAGGGTCAGAAAGAACCCATGTAATAAGTTGTTTAGATGTCCTCTTTGAAACACATACCAAAGAATGCTGCTTGATAATTTATGCTCTATACCTGTCTTTTTTCATCAGTGTTAATAATGATTTTTTGTATGGAAATATTAAGAGTATCTTTAGACTAAGTTTTAAAGAGAAACAGGAAGGATTGACAAGTATAGCCACTTGCACATAGGAGTTTTCACTACCATATTCTGTAACCAGCATCCAAGATTAAACATTGACTGACAACAGAAGGGTTGTTCTGGAGCTCACTGATGTTACCACTACCTCCAAGAGGCATTTCTTCAGACTCACTGTGACCTGCATTCTGAACAAGTGAGGTAGAATTTTCTTCTTAACCCTGAAGTTAAATGTTTCCCATTTAATCAACATTTTTTCTTGTAATGGCTTAAAGCAAACAAAATCATCTCTGGTATATGCAGAGGTTGATCATTTTCTTAATTAGAGTGCTGTATTTCAGCAACAGCCCTGGAACCTTGTCAGAGTCCCCTGCTGAGATGTGCATTAGGTACCTGTGATTTACAATAATGTCTTAGTAGTAACATTTCTATGAATTGATAAATTACTGCGTATTTATTCTGCTTAAATATTATGTCCTTTGACAGTACTCTGTAGGAAATATCAAGAAGCAGAAACACAGTTCTGAAAAACAGAATATAGTTTCAAACCAAAGGAGAGTGATTTTTTCAGTTTCAGCACTAAAGAGGTGAGCTGTAGTAGGTATTAAACACTTTGTGAGCAGCATATGTTAACCATTACAACACCCAATTACTGTTATTGCTGTGTGAATGTAACACATCTACAGCGGGCTGTAAGGCCTACCTGCTGTACAAATCCTGTAACTAGAATGCCAAAAGGTATTGAAAATGAGTGCAAATAATAGAGCTTCTGATTTACATCTTTGATGGTGTCAAGAAAAGTGGCTGGAACAAAAGATGCTTTTATCTGGCTCTGTGAAGAATTATATTACTCTTCCTATGGCCAACTCTTATTATTCAGCAGGCCTAAGCCTCAAAAGTTCTAGGAAAATGGAAGTGGAGGTTGGATGTTTTCAGAGAGACAACTGAGTGAGTGTCATTTAAAGGCTCACAGTCCCCCCTGCTCAAATCCATCTCTGATATACAGGTGTTGTGAGCAAGACAAGGTCTGTCAAAGATCTGTCAGTTTGCCACCAAGACATTGATAAAGGTGAGAATAGCATTTTTTAACATTTTAGGAACCCGTAGTTAGTATTTCAAAAATTCTGCCAAATACTTGTACAAACTCCCAATGTGAAAATCATCCTGGGTCTTTTTGCTGCTAAACCTAGCAATTTAGAGTTTGATCTTCACAACAGAGAAAACGAGGAACTTAATCCTACAGGGCTATGAGATAGAGGAAATCACGCCCCAAGTGACCCTGAAAAATGTGACTGTACTGGTACATATAATAGCCTTTACCCCATGGGGCCATCTTATGGGTTGTCATGTGTAATAGCAGAATGAGTCTTAAAACAGCATGAAGAAAGAGCGCTTCCCCTTTTCAGCTGTGCCTTTTGCCAAACAAGATGAGCTTCACCCCCTCATCTGAAAAAAAAATAGAGACAAAAGGTAAAGAGTGAGAGAATTCCTCAAAATAACTGTTTGAAACCAAAGATAAAGACTAAACTGGGGACACAAATCTCCTGACCTCCTAACTTTTATCCCGTACATGATGCTGCCTGACATCATCTCTTCATTTTGTTTGTTTTCAAAGATCACTCTTTCAGCTTCACAATAGAACAGGTTCTTAAGAGATATTTACTTTTGTATCAGTGGCCGAGGAAAACATACTGAGGCAGCCAGTCTGTTTATAAAATGTAAGAGCACGACACCTGTGTGTTGCAGATGCACTACCTGAAAAAGATAAAACAATTATGTACCAGAGATTTATCTGAGGCTTTCAAGATAGTAATCTACCACTTGTGAAAATTCTTTTGCACTCTGAATCCCATTTTAGTCAAGCTATCTATATGTTCCTGAGCTTGGTGATGATGCTCTTGGGTGTGCTGACAATGATTTCTGAAGTCAGAAATGATCAACATATCCAGTGTGCCATTTAGAGCAGCAGCAGATGTTTCTGGCTTTCAAATGGTAAAGGACTTACTGACTAGGGATCATGAATTGTGGATTGTTTTGGGGTTTTATGCGTTTTTTTCCCCTATTCTGTTGTAGAGATAAAAGTGTTTTGTTTTGTTTTATTTATTGCTTCATATTTGATTTGACTACCCTAGAACAATTCTTTACATTATCACAGGGTTATTGGTTCCTCACACAGGGATCTTGGCTGATCCAGAGACAGAGCAGTGGTAAGATGTAGTAAGCTGTCGTCTTCATCCTGTGATATGATCTTGAGTCTTGTGATTCCTAGAGCTGGTGTTATGCTCTCACTGAGCAGTACAAACCTTTCCACTAATGACATGCAAGCTGGGACAATAAGATGGAATTCCTCTTGGAATTATCTGGTACAATCTGAACGAGGTACTTTTCAATATACAAATAGCAAACAGTGTGCAGCAGTGGAAAGCATGACCCACCCCACTGCTTTCCCTTGATGTGAAAGACTCATGCAGTAACCATGGTGCATGAGTTCTTGTGTGATTTACTTGGCTGCATTTCCCATATGCTGTTCTGTCTCAATTAGGTCAAAACTTGATACCTGAAATCTGCTTCTCAATATTGGAGCACATGGTATCCTTCTATGGAAGTACTTATAGAAACATGAATATAGAAGGATTTTACATACTTTACATACTTTATATATGATGGCATTTCCCTCCTTTAGAATTTGTGGGAGAAAGGAGGGTATTCAAGTTGGCTTCACAAGACTCAGGACAAGATGACACAAGGAAATCGGAATGAAATTCAGAAATTATTTCCATAACTTTCACAGCAACCCCCCCTACATCTCTCCAGGACTTCAACCTAATTACTGTTGTTTCTTTTTTTAATTATTTTTTATTACTGAAAATTCGTAACAAATTAACTGTTAAACAGTTTCCAAATTCCTACCAAGTTAATTCCAGCCATAAGAAGTTCCCTGATACTGTTCAGTTGATGACACTTTTGCTGAATGCAGGATCCATATTTGATTGTCCTCTGCTGAAGGTGGAAAGTAACTCCACCGATGACATCACAACATAAATACCATGTGAACAAAACCAGAATCACATCATAATACTTAAAGGTATAGTAAAAAAAAAAAAAATTAAAAAAAGGAAATGACTTTTTCATTCTTTATTCCTTTTTTTTGTTGTTTTGCTTGTTTGTTTATTTTTTCTTATTTTTTCTTTTATTTTTTTCTTCTGGGCAGAGGAGTGTGTAAATGCTAATAGAAATACAAATGTGCTAGTAAGTCAAATATGTTATTTTTTCCCAGAATTTGTTACTTGCATTAAGTTACAACATATTACTAATGCTACATAAGTCATTAGTTCAGTTTCTCCATTCAGATAAATCCCAAGAGATTAGAGTAAAATCTCACAGCTGTCCATTAAACAGCAGGAAACACATGGTTACAGAAATGTAGTTATATTTGGATAAGTTTATTTTTTAAAAACATTAAAATTAAAATGATTCTATTGGATGTATTCCTATTTTATACACATATACTTTTATTTTAAAGTTCCTAGCAATAGAATCTTCCTGCTATAATGTCCTGAATTTTGT
The DNA here is from genome assembly GCA_013396935.1 of Baryphthengus martii. Taxonomy (NCBI): domain Eukaryota; kingdom Metazoa; phylum Chordata; class Aves; order Coraciiformes; family Momotidae; genus Baryphthengus; species Baryphthengus martii. The sequence goes on along the minus strand of VWZK01024658.1, from coordinate 9,704 downwards.
GAAAAAAAACTTGACAGTCAAGAAAATTACCATGTAATGGCTAAGTAGCTTCCATCCGTCCTGATTTATTTCTGAAACATAACAAAAACATCACAGATGTATGCTACATTGTTCAGAGAACATACATATGCATTTAAGTCACTTACATTATACGTTTTAGTGATGTAATTGTGAAATATGTTCTTTTTACATTCCTAATTATGGAGCAGAACAGATGGCAAAGACTTAGTTCAAAGTAATATATATCCATTAAAATAAACGATGTTGCCAACCATTCATCAGCAATAGAAGAGTTTACTGCTTTCTTGGAATATAATTAGGCACTACTCTGGACTGAAAAAAAATGTAATTATTTCAAAGTTTATTTTCTGTAGTCATTTACAGTCAGAATTAGTTTGAAAGCTTACATTATCAGGTACAACACATTTAACACGGGTTTATAGCTTGACAGCATGAGATAGTTTGCAGAGAATGCAACTCTGAGTAAGGACTGTAAGTGACATTAATTTTGGGCCTGTGCGTGACTCATTGTGTTTATACTGTTGTAAGTAATTGAAAGCTAAACTCTTCCCGTGAGTAACAAGTTGCAGGAAGGATGTGTACTGTGATGGACTCTCAAAAAGACCCTGAACAGTCCAGTCCTGAGTCATTCCTAGGAAGCATCCCTGCTGTACCTGTTGGAAGGGCAGTGTTCTCAGTACTGGCAGGTTAGCACATTTTGCTAAGTGCTGGGGAGTGGTGTGCTGGACTGCGAGTCTTCCAAATCACAGTTTATGTACCATCGCTGACTCAGATCAACATTTATAGTCCCTAGGCAAAGTGCCTTGTTGCTGTGATGTTCCTATGTAAGACAGCAACAAGCAACTCAGGCGACATGCTGTGCAGGGATGCCGGACCCTTTCTCCGTGTAGATGTAATGAAAGTAAGTAGGTGCCTCTGAAAAATGATCCAGAAGCCCAGAGAAAAATGGCAATCATTTTAAACTAAATTTATAAACAGCTGTGTTTTGGCAGTTCAGTAAAGATAATTTAATCCCTTCATTTCTTGACATCAGATGTTGTAGCAGATATTAAAATTTAAGTGCCATGCAGCTCAATATTTTCTTAACATCAAGGACTTTACCTGGCTCTTCCACTGGAGTAAAAGGCTAAAAGGAAGCCCCTAAGTCTGAGGCTTCAGCCACACTAGTAAATTAAACAATCCTGGGGAATTTTCCCAGGCCCTAGAACTCAGATTTTCTACATCATTAAATTGCCAGTACCGTCCCCAGCACGGTTTTGGCTCGAGCGGCTACTGGGCACAGGACTGAAATTCGCGTGGACCAGTCAGACTGTTTGCCAGCAGGCACTTTGCATGTAGCCATCTTCTTGGGGGTCTCTTGGCCATGGTCTGTCCACTGCCTTCAGTGCCAGAGAAAGGTCTCTGTATATTTACTTTACTTTACTGAAATGAATCAAAGCGCTTTCTGCTAATACAGTGCTAGTGTAAATCCTTCACTGACTGTAATCGGGAAGAGTTTTGTTGCTAAGGATTTCAGTGCTTGAAGGATCAGACCTTAAGTTAAAATAATAATCCATGGTTTTCATTCTTCAATTGCTTATTATAGACAAGAGAGGTAATAGACACAAGGCAAAGTCAAGGGATTTAATGTGGCATTTAGTCATTATTGAGAGATCTGTTCTTATTATGTGTATCCAGAATTCCACAGAAACCCATGGAGAGTTCTGAATAAAGTTCCCACAGCTTTCAGGGTTGATAGTTCTTAATAAGGAAAAATAAATACAACACAAGATACAGCAAAAGTATGCAGTGCAGTGCAATGCAATGCAATGCAATATAATGCAATACAATATGGTACAATACAATACAATGCAAAACTTAGGCCACATAAGTTTCTATTTGGTCACTCTGCTGGTATTGCTGAATCAGTGGCGGTGTTTTCTATACCATCTTGGGTGTTCCTCTTGATTCAAACTGGCTTGAGAAGCTCTTTAAAAAAGTAACTGAATTTCTTTTTCTTTTTTTTTTATATAGGAAAGTTAACACCACTCAGATGGTGTAAGTCTCCAAAATGGAGCTCACAGCCTCTGGAAAACCTCTTTCTTCCCATTCGGAGTCTCTGCAGATGTCTTCAGGAGAGTAGTCCAACTCTTTTCTGTATATTGTGTAGTCATATAATTGAGGTGCGTATATATTTTTTTTTTCTGTGAAATGTATGCAATTTATTATCCTGCCATCCAGGTTTGGGCCAGAAAAGTTAATATACTTCTCAGCAAAGCTGGATGTTGTTTTTTTTCATTTCATGAACACAGTTTGAGGAAGAAGTCTATTTCCACAAAGGAATAAGACCAATTTCCACCAAAAATGCTGTGGAAACAAAAAAATAAGGAAGTAAACAAGAGAATTCTTATGACTGAGTCCTTCTTTGACTCCCCTTCCATTGCTGTTTATTCAGTAACGATGATGGAACAAAATCAAGTATGGATCATGCATCCTCATGACATGTATATCCATAAAGTCTCTTTACAAGATTGCTTTAATACTTGACATATATATATCACACACCTCACAGCTGGTTCAAGCTTCTTCTCTGGAACAGTTACTGATTTTGATTAGATGTATCAGTTCGTTTCTTCTTTGCCTTTAGTACTTTTTCCCATACTTCAGGAATACCAAAGAACTTTGGCTTCATTGGTCACTCTTTTCTCAGAGGAATGTGCTCACTGAAAGCCAGGTTTATCATACATGAGGGCAGAAGTTTATTGCAAGGCAGAAAGAGGAAGTTTATAGTACTGCCTGCATCACAACACTCATCATTTTGAGCAATACTTTCTCAGAACACTCTTAAGAATAAGAATTGCAGAAATGCTAGACAAAAATTTTCAAAACATTATTCATTTCTTCTGTTCTTTGGTCGTCATATCTGAGCTGTTCTGTATTATCTGGTGTATCTAAGAAACAGCTGAGATCACTCCTGACCTATGTGCATGGATTCTCAATGGACAGCCCTCACACTGACAGCAAATGCTGCCTATCTTGCTTGCAGCTTGGGTGATTTGTTGTGATGTTTATCTTTGTGCTCTGTGTCATAATTCCTAAATACAAAGGGGGAAATCTTAGCAGTCAAAGTTAACTGTGTTTTCTAGAAATACAGTTTGTGATGAGATTTTTGTCAAGCCAGCCAGAAAATATCAGATGGAGATGAGTTAAAAAGAAGCAAAATGTTCAGAGAGAGCATTAAGAATCCACCAGGGCAAATAGTGTCATCAAGAAATGCACTATACAACCGAAATTAATTACAACTTATAGTGGCAGAAGAACATGTTAACTAATGAACAGAACAATGTCCTGCAGCACATGGTTTGGATATTACTGTGAAATACAGCAATATAAAGAAAATACTGGATTAACTTTGGTGTCTGTTTACATTCAGACTATGCAATTCAAACCGTAATCTACAAGGCAGATATATGAGATGGTTCACCATGTCAACAAAGGACCACAGTGACTTATTTCTAGACTGTGACAGAAGTATTCAAGGTGCTACCACTGAAGAGTTCTTCAGCTTTTACAGGAGTTGGTGATTTCAGGTATTTTCTTTCAGAAAAGAGTTTATATGTGACTAGAATTTCATCGCAACTACACTTAACAAGTAAGACGTGTTTCAGGTGATTCAAAATAAAAATAACCCTCTCCCAAGAAAAAGAATCTCTGGGAAGAAGCTTTGCTTTTTAGAACATGAGTCAAACTGGTTCTGAAAATTAATGATCTTGTCTTGTTTAAGTAGCTCACACTGCTGTTTCCAATACACTCTTACATGGAAAGAGGGTTTGATTTCCTTAAACTGTCACTGCTGAATATTTTTGAGCATTATGTTAACTTAAAGAAGATGACAAGAAATATTATGAGCTTGTAGATATGGTCTATCATTGATAGGACAATGAAAAATTGAAACAATTAGTAAAATCATCTGAAGTCTGAAACCTGAAACTGTACGTTTCACAGCATATAGGAAAGCTTAATTTCCTTTCATTATGGTGTTACAGAATTTTGTTTACCATGCAAACTTCTGTGCTAACACAATGTTACAGAATGGTTGAGGTTGGCAGGGACCTCTGAGGTCATCTTGACCAAACCCCCTTCTGCAATGGAGTCACTTTGATTGCCCGGGTCCATGTCCAAACAGCTTGTGAATATCTGCAGGGGTGGAGGCTCCACAACCTCTCTGGACATCTTGTGACATATATAGTAATGGTGACTGACATGTCGTGAGTGTTAAACTAATTACTAACTGGTTGTTTTTGAGCAAGTGAGATGAGGAGAACATAACAGGCTGCTATGAGAGAAGCCAAAGCAGCAGCAAGCATAATGCCAGGCACTGGTACAAAACCAAACTAACTGATCATATCTCTGTTGTATATAGGTATTATTTAGAGTTTTAACCTCATGCCATTTTAGTATTTATGACTTTTTGCTGATTTAGTGGTAGTTTATTATAATCCACAATTTTCTCCTCCCCTTTCTCCTGCTTCCTTTCAGCCATGGATTTTGAAGGATGATACCCTCTGTATCTTAATGTACTGAAAAATTCCACCTCTTTTTTTTAGTTATCATTCACATACTTGGTGAGTGTGAGGATCACTTATGTTTAATTTATTCTTTTTGTGTTGGTGTGGTCTAATATTCTCAGCATTTTGTCATTTCAGAGAGGGTGGTTTGCTTCCCTGCACTAAGAGAATGGAGCCATTGAGGCAACTTTTGCTGCCAACTGTAAACTAAGCTGGATTATATGTTTCGTTTCCTTTGGTTTTGCAGTAAAGAATACAATTGCTCTTTTGTTTAAGACGGCGTAAAAAAGTATTTTATTTCCTCTGTGTTGATTAATGGAAACTCTTTTGTGTATATATATATATATATATATTATCAATATGATTCATATTACTAAAAGGAAACATTTTATTTTACTTGTTAAAAATCTATCTTTATTTTAGTGTATTACCCAATTTTAGAAATATTTATGCCTGTATTTTCAACATTCCTGTGATCTTTTAGAGCAGATCAAATATTGCACCTATGAAATATTTATTGAAATTGATTAACATTTTAGTTTGTTGTGTTTTTTTTTTTTAAATGGCTATTAAACTACACTGTAATTTTTTTCTGTATATCTCTAAGAACTGAGCATGTATGCTGAGGAATCTCAGTGTGCTTTACATGGAATTAAACTCAACCTTTGTACAATAGAGTTGAATCATACACAATGAACTAGGTCACGCCTGAAAAACAGAGGTACTAGAATTCACAAGTAAGTGTGACTCTGGGGATGAGCAAACAAAGCGCAATATATAGATATATATATATATGAAAAAACCCAAACCCACAACAAAACCAAAACTTTCTTCCCAAGTGAAAATAAGTTAAATCCTTTACAGATCATGAAATAAAATCTCTGTATGTAAAGGGACTACTTCTTTGTCTACTTAGAATGACTGATTAGTAGCAGCTCAAACATTTAGTATTTAGACAATTTAAAATGTAATTGAAAAAGAGGTAGAGAAAATGCCTTAGATAGCTCAGAAATGACAAAAGACCTGACAAGAGCTATTCATTTAAAAAAACCCCAAACACAAACGCAACCACAATGTTTTTCTCCTGCCCTGTTTTACACATACCTATAGATACCATCGACTGCTGATGCTACTAGACTTTGTGCTGACTCTGTGTCTGCAGGAATAGTGGCAGGGAGCACCGTATCAGCAGTCTGAAATTACATACAGACAACTCTAAAAATGAATGCCTGCTCTTAGGTGTAAGTTTATTTATTATGAGAAGGCTGTACGTGACCTTATGGATAAATTTGATACAGTTCTGTAGTCTTTCACTATGTGGACTTGCACACTGTTCAAAAAGAAGGTTGGAAGCAAGTTTAGCAGTGCATGCTGATAATGATTCACTTTACATGAAGCACCTGGTCCAACCCACAGAAGACTAGTATTCAGATTAATCTGGCATGAGAAGAGACCAAGATATCTTTTAGTGTGTACAGTATTCAACTAGGAAAAAACAAAGCTAAAGACTAGCAGATTCTTAAGAGTTTCTCAATCTATTTAAATAACATAAAGACCACACTAAAGTGCCATGAGTAATCTTAAACGCCCAATGCCTAATCCAGAGCTTACTGGATTTGACGGGAAGGCAGTGTTTGCTGTCAGTAGGTTTGAAAACTGTTCCTTGACATCACTAAGCCCAAATCTGACTGTTTTATTCCCCCTGCTGTGTAATTAGGCCGAATTTTGTATTCTGTATATCTAACAATGTTATTAGAGAATCTGCTCATGCAAGTTTCAGAGCCTAACAAATGGAAACAAAAGGGCAAATTCAGTCATGATGTAAAGAGAACGGAGAGATGAGGGAGGGGAGAGATCAGAAGAGCTATGTGAAAAGGAGGTTCGCATATCAGGTATTGTGCTATGTGGGAGATGATGACCAAAGAATTTCCATGCCTTTTAGTGAATTTATGTTAAAACATTGACCTTTAATATGCTTCACAGGGAGATTGAAGTGTCAGGTCTCTCAGAACTAGTACACTTTTAATGCACATGATTTGTTGTGCTTTGACTGTAGCTTGGGCTCAAGGACTTGAACTAGTCCCATGGGCTGGCCAATCCCACAGGTGATATGCTCTCAAGATATGGCTCTGCATATTAGTGTCTGCAAATTCCACATGTCTGAAAATGTGTAAGCCCTTCCAGGGTGGACATTGACTGTCTTGTCTGGACAGCACGATCACATGGCATCGCTTAGTTTGACAATATGTGAAAGTGCTATAAGCAGCCTATAACTGCAGGAAGGAAGTTCCCCCTTTAATATCCCACATGCCCTAAACCCAGTCCAAGGAATATACCTGGTAAAAACATGATAGATGCAATGAAAATGATCTAGAGTCTAGTCTTAAGCCTGCTATTAAAATACAGAACAAAATTTGAGATACCCTCTGTTGCAGTGAGTTGAGCCTATCTCATGCCCCACCTTTCTAGGCTTCATGAACAAGAGAGTGGATCCACAGGAAAGTGCTGGAGATCATCAGTGTCTTGTATTCCCCTCTCAAGGCCCTGGAGTTCTCTAACTGCATCAGTCTGCAGGTAGGGGCTTGGATGTACCTCATCTGAGCAATATACGTCTTTGAACTCGGGAGAAAGTTAATTGTTAAACAGATTTTGAGAAAAATATTTAAAGGTTTGTAATAAGCGATGTATGTATTTATTAATGAATAGTGATTTTAAATACATACTGGACATGCTGGAGATAGTCCAGCAAGGGTCCACAAAGTTGATTATGGGACAGGACCATCTCACTTATGAGGAAAGACTGTGAGACCTGGGACTGTTAAGCCTGGAGAAGGATCAGGCGAGAATCCTATGGTATGTAAATACCTGAATGGAGAGCGTAAAGAATATGAAGCCAAGCTCCTTTCAGTGATGCCTGGTGACTGAACAAGAGGTAGTAGGTGCAAATTGAAACACGGAGGCTCTGTCTGAACATCAGGAAACACTTTTTTACTGTGAGAGTGACCAAGCACTGGAACAAGTTATCCAGGGATGCTGGATAATTCCATTATCCATGGAGTCTTCATCTTTTGAGAAGTTCAAAAGCTGTCTGGATGTGATCCTGGGCTCTAGGTGGTCCTGCTTGAGCACAGGGGTTGGACCAGATGACCTCCAGGGGGCCCTTCCAACCTCAACTATTCTGTGACTCTGTGATTCTGAATACAAAGGAGTGATTATTCTCATACTTATATTGCAACTTCACTGTGGAAGTAGAGACATGTGAGTTCATAGTCTTCTCCTCCATAGTCTTCTCCTTTAAATGCAGGTGCAAAACTAAAAGATAAGGATGTATTATTTAACAGTGGTAGTTCCAACATTTAAGTATTAGTCTCCAGTGGAATCAGAAAGGCAGAACTAAACTTACTGTACACGAATCAACTCAGTTACAGTGTTCTCCATCTATAGTCATGTCTCTGGAAGAATCTATTCCTGCCATTGTTTCATTGTTTCATTTATCTCATCTATTCCTACCCCATTTGGAAGTACATATAGTACCAAGAATAGTGGTTTACTCTGCAGAATTGACTAGTTGACAGTACGGTTAAGACATGTGTTTACTTCTTGTACATTTCTAAATTTTCATGTGCCTTGTCACTTGGGGTGTTTTTAAATTACATTTCTCAGGAAAATGTTATACTAAAATGACTAAATTCCACAAGACAGTAAACTGAATGATTGAGCTAAATGAACAAAGAAGCAAATTATATAGTAGGTTAATGACATTCCCAAAAACTTGGGTGAAAAGCTAAAGCAGGAGTGGAATACTAATCAGAAGCTGCTCTCTAACCAACAATTATATATGCTTGTGAAAAATACTACTTTTACAGTACATTAAATCCTTTTTTTTTTTTCTCTTTAGCAGCAGCAATGATTTCTTGATGTTTAATTCTTACTGAGCAAGAGAAATATTTGATCCATAATAAGCCATTATTGAGCGTGAAGGAATTGAACACAGAATGCATTTTATGGACCCAGCACTACTGTATCTAAGAGGCTCTGAATCTGAATCTGTGCTTACATAAGGGTGTGGCTGTATACAGCAATTTGAGGCAATTTGGCATTTCCCTCTGTGCCAATAGTGTACTGCTTGTTTCTAGCAGACAAGTGTCTGTGCTGCAGAAACCACCATAACATCTTGCAGTAACTGACTCCCTTGTTGGCAGTGGCAGGAGAACACAAGAAGGGAACGACCGTGGCAATAATTACACTGGCTCCACAGAGGTTGGACCCGGGAAATATTTGTGGGGTAGCATCTGCTGGAGCTGACTGACCTTTAGCTAACATAAAGATTTCATACAGAAGACTTCTACCACTAAAGTTACCTTTCTGGTCCCTTTCAAGAAATCTGAAGTAACCTATTTATTTTTTACAGTGCACCACTCACAGATAGTACAGTGCTGGTGTTATACTAGAGGCTACAGGCGTTCATATTAAAAGGTTTAACTATTGCAAAGTCAGCTGGGAGGTATCATAGCATTTTCATTTGTGAATAATACAGCAAACTTCTGTAAAGAAACAAAGAAAATTCCATTTAACACCTTTTACTGACACAGCCCCAGAAACCCCTGTGCCAGTCACAGAGCGGGGCAGGAGACAGTATTTCCCCTGATACAAGGTAGGAAAAAGATGGTGGGGTGAAAATAGGGCACTAGGAAGTGAAGTGATTTGCTGAAGATCATCCAGAGTGTTTATTGGAGGACTGAGAAGAAAACGTGTCTTCTGACTGATAGTTTAGTCTCATATCCACTAGATTATGGGATTTTCATGCGCCTCCTACAATCATGTTAATGCTTTGCTGATTCTTTATCAATTAATAGTCCTAACATATTCCATATGTGTCATGGTTAATGAGCACAGAACAGCAATATTAGCAAGTTACAGGTTCAGTCCAAAGTCCACCAATACAAGCGTATCCCAAAAAACTTTGGATGGAGCTTATAATAAACTAAAAGGGACAGGCACTGCAACTCTGCATGTCATTTAGGAGATGAAAGGAAATAGGATTTTTTTAATTAAGAGCAATAAACTAAGTTTATAATCACTTAGTGGAAAATAAAATATTTTATTATAATTATTATTATTATTGTTATTATTATT
>VWZK01024643.1:0-10379 GCA_013396935.1 Baryphthengus martii | reverse complement strand
CCTCGCTCAGCAAGAAATTCCTCTACACTCCACGACTTGGGGCTGATCTCAAGAATGCTCTCCCTCCCACAGACAGACGCCTCTGCTCCTCCTGGAGGACTCTCAAAGGTTCAGTCAAAAGCATCCTGCCACTCTCAGCCCTTCTACACAGGTTTTAGAGGACAGAGAAGACCTTAAGGGCAGAGCATGGAAAAGACATGTCCCATGGAGCCATACCATGTTGCTAGCTGCCCCATGAGAGCTATAGCCCAGCACTTAGAATGCTGTCAGGTTTGGGGCAGATGGGCAGAAACTGTGGGGCACAGACATGAGATCTCTAAGGGCCACAACTCCCATATAAGACATGAACTACAAGCTGGACATAGTCTGGGAGCACTTGCCGAGGTCTGAGATGGCTCTTGGGTGATTCACTTTCCCCTTCAATACAGCCCAGAGCTGGACCTGACTGCTCTCACCTTGTGGAGGAGAAGGAAGGCTCCACACAGAGTGTACCTATCAGCAAGGCAATTTTCACCTTCATCTTGTACCCCTCAGCCCCTCTGTGAGCAGATGCATCATCCCTCCTACGCAGAGCAGTGATGAGGTCATGCATAACTGGGATACTGAACCTGAGCCCCAAGGTCACCTCCCAAGACCCTCCCAGTGAAAAGGTGCTGCACACCATTCAGCCTGCAGTGGAAATGTCTGTTCAGAGTGCCAGTGAGCTCAAAGATGAGGTTCCCTCAGTTCAGCTGGGAGTCTTTCTGCCTCCTGTCTAGGCTGGCCCCGAAACGCGATCCAAACCCAGGCGGTTCCTCTGCCTGTATTCCCACCACTTCAGAGCTTGGGAGCAGAGGTGGTTTACTAGTGAACACCAGATGGGAGGATGTGAGCAGATGGGAGGACATGGAGGGGAAACAGGGAGAGAGAGGATGAGAAAGAGGAAGGATAAAGAAAGAGACAGAGCAAGTTAGTTAAAAGTCCAGCAGTGTTTCAGGACATTAGCACGCATACATGAAGGGAGGTGGAGGCTATAAGCCTGGCAGAGCAGGGCAGGAGACTAGGTGATCTCATGGCTGTTGTCAAAGAGGGAGCAGGTTTAGGGTGCAAGCACTTGGTGTGGGGTGCTATAAGATCAGCAGCCCCATGCTGCCCTCTCTAGAGACACAGTGTAGAAGTCGGGACTGGACAGACATGCTCTTAGCATATGACTTTCTTTTACAGGTAGAGTGATGATAGGGGCTGTTGGGTGCTGCAGCACCCAGATGCAATTTTACCCCAGGCTGCAGCTATAAGGGAGGGTGGTACTATAGGGAGCAGAAGTCAGAGAGATGGAGATGTTCCAGATTAGCACAGCTTGGCAGATGGGAACCTACCATTGAGGGGACATATTTTCATGCTGCTCAGGGGACCAGAGCTGCTGGTCTCACTGCCACTCCTCCAGTGGGGATCTGCATGGCCTCCCACTCTGCTCACAGGCATACCATCCACTGAGAGGGGCAGGAAGGACCCACTGTGGTGTTGGTACTCGGAGAGCAGTGGACTTGGTTCCAGCAATGCCTCCTTCTTGGGAACACGCTTGGGGTTCTCCTTTTGCCTCAGGTCATCAGCTTTGGTGGCTTCAGAGGGCTGCATGTCACTGACAGCAGGGGAAGACCTCATGGGAAGCAGGCTAGCAGAGATGGGGCAGGATCTGCTTCTGGGAAGCTGGCTTTCTCCAGTCCTTTCTGTGATGGGTGAGGAAGAGGAGTTCACGCTTTGAAAGAAAGGCATGTTGCATTGCACAGAAGAGTAACTCCCCAGGGAGGATGGATGGGTTGTCTTGGGGGCAGGCTTCTTAATGCAGCCATCATTGTGGGAGGCTGTTCCATCCACTGAGCATTGGCTCTGGAGTATGCTGTGGGCTTGGCTCCCTGTTGCTGCCGATTGCTCTGCCAAGGCAGTCGAAGCTGAGGACTGGGAATTGGAGGAGATCCGCTGACTGTAGAGTTGGGAAAGGCTGGAAGCAAAATGACTGTACAGAGCATGAACCTTGGATGGCTTGCTGAAATGATGCTGGAAAACAAAGGGCTGGATGGGCAGAGTTGTTGGATGTTGGTCCTTGCTGTAATGTATCAAAGATTTTCTGTCTGTGCTACCACCTTCAAGGAGAGAAAGGGTGACAGAGTGTGAGGATGGGCAAAGGGACAGTCATCATGAGCCTGGCAGATCACAGGCAAAAAGGATCCTGTTCTCAGCTGTGGGAAGAGAAAGAGCTAGAGGCCAGTGACACAAGCAGAGTGGTTTAAGTCTGAACTAGTTACACATATCATGAGCTGGCAGGGTAAAGACACGTGGTCTCAAATACAGAGTTTCCAGCTGTTGATAGCTGTCTGGAAGAGTAGGACATTGCACTGGGGGCTTCTCTCTCCTGGTAGGGTCACCAGATTCCCATCCCTTCCCCATTCCATGTTCCCAGGACAGCACAAGACATGGCTCCAAGTACCTGCCCTTGGCCTGCCTCCATCCAGGCACAAAGACATGTCCTGATGCACTGTGGTACAGCAAGATTTTTTTATCCCAACTTACCCAACTAAGCACAAGCATTACATGCAATAGCACCACAGCTCTGCATCTCACATCACACACGGTGCTGACAGAAAGGCCACTTGCTTCCCCTTCTCTTTCCCTCCTCTTTCTCCTGTAACTGTTCCCTCTCTGAGCACACAGCTCCCTTCTTCCTCCTGTCTGTACCAGACCCAAGCAGGATGTTCCCAACTGAATCAGGCCCACAGTAGAATAAGAAGAGCTTCCAACACTTGAAAAGGCAAGTCTGCTTCAGCAAATGACTGACAGGGCTTTCCTAAGGGTATGTGCTGGTCTGATCTCCTACATGTGCGCGCCTGCAGCTTCTGGTGGGGCCACAATATCCTGAGGGACACAGCTGTGTACACAGCGCACATCACACACAGCACTGGATGCACACATGGGGCTGACTGGAGTCCCTGATCACTACACCACATCCCAGCATGGCGTGGCAGCTTCTGTCTTGCCCTCCTCACCACTCCTCCAGCCTACAGAAAATCCTGGGACAAAGGACCCATCTCAAGCAGAGCCCTGGTGTTACTTGTTGCCTGTGAGGTGTGCTAGGCCTCTCTCCCTATAGTTAGCCTTTAGCAGGGCTTGTTTTCTCTCTAGTCCCTTCTCAGACCCTCTAGGCTTGCATGTTGCTCTCAACTGTCATGAGACAGCTCTGCCTCTATTTCCAGCTGCAGACAGAAGCTTTCCACATAGTGCTAATGCCTGCCTTGCTGTCACAGTGCAGAAGAAGGGACCGCAGCAGGAGGTGCAGGAACTGCTGGGATATATTGTCCTGAGAGCTCCTGTTTGCCCCTTCCTTCCACTCCCTGAGCAGCTCTTAGTCCTTCCAAGCACTCCCTTTTCAAACCAAAAGGGCTGCTCTCACAACTGCCTTCTCCTAGCAAAGACCTGTCTTCCCTGCCATCCCACACTGAACACAGGTTCAAGGCTCAATAAACAAACAGGACAATATATAGAAAACTCTTGCTCCACAGGCCAAAATCTCTCCCACATCCCATGGCAATGAATGACATGTTCTTCCTATCTCCTGCTAGAAATTTTCAGGGCATTAACATGGCATGTTAGGGGCTATCTACCACAGCAGTATGGGCAGAGACCCATTTTAGACAGGCTCTTACCTGTGAAACGGGTACAAAAGCTGTCTAGGACAGAGATGGAAGTCTCTTGCCGTGCTGGAGAAATGATCATATCTCTGATGGGACTGTCATGCATCTTCCTCACCAGGACATGTAACAGCAATATCAAGGTGGAAAGCAATTCATATATTACAGTCTTTCCTGCAGAGGGATGTGGGACAATTACCGTCTAGAGAAACCTTTGCTGAAATCCAACGCACTGTGGAGGATACGGCCAGGATATTCCAGCAGAGACACACAGTTTCTCTAATCTCCGCAAGACTCACATTGTAAGTCCTGGCAGAGACTGTGTGAGATCCCTGACCCTGCATTGAGAGGAGACTGCTGGCTATTCCTCTTCCCTCCCCACCTCTGCCCCATGCAGCTCCAAAGAAGAAAGGTCAAAAACTCCTCAGTGGTTCCCTTCCCTTTGTCTGCTGAGAACATGGCTCTGCTGAGCATCTTCAAATATTTTTCTTGGGAGTTAAAGGTGGGTTCTCATGGACTAGGGGAGTACAACGCCCTGGAAGGGAGACAATCCTCCAACCTAAGTGCTAATGCCATGTCTTCCCTTACATGATATAAGAGATTTGCACAAAACCTCAAAAGGCTTTAGAAATACAAGGACAAGACACTTGCACTGATCTGGGTCTGAAATAAGAACAGCAGGGCTTTGTTCCAAGGAGTGGTAAACCAGAAAACAAAATGCAGAGGCACTGGTCTCCCATTGCCATGCAGGTTCCTTTGCTACTACCCTCATGTCTCAAAGAACAGCCTTTCTTTTTACTTCTCCATTCTGCCTAGTTTGGCTCCTTACCGTCTGCTCATGGGAGATGACTGGGAAGACAAGTCACACATGACTAACTTAAAATAATTCTGAGTAGCCACAACAAGCTGTACTTGTCTCTGGGAGCAGGCAGTGAGATCTGATCTCTCCAAAGTGCAAGGCTCACAGTGGAGGTGATAGGAGTTACAGTTAGCATCAAGGACAGGTGAGGAGTAGTGTTGACACCCACACACCTTCCCCAAACTCTCTGAGTGATGTGACTCACAAAACATCTTGGATTCTGTGAGTGATGAATGCAAATCCAGGTAAAAAGCTCCTGTGTCTGAGTGACTGCAGAAGGAAGAGTCACAGGACAGGTTGGATGAATTCAGGTTAGATCAAGAATGGCCATTCATCTCGTTGTAGAGAGCACTGAAGTTCATAGCACCCTATCAGAGCTATTATAGGAAGAGTCACTTATGTAGCCCATCTGTTGGTCAATCACTTCAGACTGACTTGAATTGTAGCAGCAACAGTGCTGGAGCTCTGAGCTGGAACAGTTGCCTGTCCAGCTGTGCAGGGCATCCTGATTCTTCAGCAATTCACCCATGTTGTGGTTCCACTCCTGGTCGCCACCATCGAAAGAGAAGCTGGAGGAGCTGCCATAATGACAGCTGCATTCATCCAGATCCATATGTTCTGAGGCCTGGTGGCACTGGTTCACATTGTTCCTCTTCTGGATGTTATCACTGCTGATTTTGTCCTCTTGCCCATCTATCACACCAGACTGACTGGTCATGTTCCAGGATTTCACAATGTGGTGAAAGTCATTGTGGAAAGGAGGCAAGGCCAGCTCATGCAGATGAAAGAAAGGTTTACCAGCCACAAGGGAGTTGTGAAGGTGGAAAGATTTTTGACCCAAATCATCCTCAAAGATGCTGAGGTCTTCACCCTCATTCATTAGGAAAGGGTTTTGTTGTTTACTGACATTATGGACAATCAAGTCCCTCGCTTTGACTTCTTTGTTGTCTGAGGTCTCTGCTGAAGTTTCAGAGGCCTGGAGAAAGCTGCTGTACACCAAGGAGTCTGTGAAAGATCTCTATCCAGAAGGGCAGAAGTCTGTGCAATGTCTATCTTTGGCTGGCAGAAGAGGTTGGTTCTTTTGCTCACAGAGCAGCACTATCTATCAGGGACCTGGCAATGCACCGGGGGAATGTGATGGACAATCAGTGTCTCACCAGTCAGTTTGGGTGAACTATCCATGGTGAGGAATGCTCTTCAGAATGTCAGTTAAGCTGGTGGTACCCATGGACAGGTAGGGGTGCACATGAGAGGCTGGGAAGACAGTTCTCATGGGGGAATTCAGATACCTAGAGAGAGAAAAAAAAGCACAAAGGAAGTCACCTCTCAGGAAAGGCAGCAACTATTTAAAGCATTCTTGATTTGACTGAAGACTTCATGGCCTAAACAGACTGGTCCTTGTCAGCACAAGTACCTGAGCACAAGGTCCTGAGTTCTCCTTCACAGAAAGCACCACAATATAAGACAAATACATCCCTCCCTGCAGACTCCTGGAACACTTATGCTTCCAACTGTCCCCTTTCAAACTTATCTGAAGTAACTGATTTCACTCAAGTGGTCAAAGGTCTGCACAGACTTTGGGCCAAATGAAGACCTCACTGCTGATGGCACTGTACACTCACAGGAAAACATGCAGACAGCACAGGGTCTGAAATGAAGTGCTGCACTCTGATGAGAGTAGTCCATCTTCTCACACTGGATTCAATATCTTTGCCTGCTTTTAGATACTTTGGACTTTCCTTTAAGAATCAAACACTTAACTGTACTGTCAGAACTTGCAACATTGGAGGGACACACATCCAGGCAGAGACTGGAAAGCAGGAACAGACTAGAATAGGAAAGCAGCAATAACCATTCTTCCAGGAGTCCCCATGAGGTCCTGAGCTCTTTTAATGTTGCCAGGGGAGCAAAGCAAAGTATGCAACTACTTATGCACGCAAGGGCCTCTCATGTGAAAAGGAGCAGATAACTTCAGTGAGGCCATGGGGAGCTACTGCTAACAGTTAAATGTCACATACAGCACATTGCTTTCTGCTACGCTTTTGCTAATGATTAAGCCTCAGCTCAGGTTGTTTCCTCTTGTGGTCCTGGGTGCCTGGTTCACAGTTCCCTGACACTGTGTCGCATTATCTATAGCACTTATCTGCCTATCTTATTACTCACTGCACTTTACAACAGCACCACTGCCACAGCCTACAGTCCCAGGAACTGTATAGGCAGGACACTAAGAGTCTAACTCCTTCAGTGTTCAGGAAATAGCAGGTTGTCTTAAAGCTAGAGGAAGATGCTCGACAGCATTTGATATGGAAGAGTAGAGAACATGTTCATTCCTCTTTCCCCATCTAACCCAGAGGTTCATCCTGCAAGCACCTCCAGGACAGTCTGGAGGGGGTTTTCCCTCTTGCCTTTTACATGCCAGAGAAGCCAATGCAGAGAAGTGCATTGGTGGGCAGCTAAGGCAGCAAGGAGAGGAAGAAACTACAAAAGATAATGCTAATCCATGATGATCCTGAGGGATTAAAAAATGAATTAGGGCTCTCGTAGATCAAAATAGATTTCATAGATCTCATTTTGAAAATCCTGTCCCAAACACCCTTGGTCAGCAATCAACATCCCATATCTCATCCAGGCACCTTCAGTGCCCGCAACACCCTGACACTGCATACTGTGATCCTGTTCTGGACTTCAAGACCCCTGGTCTGCTGCCACCACTGACCTTCAGACAACAGGAAGTAGTATTCACAATATCCGAGTCTTTGTCTACCTTACTCCTGCATTTGTGACTGTGGGATGATAATGGATTTGGAGCAGAGCTGCAAAGACTCGTGGGAGCCCAGAAGGGAAATTAAGAAATGCATAAGTGAATTCAGAACAACAGTATAAGCAATGAGACAGCTCCACAGAAAGCTTTGTGACATAAGAATAGCAATTGCTAAAAAAAATATAAAAAATATCAAAAGTACTTTCCTCCCATGCATAGTAGTGCTTCTCACAGACACAGGATAATGCTGGCAGAAAAAAAAATAGAAAGATGGAAATGGATCTGATGTTTACAATGAACACCCAATGATGTAAAAGTTAATGCTAACACCAGTGTTAATGAGCAGACAAGCTTTGTAGTAGACTCTACCAGAGATCATCATGAGACCTACATGGAGGGCACACACCAGACCCCCTCATGCCTGCTTCTGATGGGATATTTCACTCAGGATTTCTCTGAAGTAGAGAGGTCATCTGGTCCACTTGGACCACAACCAGCTGGACTATCATGCAACCCTAAACTCCCCCCAACCTATAGTCTCCCTAATGCCTATATCACCCTTCAGTCCCCCCTTTCAGTGACTCTTCTGTCTTACAAGCCTCTGGCTCCTTTTCTGCAGTCTCTGCTGCAGAGATCAAAAGGAATGAGTATGTCCTCAGCCCAGTTCCTGGGAGAAGATCTTTTACATCAGGGTTTCAGGTTGTTCAAGAACCACCATGGGTAACAGCAGCTCATGGCTCTGTGCCTAGCACACACACATGCTGAAAGTGGTGTTCAATAGTTGGGGCAGTGTCCATGTCCCATTTTGAAAGTTACACACCACTGATGGTACATGTAGGAGCAGGAGCTCCTATTTCTCCTGTCACCCCCTCCAGAACTACGGGAAAAAAAAACACCTGGCCTTGGTCCCCCAGTGCCTATCTACTCATTCAGACTTCCCCTGCCCTTGTTACTGCCTTTGTAGCTGACTGTAACAATCATGTTTCTCCATAAGGCTTTGCTATATTTTGAGCATAGACACAATGCAACTGCTTGAAAAGCATCATTTTGAGAATACAGACCATGATGACAGTATGCTTCAGTGATGAAGCACCTGGTCTCCGCTGTCTCTGGGAAATGGCTTCTTGGAGCCAGTTTCCAGCATCAGCACTGATCTCTGATAAGTCCTGCTGAGCAGCACGCACTTCACGTTGTTGCAAATGCTGCTGTGGGAAGACAAGCTTTGCACAGGCACACTTTGATATTTGGTAGCAAAATGTCAAGAGAGCTGACACACAGCCATTTTCCAGATGTCTCTTCAGAGCTCTGGCTGCAACATGCAACTCTGCCCAGCTATTTGGTTTCAGTGGCAGCACAGGCTCCCTGGGTGGACTGTGATTCACTGGTTATCACAGATGCTGCAGCAGATGGATGCCTACTTTGTCTGCACCCACAGTCTGCTCCCAGCACAAGGCTCTGCAGTCCAATATCACAGGAGGCACTCAGACAGCTCCTGTCAGGAGTTATTCTGACAGTTTCCCTAGGGATATGCATGACACTTTTTCTGCCTTAGATACCTCTTTTTCCCTTGGGACACCTCTCCTGGCTTCCTCCTGTCTTAGGGATGCAGGAAGGTGAGGCAATGGCAATGCCAGTGCAGGGATTATTCAGTTCCCAACACCAGAGTATCCTCCCTGGCCATACTGTCCCTTGGCTCTCCCTCCTCGATTCTGGAAGACTGTAGAAGGATCCTCCCTCTTCTATTTAGGGTCTGGTGGCTGGGATTGACACTGGGGCATAAAATCCAGCAAGAAGAGCAGTTTCAGATTCTGCTGGCTTTGATCAGCTCCTTGTAAAGCCCTCACATTCCTCTGCAATGGGAAGTTTCCAGATGACATTGGCCTTCCTCCTGCTCAGTGGATTACAGCTTATCATTGCAGGGTCAGTATGTTAATTGTTTTATTGTTTTATGGAGCTAATTAAGCCACTTTTGCTTAGAGCTATTGTGTGCATGTGGTTGTTGTTTGTACTTGGGAATCCATCATGAACCTGGAACAGACACCATGCTGCAGATACCAGGGGCATGCAGCACCTTGCAAAGCTGAGCCTTTCAGGACCTGCATCTCATACCTTGTAAGTCCTTGCTGAGCACTACATAAAGGCCTCCTCTGTCCTACCCTTCTCTTCTGTCCTACCCTCCTCTTCTGTCCTACCTTCAAAGACTGAGGATGCGCTGATTTAAGGGTGGTTGATGCAGCTCCATGGCTTCTGGAGTACAGCCTCGTGCCTCTACAACACTGCTGAGAAGATACAGAAGCTATCAGAACTGGCTCCAAAC
The DNA here is from genome assembly GCA_013396935.1 of Baryphthengus martii. NCBI lineage: Eukaryota > Metazoa > Chordata > Aves > Coraciiformes > Momotidae > Baryphthengus > Baryphthengus martii. The sequence goes on along the minus strand of VWZK01024643.1, from coordinate 780 downwards.
TGGCCTGCAAGGCTCTGCTTCAATTAAGAAGGGGCTGGTGCAAACACCAGCCTTGCTTTCAAGTGCTGAGTGCTGATGTATTAGGTGTGATGGTTACATACTGTTAGGCATACCCTGCTATCGGTTACTGCTCTGGCCATGCTTTTGGAGATCCATTACTGATTGCTTAATATCCTGCTCTGCTCAGTGCTCTCAGCTGCATATGTGGGGTGTCTGGGTTCTATACAGAGTGACACAGGTTTCGTCATAAAATTTAATGAAACAGAGGGGGAGGCATGTAGAAATTTATGAAACACATGTGATTTCAATACAAAAAAAAAAGATTGTACATATAAAACAGAGAATTAAGAGGCAGGAGCAAGATCACCAGAACTGCCATCTGGAGGCGATGTTGACTTTTTGGAAGCTGGCTTTGTTATCTATCAAGGACAGAAATGTTGTAAGGGCAGGAACACAAGCAAGGATACTGGCACATCCTGGAGGAGGAAAATGCTGTATGGGACTTCAGATAAAAACAAAGGACATCAGCTGTGGTTGACACCCTGGAGGAGTGCAGAGATTAGCGACACTAGTTAAGGATTCCACAGAGAGATGGGCTAAGATACCACCTTATATGGAAGGAAGCCTCAAAGTACATGGAAAAGACACTAAAAGGCATATCTCTGTCAGCCATTAGGGACCAACAGAGACTACCAAAGACCCCCAGGGAAGGCCCTCGGAGATGCAGGCCGCATGTGTAGTAACTGTGCATATAGGTGTATTGGGTTTGGGTGAGCTGGA
>VWZK01024642.1:0-21796 GCA_013396935.1 Baryphthengus martii | reverse complement strand
TATATATTATTATAATTAGAATATAATCTATTTATAAATGGCTCACATCTATCACCAGTTCAGGGAAGCTCTGAACTGTGACTGTCTGTATCAATAGTTCATAGAATTCAGTTTTTTTCAAAGCCCCATACTGAAGTTTGGCCATGATTTCACTGGGTACAGTACTGCCAGAGCTATGTGAAGTTTTGTGCCTCAAATCTTTCCGCCTTTATGATAATGCAAAAACGGAGTGGTTTTGCCTGTATATTTACCTGTTTGGGTTTGGTTTTTTTAAGACTTTTCTCATTATTGATTTGGTAAAGTGCTTAAAGCGTCTTTGGAAGGCCCTGGAGGATAGGCTTAATTTTAAACAATGCTTTTTCCTCAGGAGAGGTGCTTTCATCAAGTATTGAATATGTATTTGCCTTCTGTTTGTGCAAAATTTGTTATAATTAATTTTAGATTTTTTTTATGTCATCTACAGAGTCTTTAATTCTCACAGGTGGTTCTTCTCACAGAGACTATCTTCAGTTGTAAATTTTCCTTGTTGAAAAGCTCAAACAAGCAGATATTAAGACTCATATTTCAGTGAGTTCCTAAATGTTTGAGATGTGTTTGAGAGCGCATGCAGCATAACTATAATTCGTTAATTATGAACTGCTATAAATAATCATATTATGCCGTAGGCCAGCTGAGGTCTAGCTTGACTTTTTGAACATTGCAAAGATGAGGAGATAATTTAAGAGGAGTACTTTAATTGTAATATTTGGTGACATTAATAACAAGTTGTCTAATGCAAGAAATTAAGCAATTAATTTAGGGCGTACTTGTCTCAAAATGTTCATAGAACAGCCCAGGTTGGAAGAAATCTGGAAAGATCAAACATTCTTGCCTCGAATCCCCTTTCTTCCCCCCAGCACCTACTGGAAAAAAACCCCTTAAAATTTCCCAACAGTTCTGCAGATAAGACCATGAGTTAGAATATGAATGTCTGTGCCTGGGCTATCAGGCTATTTCTATCATTAGAGATACCAGTGCAATTACAATATACTCCAGGCATCCATAATATGCTGCAGTAAAGGTGAGCAGAGCTTTGGTAAAGAAATACTATATCAAGGAACAAAACAAAAAGCAAACAATAAAGAATATGTATTAGAATTATAAATCAAACTTCAATCTGTATGCTTGGGGTAAGAGACAATGAATAAGCTGTTTTCAGTAAAACTGTGTAAGTGGTGATTCTGAGATGCTATTTGAAATTAATAGTTACTGTTTTGTGTCTTTGGAAGGCTTTTGTTTAAAGTATTAGGATGGACTTAGGTAGTGGGATAGTAATGTCATGAGACAATATAAATATAATAGCAAGATCTATTGAATAGGATTTTCCAAATATATTTTATTTGGTATATTTATGATTCTAGTATATATATATGATTCAAGTATATTTACGATTCTAAATTGGTGTTTGAAAACATCTGGTATATTCTCATAATATATTTCAAATTTTAAATCAAAAAAGCCCCCAAACCTTTTTAATTCATGCTAATGATTTTTAGTCATTGTGCTGATGTGAGAGACATCTATCTATCTATCCTCTGTCTGTACTTTAATTGTTTTTTTATACATTTAGGCATTCTTATGAAGAGGCAACACAAGTACTTTTCACTAGCATAATGGCTTTAAAAAAAAATACGACTTTTAACTCATATGCTGTAGATATTGTGTATTGTAAGTTTAGATGTAGTGATTCTCCCAGGAAAGCACTATAAACAAGAGAGAGAACTGTGCATAGAATCCCATATACAGATCACATTTACCAATGCAACTTTCAGCTAAATTTATACCTTAAATTTAAATATTCTTAAGGTATGACACTTTTATCTCAAAATAATTGTATTGTTAACATCTCCTGAATAATAGGGCGCTGCATGTGGGATACTACTCATGAATTTACTCTTATCTCTTTTTTTTTTCTTTGTTTCTTCTTGGTTTTAATTCTTTTGTAATTATTTCATAGCAACTATCAGACTTCTTAGTGGTTGTTATGGGGCAGCTGGAAATTATAATAGTAATAATAATATTGAAACCAACCCCTTGTCTGTCATGGAACACAGGGCTCCTTTTCAGTGATGCTGGTATCAAATGCTTATTCTGTTGTGTTTCCTTACAAATATGAATCTGAGTCCTTTCTCATTTGCACGGTGACTATTTGGAAAAGGTGATGGATCAGAATTCAGGAACAGTGGATTAATGTGCAAAGCCCTGTAGGAAAAAATTTGTAGGGTGTCAGTAATGCTGAGGGGTTTGTGCTTTTTTCTTCCTTACTTAATGGAAGGGAGAAAAACAGGGAAGAGAAGGTCACCGACATTTTGGTGAAACACCCTTTGAGACCAGTGTATTACTTCAGATTACTTCAGATTCCACTTTTTCAAATTGAACAAAATTATTGTTAAACTGAAAGTTTTAGAGAACTTCTATATCATTTGGACATTGTTGAGAAGGCATCTCAAAGAAGTTTCTTTTTTTACGAATTCCTAAATTTTAACTAGTGTGTAGCAATATAAGAATAGGTTGTAAAGCTTTTCCGTGACTCTTGAGGGAGAAACAATGCTGGTTTTTTGAAAAGAAGTGTCATAGATCAAGCCCATGAACTGATATATAAATGCATTTCATGCATGAATTAACCATCTACTAACTAGTAGATTTTAAATCGATGTGTTCTGCTTGCCATCTAACATCTAGCATGCTCAAGCAGAAGTACTGTAGAAAGCATATGAGGTCATGGCTAGAAATATATGAGCCACTTGAGATTTTGCTTGTCTAACACCTGCTAAAGCTATGCACTTATTGCCATATCTTAAAGTCTAATCATTTGAGAGAAAAAGCCCCACATTTTGGCTAATGTCTTCTTGAACCTTTTAAGACTAAAATATAAACCAAAATCTTTATAGTGAAGAGATAAAATGAATTCAGAAATCCAGCATTATGAATATTATTTTTAAATTTGGTGCATTTTGGGGAAAATACCAAATACCTTCACCAATAAAAGAGGTGTGATTTTAACTGCAAAATATCCTGTGGATCAGCCTGTGATAAATTTCATAAAAAGTTATCCTCCGTGTGGAGACAGATTCTTGATAATCTCCAGCTCAATCTTGAGGAGCTTTTTAAGAATTACTTTCAAATCAACAGTTTTCATGTCTTCAGTATTCCAGCAGTAAGACTGCAAAATATGTTTGGCATCTACTGATTATAGGAGGGAAAGTTCCTAATAGCTTTTTCATAAATTTAGGACTTGAAACTCTTTTGCCAAGTAATCTCGTGGCTAGAAACATATTTTGTGTAAGTTTTGAAGAATACTTGATGATTTCTTCTCCTGCAAATTTAGGGATTGTTTCTGATCCCTGGATTGGTTTCCTTTCCCCATCTTTACATTAAGAACCCTTCCAGAAATCTAACAAAGATTAGGAGGGATTAAGTGGAAATATGTCGTTGAGACTCTCTTCTAACAGAGTGCATTCTCTTGGTCAATTTTGATCTCTTTCAAATACATAAAGATGTGAGAATGATAATGCAATTCCACATGTCAAAAAAAGGAAGCAAATGCGTTGCTTTCTGTTACCTGTGCAAAATGACTACTGCTCTTCCAAATTAGATTAGCGTTCCTTCAGGGGTGAAGAAAAAGCAAAACTGTTCTCAGTTACATCTGAAGTATTCGTAGATTTCCTGATTTTCTAGGCATTTTGTGTCTCAGTAAATCAAGTGAGTAAAGTATAGACAAGGCAGAAAAAACTGTGTTCAGGATGCTGGTTTGGTTGCCAAGATGGAAGGAATAACGTGAAACAAAGAGTCCCAACAAGTTGTGTACATGTATGTCCTCTGATAAGAGTGGTTGGACAGAACTGCTGTGGAAGTTGAAAGTTTGCTTTGTGCCAGACCTGAAAACTGCTTTAAAAAAAATCCATGTTTTCAGAAGAGTGTCTATCATATCAAATACATCAAAGTATGATTATAATGAAGCTGCTTAATTAAAAATGGAATATTTTTCCTGAATAATTTCCTGATGCGCTTATATCTGAGTTTGTGAGAAAGGATAAAAGTCTGAGATTAGTAATATTTTTATTACCATTTTCACAAGAGGCAGCCTTACCAAAAATGTATAGTATCCTTATTTTGTTAAAAACATAGTGAATTTGTGTTCCTGCCAAGTAAGAAACACTTTTTATGCCATTCCATTAACCACTTACGTTTCATGTCTTGAAAAAGGACAAGCTTCTGTCTTCTTCTTCATGTTTCCAACTGTCAAAGCAGTTACTTTCATTTGGTCCTGGAGGTACACGCTTGACTAGCTCTGGGAGAAATAGTGAACCACAAAGGAGCAGACGGATATTGAAGGCTGATGAGATGAGACATTTAATCTAGTAGGAGACAGACAAATAAATAAATTCATTCAGGAACGAAGGATGCCAGAATAATTTTTTTTTTATTATTTATTCTTGGAGTATGTTTCTGGGAATTGATAGTTACAAGTATAATGATATTAAATTAATAGGTCTTGATAACAGAATAGCTTCAATCTGACAAAGTACAATTGGGATTATTTACAAAGTAACTGTTAACTATTGTGGAAAATAGAAACACATTATTTGTATGCATAGAATGTTTTCTGGCACAGATGGGAAACTATAAATATTAAGATTAAAAGGGTGGGAGAAAAAATAGTTTCTCAAAAAATATGTACTGTATAGGAACACAAAATAGTTTGAGAAGTAAAGCTGTGGGTGACAACTGAAGAGTACAGGAAATACCAATCAATATGCATTTAAAAACTCAATGGTAAATCATGTTGGTTTGTGTCTTAAATAGATGTGAGACTAGAGAGTGGAGGGAATTACTGAGCAAACGACACAAAAATACTGGAATAACAATGCACTGAACAATAGGTAGCAGTAGTGTGCGATGGCTCTGAAAATAAAACAACTATGATTTTCAGTCAAACTGAAATTAAATTGCAATCATTGCTAGATTTGGGTGACCATCCTGATGTTTCCTTTTTGAAGGATAGGGAGTGTCTTTCTGAATGCAAATATCAATGTAATTCTTATTAAAAATGTTCTAATCCATATAGAAAAAAAGGAAAATCTGTTTTTCAAGGTCTTCAAGAGCAGATTGGATAAAGCCTTGAGCAACTTGATCTGACCTCACAGCTGATCTTGCTTTGAGCAGAAGATTGGACTAGAGACCTCTTCAAGTCTCTTCTAGCCTGAGTTTTCCCATGATCGTATGAAAATAGTAGTACAGCATGGTCCCTGAAAATCTTTCCAGTCTTAATCTCCTATTGATTTCTTGTAGGTAAAATATGCAGGTTCACTGTGGAAAACTAAGGGTATTTTGTTTGGGGAATTGCGGCTATTCTTTTCTATAAAGTATTCTGCCAAGGAAAGTACACCTTTGTAATAGAGGCACTCAGAATGGAAATTCTTCCCTGTGAGATATTCCAATAGGCTTTGCTGAACCGTGAGGAAGTTGAAGTACAATTAATGCGGGTGCAATGTCTGTTGGAGATGCAATATTTTTCCACTAGATTTTTTTTTTTTCAGATTTTTCTCCCTAGAACATAATATCATTAATTTATTTCTCACCTCAATGCATCACTTATTCTCATGGAAATGTCTCTAGTGAGCGTGTTCTCTTTGCTGAAGTGTTGGGCTGTCGTGCAATTTGGACATTCTATCAGTTTCTGCAGGCTTGTCATCTCTATGAAAGAAGTGATACGTACTTACTTAACATTGTACTTCTACTTCAGTGCTGGCAGTTCTCTGCAGTGCCTGACATTTGTGAGAGAAGCAGCCTGTCACTTCTTGGGTTACGGGAAGGACAGTGTTTAAAATACAGGAAAAGGCCTACGTGACATGACACTATTTATTTTTTTTCATCCTCACACTCTTTACTGTTCAAATGCCATGAAATCTGTGTGAAAGGTTCCAGGATTCAAAGAGGTTATTGGGTGAGGAAAGCTGCTAAATCAAGGTAGTTGGTCTATTCCCACAAGATTTATATGTAAACAGGGAAGAAACACATTAGTCTGAAGTGCAGTGTGTAGCCTCTGGTGTATTAGACCATGATATATAAATGCTTATAGGAATTTATCTGTGGGAGATTTTTACTCTCCAGAGTGCAGTGCTTCTTTCAGGACATCAGTTTGTCACTAACAGATTAATGAACCGTTTTAGAGGACTTCTTGGAACCAGCAGGCCAGAGAGACGGAGCGTTGCAGGATCTGTGGTGACTGTTTAACAGCAGGGAACTGCTGCTGATGCTACGTGTGTGAGTGGAGAATGGCATTAAAAATAACTGGCAGATTAGTTGTGTAGAACCGTTTCCATTTGTGTTTCCAAAGTGAGTGCATTTGATAAAAGCAAGTGAGGCATTTCAGATTTCCATCTAACTTTTGTTGCTTTTTTCACTTTGAAGGAAACCCCCATGAAAATAGCAAGAAAAATGGCATAGGAAATGTAGCATGATTAGTAGTAGTGTGTGAGAAAATCCATATATAGAGTTAGAAGGAAAAGGACTCTTGAGTTCATTTAGAAGAAAAGTAGAGCAAATATAAAATCAGGATATGTCGTGGCTGTTTTTCTCCTGTAAATTCCTGGGAATATCAGCAGCTCTTGGAGACCATAATAACTTAATGAAATCAATTAATCTATTTCAGTTATACAGGACATAATTAAGGGAAATGTTATGTACCCTGTTGTTTTATAATACCTCTAAATCAAAGCAGAAAGGTTTTGAGGTTTTTTTTTTAGTAAAACTTTACCCCAAACTCCCTTTCTTGCTCTCGCTGTCTCTCTGTTACGTCAGTTTTCTGAGACTGGTGTTTAATGAATGTAAGCATTGCTTTGTGAGCTGATCCTAAAGTTTACTTTAAAACTTTTGTTTACTATTATTACATGCTTGATTTATTTTTAGAAGTGTTACAAATATAACGAAACTTCATAGTAAGTGAGTCTGTATCTTGCTAAAGTCAGAAAACAAAGTGTGCTGATGTTCAGTGTCAAGAAGCACTGAAGAAAGCAATCATTTCCAGAGTTAATGAGTTATCTATATTATACTATCAGACACTTTGCTTAGGGCAACATTTAGAAAAGCGTTTTGATTTTGTCCACTTCTCCAATACTAATATAAAAGGAGTTTCTTGTATTTTGATGACCTATACATTAAGTTAAATTTTGAAAAATTACAGGGTTGGCCAGATTGCTTAGTAATTTCATATTGATGCCTCCCAAAATCTGACGAAATGTTTTAGTCTGAGCTTCTCAGCTCTCTTGTTATCTTTAAAATGGAGATATGTTTAGTAATTGCATAATGCTGAGGCTGCTGAAAGTATTGCCAGATTTATTGATTAATATTTATACTTAGTCCATCTTTTTTTAAGAACTGTTACACTTACCGTAAGACTGTCTGAGATGTTGTCTTTGGCCCTATCAATCAAAAGGGCATTTTCATGTAGATTAATAGAGTTTTATTTATCTCAATCTCACAGGGATTAAAATTAGTAGTGTTCTCACCTGTGAAAGAATTCATAGGAGAAAAATCTTGAAGGCTGGAAAATTTGTCTGAAAGCTACTTATAGTGTTTTAGTATTCTGTAATGCAGAGGGAATATGATGCAGATTTGACAAAGAGAGTGTAGCAGTAATACCAAAACAGCAGGATAGATAAATGACTTGAGCATATTTAGGAAAACGAAGAATATACATTTATGCTTACTTTAGTGTGTCTGTTTTGGAAGTTATGTTGCAGCAAGTTCTCCATTGCTAACTGAGGAGATAGATAGTTTTTTACCTGTCATGAAAAACTAGCAAAATAATCTGCTTAGTTAAAAGAAATTAAATATAGCAAAGTAAATTCCTTTCCCTGTAAAAATGATCTAATAAAATATTCGCGCAGTATTTTTCTTTTTCAAGTAGTGCATCCTCAGGCAGACCAACTAAATGGGATCACAAAAGGGACATATTTTCCTTTTGAATACTGCATCTCTCAACAGTACTAGGTGTACAAATTCTCTCTGAAGCTCAGGTAAATTTCTCAGCTGTTTCTCTTAACTTTTAATATTATAATCAAATTTACACTTTTGTCATAATTTGTGGCTCATGTTGATATTCTGAAGGGAGGATTGTGTCATCCCTGATAGTGTGGCGATGGGAGTATGCCTATTGCTGTCTTCAGTAGTTTTGTGTTTAGAGTTTTCCCATTACTTCATTGCTTAAACCAGCTCAGAGGTTCAGTATATCATCCTAACATGTGAACATGATGCCATCCATTTCTTTGCAAAACTGAAGGAGCAGAAGTGACTGCTTAGTGAGAGAAATTGGGAATTTTCTCATGGTTTAGTTTGGACTCTCAGGATTTACTGGTATAGTCACGTTTGGAAGCTTACATTTTAGTACTGAGAATGCTCTGCTCACAGCGTTTCTGATTTTAATTCTTGAGGCTGAAATATTTTCAAATCATGACAGTTGTTAGTACACAGAAAATGAACACTCTGGCGTGTCTGGTTAAGTGAGGTGATAACAGCCCTCCCTAAAATGTCAGCAGACTGTATATTAAAGGAAAGAACTTGTAGCTGTTTATGAGGGTTTAACAGGTTTTGTGATGGTCAGCCAAATTCTCCAGCAGCCTCATCTTTCAGCAAACTGTGAAGGATGTAAATAAAACACCTGTTCTAGTGTTAAATTGCTGAGTGATTCTCAAACTGTTTTATTCTCATTAAGTCTCAGTTTCTATTGGACCAAAGTCTGCAGCTGGGAATTTAGGAATTGTTATACATCCTTTTAGATGTGAAAAGGTAGATAGAGCTAGCTAGTGTAATAACAAGGCTATATTTAAAAATAAATAAATTCTGGGAATATTCATTTCAATATTCTCATTGAAAGATACTGCAGAAATACTTATCTGTTGGGTTGGTTTGGTTTGTTTTTCTCTATTACAGGTATCAGTAAGACACTTAGATTTCTGGTAGCTGTCCGTGGTTTGTTGTTGTTTTTTTTGGCTTTTGAGTCTCTCCTGCAAAACAGGCCACTGTGCTCTCATCAGACTTTCCAATTGGATCTCCAGTTCTGCTTAATCATCGGTTTATTTCTGCTCGAAGAAGTTATGAATGTTTTTCTTTAGTATTTTCAATATGATTTTTTTTTACTCTTTTTGCAGTACTATTAATAATAGGCTGCAATAAGGGACACCTAGCAATAAAACAATATAACTGTTATTTTTGTTGGAGGTATTTACCTTTCTGAAGTTCCGTAGGATTGTACAATTGCATAGGAAAAAATCAGCGAACTCGGAATTATTCTTTGTTTTCTGGAAAGTGGCTTGTGATACATTTGAATTTCAGATTTTTCCTTACTCATGTAAATACGCTGTTTATGATGTTTCTTGTGGCTTAACACATCTTATTCTACTTCAGACATGACTAAATAATAATAGCACATATCTTGTCCAAGGCACAAAAATACTGTTTTTATAACTTTTCCTTAAAGTGAGTATAGTGTGCATTTATTCATCTTACTTTGCATTTGCATTGTTTGTCTGCGAATCCGGCAGCTCCGTATAAAGAGGACTAGATCCTTTCAAAAGAGAAAAATTGAAGATCGCGAAGATACGTGACTCTCAAGCAAGTAGCAGTTAGATTATAGCTTTTAGCCCAAGTTCACTTTAATCAATTATTCTTTTAGTATCAAGAGACAGCAAATCAGAGAGCGCCAAAAGACAGATGTTTTTTGCTTGGAGTGACATTCAAAATCCTGGCTTGGTAAAACTGCAGTATCATGGTTCGGTCTGGGTGACTTGTCAGAAGTGAAAATCAGGTGTCACAGGGTCTTGCTAAACTAATTGACGTTACAGGAAACATATCAGCCCTAACTGCTTTGTTTCATTTCAGTGCATGAAATACAGTGACACTGCATCGCAGGGTAATGTATAAATCACTGTGTAGAAACACTGTAAATATTGGCCTCTGTCAGTACTGCTAAGCAGACACAAATTCATGATCTTGTCGCTGAAATGGTGAGCAGTCACTACAGGTTTCATATATCAATAGTAATAAGTGTTGTGTCTCGAAGTCAAGCTCTGCTGACAGTTGTTTGGCTTTCATATGCAGGTCTCTTACCTAATTCGGGAATAGTGTGTTTTTCTGAGAACTGTCGTAGGAGATAAACAGCCCGTCTTTGCATATTTGTTCAGCTGAGAAATGAGAATTGCTGATGAATAATTCTGGGATAGCTGCTGCAGAATAAATGGTAAACTTACTTGTTGAGATCTTTTCCTTTTTTTGAAAGATCATAGACTTTAGGTCGTAAAATTCTCGTCAAGAAAAAATACCTGATAAGTTTTAGGGGAGACAATTAACTGAAAGTATTTAATGGATTTGAAGCTAGCCTGGGAAGTGCAACTCAATAGATTGAGAGAGTTCAATCTGAATTCTGTGTAAGGTTCTTGATGTCATTTCTTTGAAGTAAAGATTTACAGAATGTGAAAAATACTTTTTTGAAAGGGCTTATGACAGAATTTACTTTGACACTCCTTTAGTATCACCCATTCTTTCCACAGTTCATTCTACTTTTATCTAAGTCACTTTGTGGTGTCTGTAGTGTTAACAGAGCAGATGTTAATTTTCTTGACTTAAGTGTGAGATAGGTAATTAGGAATTGAACGTGTTGTAGTGGTTGGTTTTCAATGGAAGGATTGAAAGGGTTGTCAGTCAGCACTCAGGATAGCACGTTACTTTTGAAATAAATCCACTGAAGCCCCTTTAGCTTGAAATGCTTTGTTTTGGATTGTTACACACCATTCGAGTGGTGAAACGCGTTGTATGCTTCCCACTGTAGAAACTGCACCTGTCAGCAATAACTTCATTTGATTCTGAGGAGGGAGTAGAGTTAACATTTGGTCTTTTTTTAAGTATAGAATAGCTTTCAATATATTAAAATATATTTGTTATGTAGATGGCTACTTTTAGTCATTCACTTAAAAGCACCTTTACCATGTCATCAACAGACAGCTTTTTAAATGTACATGGTAAATAAATTTAGCATTTAGGCAAAATACTCATCTTCCAGCATTTTCAAAAGGAAATTCTTTATCTTTAAAAATGCCATATTAGGACATGTAGTACAATATATTTATAAGTCAGGAATAACCGGGAAGGTGGTGAGAAGTGGAGTTAAGCCAAGCCACAAATGAGTTCTCCCTTCATTACTGATGAGTGAAGATAAACAGCTTCTTCAATTCCATGCTGCTATATGTTTATAATTTACAGAATGTTCCTCCTACCTTTTTTTTTTTCTCCTCCAAAGTTTTCTAATTATATTACTTCCGAAGTGTTTCAGTTGCTTTGTTATATCCCTGTTAATACAAGTATTGGTTTATATTTTTAAGCTTCACTGTAAATCAGTCCTGGTTTTGTGTAATGTAGAAGAAGGAGCTTTATTTTACATATTTTTTTCTCTCACATTGGACCTTATCCTCATGCTTTGAAAAAAATACACATCTGGCACAATCTTTTGCATTAGTCTCCCACTGTCATTATGAACATTCATGTAATTTATTTCCCTTTTTGCCTTGATCATTTCTTCAGTATAGACAGAGGATCAACAATATACATATCCCACTTATTCACCCATGAGTGAGTTTGGCTAAGGCCTGGGCTCTAATCTTTTAAAGCTGTTTTTCTAATACCTAAACTGGCATTTCTTTTTTGGCTTAAGAAAACTCTTTATGACTATAAAAGAAATGAAAGAATAAACGTAAGGGTGCCAGATTTGATGCTTTCCTCCGCAGTATCTTCCCTTGGATCTTTAAAGTGGATGGTCATTAACTGACAACTTGTCTGTCCATAATAATTCTGTTTATCTAAATTAAGTTTAAATCTTCCAGTGTATATATGTTTCCAGCAACTAAAAACGTTTGCAGACAACCACTGCATAAAGATAGCATTCAGAATAAGTTACTCATAAGTATGCTAATACTAAAACTGTTACTTTTTTTATTCATATGAGAAAATTTACATTAAGATTAAATTTATCTCATATTTGTTTGTTCCTCCTACCTTCTGTGAAATAAGAAAAGTGGTATACTGAACTTTTAGCTGGTGAGTAAAAGAGGAGAGATCTTTTATCAGGGTAGAACAGGAGTAACCATTTTCTGTTGCATGAATTTTTGCATCTAGACAGAATAAAGTTTATTAAATTTAAATCTTTGTGAACAGTGGAATAAGAATGAAAACTGTAAAAATGATAATATTTGTGTATTTACAGAATACAGTATTTGCCTATTTATATTCTAGATTTTGCTTGTAACTTTGTCTTTGCTAAAAATGTACAACATTTCAAGCTTCATACGCTCAGAGTAACTGATGAACTTACTTGTTTCTGTTTGTACAGTGTGTCTGGATTGTAAATAGTCTGTACCTTTGGAGTTTGTCTGTAATGGTATACATTAGTATATGTCAATGATATACAGAGTCATCATGAGGTTTGGTTACATATTTCTTTCAACTCATTGTAATTTACTGCCCTGTGCTAGACTTTTAAAGTGAATTCATTCCTGTTTTGTCTTCATACTTACACTAAGCTTCTAACAGTCTCATCCTGTGAATTTAATAGGGTAGTAAGGCCTTAAAAAAATGAAAGTCATCCTTTACTAGCCACTTCAATTCCTCTACTTCTTTTGTGAGCCTTTTTTCCTAAAGAGACAAGATATTTGCATGTTTATTTTGATGTTTATCTTTAGAGGGGAATTTCATATTTAATATGAGTTTAACAGACTTTTTTTTCTTATAGCTTTTCTGATAGATGAGTGTGTTGTTAATCTCAATGTATAGAGTGTCTTGCGATACTTCAGGCACATTTTTGTACCTGCACATCTTTTTGAATTACTGTTTCATTTGGGATTTTTGAAAATAGATGCCTCCCTCCTTCTTAAGGAATGAATTGCAGCTTATGGGACAGATTTTCCTTTTTTTTTTTTTTCTTCTTTTTTTTCCCCACTACTCATTCATTCTTTGAAATATATAGTTTGGAACACATTTATCTTTAATAGTAAAGTTTTAAAAAAATAAACCTGGACACTTAAATTTGAAAGGTTGTGAGGCCTTTGTAACAAATCATTTAAGGTGTCATGTTTTGACCATCAGAAACTCCAGTCCTATCTGAAAACGAGGACCAACAGATGACAAATAGATTCTAGTTGGAACACCAGCTCTGTTTCTGGAACACAGTGTGTTTGATTCTGAACTCCAGCCTGGTGACTTGGCTTTACTTTCAGCTATACCAGTGCTCCAAATTTGCAGTTTTATGTAATTCATTTTTATGCACTGAACCATGCATGTTTAGTTTTCTTCCTCCTCTTCTTTTCCTCTTTTACTAAGGTGTAAAGAAGGAAGCATGTTCTATATATATATGCTGTATGTTAATGTAGATTATTTCTTAGAATAGAAAGAAAGTGCAGCATTCAAAGGATAATAAGGGAGCAATTGCTACAGCTCATCTACTTTATGTTGTAATGTATTAGTGTAAAGAAGACTAATACATTTTGTTATGGACATGATATTACTGAACATTTTCTGGTATATGGTTATGAATCAAATACTGCAGAACAGTGATGAAGCATAACAGTAAAATTCTTCATGTGTAGGTGGGGTATTCTTGAAAGCAGACTCATCCTGGTCTGGGGGGGGTGGGGCAGCGGGGATAGGAAAGTGATTTAAGATCATTTTGAAAAAAACTTAGTATTTCCCTGCTTGTAAGAGTGCAGTTTTGTTAGTATTTGTGACACCCTACCAAAGGCCAGCGGTGTTTTGTGTAGGGGCTGGGTGTATGTGGTTCCATTAGCAACTGCAGCATAGGGCTGAAGGCATAGCAAGTGAAGATGATTAACCTTTAGCAATTTTAAGTAGGAGGAGGAGTGAGGGGACTGTATTACCATTCTGGTTTTTTGTTGACAAGGAAGAAACACCGTGACTGGTCTCCACAGAAACATGTATTTCTCCCTGCTTCAGTGAAAACTGAAGAGATTGTGATGCTCATGTATGTGGGCAATTCTGGGGAAAGATGCATAAAAAATGAGTATTTCCACCATGGAAATATACATCTCTGTAAAAAAAAATTAGTTTATACTGATTCAGCTGAGCTTATGCTCTTCTGCAGAAGAGGTGGGGTCAGTTAGTTTCTAGGTGCTGTGTCATTGTGTAGAGAACTCTGCCAGAATAGCCATGGTTGTCACAGGCCCTCCCTAATGAATGCTTTTAGGGGTGGACTGTGTACATTTTAAAGTGAGTAATTGCACGATCCTAATTTATGCATGCAAAACTTCATTAATGAAGGAAAAATAATTTTCTGAATACTTGGACATTGATAATAAAAGTTATCAGTGATTTGGATTTTCTTTTCAATTTGCCGTTGTCGCTGACTTGACCGCTAACTGGAGGCACTTTGCTGATGTGCAGAGGTTAGGACTGATCGCTCTACATGCTCTAAAATCAGTGGGGAATGGTCTTTAAGTTAAGTAGGTTGAATCCCACTTTTCTGCATAGCAGTGGAAGAAATTTAGTGGGCTTGCTTTCCCATCCACCAAAGAAGGTAACTTTTCCATATACCTTTTATGAGATTTGGTATTTACCAAAGTCCTTGGCTATCCTGTGAAAAGATAATTTATAGAAATGCAAAACTTACCATTTATTTAGTTTTTATAAAGTAAATTCCAGTGATTTCTTACAGGGCCTTTTTGTAGTTTTGTTTGTTTTGGTTTGTGGGGTTTTTTTGTTTGTTTGTTTTTGTTTTTTTCTGGAAGTTCAGTCCGTGAAACTGCAAAATAAGAAAATTTTACTTTTGTATTTTGTGAAAAGTTCTGTGTAGTGTTCACATGTCAAATATATCTGTTTAAAATGAAAACGTTTGTACAATACAACTGTGGCAGGTACTTTTAAAGTCATTCAGCAAAAAGATTAACGTTTCTTTGCCAAGTATAGTAAAAATGTCATTTCACTAGTGTACTCTCCTTCAATGTATAAAGTAACTGAGAACTAATGTTCCAATAAAATGTTTGTATCCTGCATGTTTTTCTCTGTTACCTAGTGCTAGAAAGTAGTTTTTGAGATGTAGTTACCATTGTTTATTATTTTTCTAAGTTAGGCTGATACACAGATACAGACTTTGCTACTCTGTCATGCCTGAATCCTGGAGTTGCTGATGATCACAGCAGCTTTTGTTGACTTTCTGTTGAAACCAATCTTTTGTAAGCTATCAGTTCTGAATATTTAATGACGTCCATGTTAAATACAAGTTTTAAATCAGAATAGTCTGAGGCCCGATTATGGCTGTTGTAGAACAAGTAAAACAAAATACTAGCTTTAGAGTATCCCTCCCCTTGGTATACTTTCAGTATGGTTTTTGCAGCCCTTGACCCAGTGCTCTGTAATCAAATATACAGCTCTTTTTATGTATTAGTTGTGAAGAGTTTTTAGTATACGTGAATATATAATGAATATTCTGCCTCTTTATAGCAGGTCTTACAAAAAACATAATGTTTGTAATTATATTGTTCTCTAAAACACCGAAGATCAAAATATCTCCAAAGTACGCTAGTGACCTGTATCAAGACAAGGCAGGTCTCATAATACTGCAGATAATTTACCCAGATGCTTAATTGTGCTCTCTGAATTGTTCCATTGAAATAACTAGAGTTATTTCATCTGTAAAATTAAGCAGAAGACTAAGACCGTAGGAAAGAAACCTCAGAGACATCCCATTGATTTCATTGCCCGAGGGAAAGTTAACAGACTTTGAAGAGATTTTAATTTAGAGAATTATTTGGATGGTAACTGCAACTTCAGAGATACAAGGTGTGATCCAGGGCTCTGCTGAATACAGTGGAGACCATGAGATGAAATTCAGATCTGTGAATGTTCCTGTTTCCTAGAACTGCCAGGCTTGTAAAGTGCTACAGCAATCGCAGACTGTTAAACATCTACAAATTATTTCCTATTTTATTTTTAAATATAGAAATGAGAACTCCCAAATCATTCATAAAATGTAAATACTCTATCTTCTCTGTGTTCTTATTTCTTGTTATTAAGTATACACAAGATGTTCAGTACTGTAAAAATAAATAAATCGATTTATGGAAATTCCGAACAGAAATGTTTGTCTTTAAGAACAGTCATAATGAAATATGTTATTTGCATTTTTTTTTTTACTTTTTTTTTTTTTGCACATACATGCAGTCTGTTTCAATGCAAACTTCTGTTTGTTTTTGTAATCACAGGACTATACCTTGACCATGTACTTTCAGCAAGCGTGGAGGGATAAGAGGCTGTCATATAATGTAATACCTCTAAACCTTACTCTGGACAACAGAGTAGCTGATCAGCTGTGGGTTCCTGATACTTATTTTCTGAATGACAAGAAGTCTTTTGTACATGGTGTCACTGTGAAGAACAGAATGATTCGTTTGCATCCAGATGGGACAGTCCTTTATGGTCTCAGGTCAGTATGAACCATTTCTGATTTTTCTGTCTATTATTTTTAACCTTTTAATTATGACTTCAAGATAAAACCCATTCTTTGCCTTTTTGGATGCTGTTCCTTTTGTTGTTGTATTCTATACAACTCATAATATTCTAGAAATGATTTTAAATAATCTGAGAATGATTACAGATTTTTTATTTTTTAATATGAATTTTGGAGATTAACTGCCATTTTTAATTTTCATACACTTTTATTAAGTACACATAAGACTGTAAAAATTATTTTAAATGCCCATTCTGTATTAAAAGGCGATTTTAGAACTGCTTCTTGAAAGGAACTGAAATAAAAAATACAAAATGAGGATTAGAGGGGAAAAAAAGGAGAATGTGTTTGATAGCTGAATTGATAATTTAACTAAATGATGCATTTTATAAATACTTTTGAATATTAGATTGATTTTTATACTACCCAGATGAATCAGTTTTCTGATTTTCATTAAGATAAGGTATGTTTTGAAACATTTTTCAGCCTGCTGTTATTGTGTGTGATTCTGTGGAGGGTGGTGACTGGAGAAATCTACAGAAAAACTTCATTGTTGAGAAGTTTTGAAGACTGGGCGAAAATGTGTGTTTAACAGTGTTTATAGAAAAAAATAATTTTTGAGAAAGTGATTTAAATATATTTCTGCAAATGACTGACTGACTTAATATGGTGTGAGTAGGTAGCAAAATAGAAAGGAAGTATTGACTGGCTTAAAAAAAGGAAAATGCTGCAAAACTTATACATAGACTGTCTCATTTTCATATTGAGAGTAATATACAATAATAATTATGGGGAAGCTAATTCTTAAAACTTTTGTTGGTGTATTTCTTTCATTTTCGGTAAGATTTTTCTATTACCTGCCTCTAACTGTCAAGAAGCATGCCCTTGGTTATTTTCTAGCCAGTGTAAAGGAAAGCATCACAGTCTTTTTATATTCGGTTCTGTCATTTGAACAAACAGGGACCATGAAGCTCACATCTAATTAAGATCAACTATTAAAGGTCACTGATAAGGTTGCCTTTAGTTTTGTTACCACACCGAAGGTGTTTCACTTAGAGTGAGACAGCTGAGCAAATATAACTAATCTTTATTTGTTGATGTTTCTCTGTAGAGGCTTTTGTTTAGAACATGGTTACCTAAATTAGAACTCAAACACCTAAAACTGAGTCCTAAGCTGCCCTAGGAATTCAGCTTTAACACTGGGTGTTTAACTTCAGTTTTTGCTCCCATACCTGAAAATTTCCAGGGTGCTAAAGTTTAGGCGGTCACTTGTGCCAGGAAGTGCCCTTCTCCAGACAGGCAGCTTCAAGCTTTGAATTAAAAACCATTCTCCTTCAGACTGAGAGAGAGTAGATCAGTGCTCTTGCTGTGCTGGAGTCAGGCATCAAATGCCCCCTGTCGGGGTGATCCCTGGACTGTTGTGGTCTGTGTCAGATAGTGATTCACCTTCAGAAAAGGGGGATGTAAAGTGTAAAGATGTTCATTTTGCAGGTACTTTGTGATTTTGTGCAATTTGCTGGTTTCATCCTTCATTGTGGAACCTAGAACATCTTCCACTTGGTGAAATACATATGGGCTTTTCCTGGCATCTTAGCTTGCACTACATTGAAGGAACAGCATTGCCTTTTATGGCTGACAGATTATTTTTCTACTTAAAAAGTAAAGGAAGAAAAATAAAGGGCTGTGATAGCTACTAAAAGAAATAAAATCAACTAGTTACATCTGGTATATAAGAAAAGTATGTCGTCTTGAGATATGACCACAGTAGCAAAGTGAATTTAAGAACAGCAGCGCGGCAATTTTTATGAAATAAGACACCAAGCAGAGAATTTTGTTAAAACTTGCAAAAATAATTTTCTAACTGTTTTGGTTTTTTTTTAAAAAAAACAAACCTGAAAGAGTGTTGGTAAACAGTAAGTAGAGCTCATAAAAAAAATATAGAAGAATCAAGTAAAATTTTTTTTTAGAAACTTTAAAACCATTTATGAAAAATACTTTTTCTAAGGTTTGACATTTTCTTTTTCATTTGTTTCCCAAAAGAAATAAGACATTGATGGCTTTAAAAACATTCTCAACTAAAACCTTAGGTTTACTTTTTTGTTGTTTTGAACAATTCTAATTTTCACAATTTTTAGGTACTGTGTGCGTTTTAAAATATACTTATCTAGGATAACTTTGGTAATGCTTTGCAAAAAATACTTGCATCAAATATTTTTTTCAGCACTTGCAATCACAGTATGACAATTGCATATTGCTTTAGAATAATTCTGTATGTTGTTTCTATTATAGAACTGGCACACAGCCCAAAATAAAAGTATTTAAAGTCATTTTTTTTCTAGGTCAGAGATTTCAGATCAGGAAATAGTTTTCTGGTATTCCAGTATACTTAGCAATCTTGTATTTTTGATTATCAATTCTTACATCCTTTGTAAGAGTGTGCTTGGTACATTTCAAGTGTTTTCTTTGCACTGTGAGATGGTGCAAGATGGATGGGAATTCTGCTGTTCTCTTGTGCTGAAACAAATTGTACGCTGAGGGCTGCAGGAAGATGTCAGCCTGTGCTCCCCCTGCCCATTGCCGATGATTAGAGGCTTCAATTGTCGTGGATCCTACTGCAGCTACGTACTTGAACAGCAAAGAGGGGAAGGACACCTCTAGTTTTTTGGAGTGGCAGGATACTCTGATGTAGACGTTATGCAACATGAATAGAAACCTGATAGATGAAGCCATGGCAAGAGAAGATCCAGCTTTTGACCATATGATATTCATAAAGTCCATTTTGTTTTTCTAGTGCAAAAGTGACTAGATAGGCTCTAGTCCTGGAAGGACTGTCAGGTTAAAGTTATCAGATATTATTAGAAAGTTCATATTCTTGCTTGCATGGAAATAGGACCTAGAAATGCCAGTTTAATCATAAAAATATTTCTTTTCATCATTCGTAGTAAAACCTGTAGGAGGATGGTCCTTGAGGTTACTTGCTGCATTTAGAAAGATGCACTTCAGAGTGGATACAGCAGATAGGTCAACATATAGCTCTCGTCCTCATCTGTAAATTCATACACACCACATCCTGAGCATTAGAGGAAACATAACACTATTTGTTCTTCAAGGGGGGGCGGGGAGAGAAATTTATGGTTAAGGGATTTTCTTTAGCTTTTGTGACATTCGGGTTAGAAAGAAAAATGAAACATTTCAAGGCACAGTAGTTAATGGGTTTGGATGAAGAATTTTTCTTTAGTCTCAGTTATTTGGATACGTTTTAGAGAAAACTTTTCTGCATCTGTATATATCTATGTAATATATATATATGTGTATCTCAAAATTTTATGCTGGTTAAGAATGTATTGCAAAGGCCATATTATTTGGATTTTGCAAATAAGTATGTCTATTTCTAGCTTTATCTTTTCTTTTCCAGTCTGTAAGATTTCTGTCTACTTGTCCTTCTCAGGATGTACCTTGTTTCCAAGGAGGGCTGCAGAGGGGATTGTCAAGGGCAAGAGGCAAACCTGTATATCAATGTAGCTCTGTCATATTTGGATGATTTGCCCTCAAAACCACCTTCTTATATGTCCTTATTAATGATCTATGGACAAATTTTTGTGATGAAATGTAGAAGATACTTTTCTTTCTCCTCACACTCATCTGAGTAGGTCTCAGAAAGACTTTCTGGCTAAAATGTCTTTCAAACACCAGGGTGGATGAGGCTGGTAACACAACAGAAGTACATGATTGGCCATATTCTGCTTTTGCCTTCACTGGACCATATGGCAATAAATGATGTGATTCTAATGTTAAGGCTTCAATTTTATAGTTCTAAATATCTTTATTTATTTAATCTAAAATTAATTCAAAGTTAATGTGATTTGAAGTGTCCGTACTAGTGATATATTTAATACCTAGTTAGTATTAATTTCCACATATTTAAAAAATGTCTAATATTAATTTCCACGTCTTTTTACAAAAAAATACCCCTGTACTTTATTGCTTCTCTGAAAATCATTGCTGAATCAATTCTCTGAAAATTATTGCTGTGTTAATTTACTTAAGCTTATACTTACTGGCATACTCTTATTTTGAGATGCATTCTACTAATTTGAGATTCCTTTAAATATCAACCTTAAATTTTTACTTTTACCTCCCTGTACATTTATATATAGACGTCTGTATAAATATATACACACGCACACATATATACATACGGTTCTGTGAACTCAGTATCATTTACCTTGATTGCCGTAACCAAATTCATTGAAGTGCAAGTGATCTTATTACCCAACTGGTAATGTATAAATGTAACCCTCTCATTCTTTTATGCCCTTATAGTATATCTTCTAATTCGGATATAGCAAACAGCAATCCCTTAACATTATTCTTTTTGTTTTTTCCGGACAGAACCTATACACAGTATGCATGTCAGACTTGATTACATTTAGCATTGTGAAGGTAGATTTCAGGAAGGGCTGGGAGGCAGTTATGTAGGCACCTGGCTTATGCTGTCGTTGAAAGGAGGGAGAGAGAAAGAGAGAGAAATGTCTAATAAATACCAGTAACTACTGCTTCATTATGGTGTCCTCACTTCACTGCTACAAGGCATTAGGTAAAGCCATACCTGAATTGTGACCAATTTTATACAGAGAACATGACACACTGGTTACTTTTATATGTTCAGAGAGATTTTTATTTCAGAGGGATAGCTGCCAGCTATTTATGTTTTGGGAAAATGCCTTTTTTTCTTTCCGCATTCCAGTTGCAGTATGATATTTACAAATATGACTGAACTTTTTTTTTTTAATTTAAAAAAAATATTCTATTTGATATTGTATCCTATTCAGTCTGGCAAGAAAATTCTTCTTTGCTGCCAAGACCAAGACATTCAATAGATGATATACTTAAATCACTAAAATGGTAGAAAATTGCAACATATAATCTTGAATGAAGAGTTATTACAGGGAAAACTACTATCTGTTGGTAGTTAAGATGACTTGCAATAGGTTATTAGTGATTCCACAATGTATACAAAAAAAGTAAATTTAGAGGACCAAGATGCAAATTTAGGATAACAATTTACAGTAGGTTGAGCAAAGCTTGAATAAGATTTGCAGCCAGAACTCAGGAAAATATGTGGGTTTAACTAAATTTCTATATATTAAAATGCCTAGTTTATGTAATACGTATATCAGAAATAGCCACTACAGTAAATAAGATTTGTTATTTCTTAAGTTTATTTTTATATATAAATATATATATATA
>VWZK01024636.1:0-10592 GCA_013396935.1 Baryphthengus martii | reverse complement strand
TAATCTGAATTACCATTCTATATCATAGTTCCACTTTGTGCTACAGCCAAAAATTTGATTACCTCAGTTTTAACATGTGGTGTGACAGGATGTACAGACAAATGTACACTACAGCTTACAGTACAGGCAGTGTCAAATGACTATAATGAACTCTGAAATTTCTGTTATTGCTGTAAGAACGCTGCATGAACACAGTATTAAACAGCTTGCAACCACATCATATAATTTGGGGTTCAGATAAGTGGTTTAAGAAAAAATATTGTGTAGTTTTAGGTTCTTGGAAAGCTGGTATCACATGTTTCACAGAACTGATCTCAGGAAAGAAAAATACAGACCTGACGACTAATACAGCAAAATCAATATAACTACAGCTAACACTGCTCACGGGTGCTTTGAAAATTGAATGTTCACTAACTGTAAAAATAAGGCAACATGGTTAAGAAAATAGCTGTCTGATAGCAAGGGTGAAGTGACATCCTTTTGAGACATTTTGACGGAGCTTTAATTTCAGGACAGCCACAGCAAAACTGAAGGGTCCACGAGCTGAGGTTCCTTTAGGTTACATAGTCTATTAATAAGGTAAGTTCTCCTCTTCTTTATGTAAGTAAATGGCAAGACAAGAAATCTCCTGTTATAAACAGTAGCAGTAGTGTTTTAACACAGTATGTGTTCCATTACATGACAGCAGCAATGTGTAACTAAACTAAAACAAACAGTATCCCCATAGTAGTTTGTTTCTCACAAGAGGAACAGCGAATGGACCACTATACACAAAGGACAAGGACTGTGTATTTCTCCAACACAGTGTATGTCATGCTAGTAAAAACAAAATGCTAGTTAAAATTCAGTTTTCTTAGAATTGTCACGGGCTGACTTTAATATCACATGGAGTTTCTAGATGTTACATGGCTACTTTTATCTCTTAGTACTTTGGTATCCTAAGAGTAGCTGCCTGCAGCCATTTGTCATGAATTTAGGATTGCTTCAAGTATTCACCACAGAGGAAGTTGTAACTCTCCTTTAAAAAAAAAAAAAAAGTCTGGATCAAAAGGGAACTTTTTTTCCAACTAGTAGGTTTTTGGGTATGAAATACAAACATTTTTTGCAGCCACTAAAGGCAATAATGAAAACCAGCAAGAGAAGCATGATTTTCACAACTGAATTATCAGTATAAGTGCTTTGATCTTTTTTTAAAGGCGGCTGCTTAATCAAAAGCCATTTTAAACCAAAAGACAAAAATAATTTTAAGTATGAAATTACAAAATATTGCTTCTTATAACAAATGATAAAAGTATAACTAACTTGGTTCAGCATAGCTAAATATTATTTTTAAAAAGCATGAAAATGTCTATTTTAAAAAGGTGTCAGATTACAAATGACCTTGTAAAAAGGTGCTGCCGTATGTCTTGCTAAATGTACCATGTTGGAAACAAACACATTCTTGAATATGTACTAAATTCAGCTCTTATTTCTCATTGTGCTGTGGTTACTTGTTACTTTTCATACTGACATACACTTCTTCCAGCTAAGAAGAAAAGAGTCTTAGTTGCGTGTTACTGAATTTCAGCTACTGCAGTGCAACTAGGAATTCTGCTCTTTCTGGAATATCACACGGCTACACAGCAAGCTTCTCTGCAAGGAGCCATTTAGTTGTTTTTTCAAGCAAATGATATATTCAGTGCAGTGAAGGGGACATTTTATAGCTGGTTCGATGTCTCAGCCAAACCCCAAAGTTACTATACAGCAAGCACTCTCCCAACTCAAAATGTGCCCCTCACTTAACTGGCCACGCATTACTAACGCAAATATAAAAAGTGCTTAAGAACCGGGCATTCTCGATTATGTAAAATGCACACCCGAACAACATAGCTTTCTGTCCACAACAGAATTCTTTGAGCAAATAAAGAAAAAAGTGACCCAAAAATTATCATTTCAGGCCATTTTTTCTATATACTGAATCATTTGCCAAAGAAAGACTACTACTTTGCCAAAGAAAGCTTCCTGTGGAATTGATGGTCGTAACTGCTGGCTCTGAATTTTCAGAAGTGAAGAGGAAAAGTAATCTTCAACTGGGGTTTCTTTTCTCACATCAGTGGCTGTGAATCACCTGTTTGGGAAAAAAAGAAAAAGAATATCTGAAAAGCTAAATAGATGTACAAATACTCTCCAATCAACACATAAGCCAATTCCAACTATCAATACTGAGCAGCAGCCTTCAAAAGCCTTGATTTTCTTTGCTCTTGATATGACGACACACTAGCTCTGGAGTCAGGACACAGAGAATACGACCAAGTCTTTTTTTGTCTTCTGGTATTACTGGCTGTGAACATAGATTAGAGTTTGAAGAGGCCCAAAATACTGGATTAGAAAACTATGGAGAGCAAAATCTCACTTATCCATTACTTTGTTCACCACTCCCAGGAACCCATGTTTCACATTCTTTATTCTTAACATACTGTAGTGATGTATGTATACTAGTATGCACACACACACACACACACACCCAGATGGGCTTGGGATACTTTAGATAACCAGTAACCTTCAAATTTTTCATACAAAAGCTACTGCATCTTTATACTGCTTGTTCAGCAGTATAAAGATAGAACGCCTCAACATTTTTGTAAGTTGTTTACAGCATCCAAAAGAAGGAACTGCTCTTAAAAAAAGTTAGTCAACTTTATGTAGAAGTTAACTCATAAAGCAGATAATACAAGACATGAGTAGATCTCCTGCAGAAATTAGTTTGTCTTCATACTTCAGCAATTAATGAAACCACTTCAGTGGGCATCGTTAATACTCCTTGCATATGCACTAAGAATCTTTCTGGTAGTTGATAAACATACATCATTGTATCAAATTCAGCCTTCATTCCTAAGACAAGTAACTGCACTACATTTAGCCTGTGAGGATGTACTTGTATTAAGCAAAGTTCCTATCATATGTGCCAATATGATTTTGTGTAACTATTTTCAGCCTAGAATCTCTAAGCAACTGCTTTTTTTGTATGTGCAGAGCTTACAGTTAAAAAACCAGCAGGTTAATCTTAAAACATGGCATTAAATTACCAGCTATGGTAATAACTAACCAGGTATCAACCTTACAGTAAAAAATACTATTCTGCAATTTCTGCAACAGACTTTCATTAGAATTTACTCTTCTGTAATAAATTCTGGGTAACCAGTCTATATTTTCAAGCAAGCACACCCATGTGGGTGAAAAGTACTTATATAGCTGCATTTCATGAGAGCTTTGTCTCTGTTCTCCCAGAATATTTCACATGCTTCCATAGCAAGGGCTTTTTCCTTCCTGAGCTGTTAGCTATTTTGCACAACTATTTTTCAATTCAAACTGTACTACTTGTTAAATAATCTCATCTCGTGGAAACAGGACTGTTTTCTTAATAGAATATGACATTGGTGAGAGCAAGCAGGTCCCAGATGCGTGAAGAACTCCAAGGAGTACATAGCATCCTGTTTTAGGTCTAAGTGATTTAACGGGAGCTCAGCATTTGACAGGAGTGCATCCTTAGAAGGGGAAGATGCCAGAACTGTAGACTGGTGAGAAAGAAAAAACAAGCGCACTACAGGTACTGCATGGCAGTGATTTTCAACCTGCACTCTGAACAGCTTCTGTTGTCTTTTGCAGTCCCATAGAAGTAAAGCATATTTATATTGTATGGCAATGCACTCTAGGACTTCTAAGAGGATACACTTCCAATGGAAAAAATGTTTAGGAGATCCACCAACTAGAATTAAAAGTTCTAAGTCACTCTTGGAAAATTAATTCCTTTTTTTTTTTTTGAATGAATCCTAGTATTAAAACATGTTCTTGCTAAAGATTGAAAACAAGACTCCAAAAACAAGTTAGATTTACTAAAATCATGAAGTCGAATCACAAAATTTGCTCTGTTATCTGCAAAATGCAGAGAATAACTGCACTGAGAAAGCCAAGTCAATTCCAAGGCATGCCTTTTCTTACAGCTGTCATTTATTTCTTAAGGGTTGTGCTAGTGGGAGTTTTTAATATGCAAGTATAGGAAAAAGTGACATCCAAACAAAATTATTTTCACTGAGTTTCAGCAAGAGTTAAGTACACCTCTGCTCCTGGATTTTCAGGGCCCAAACTAGCAGAACATTTGGCATGGAACAGAAGGACCATGGTATAATTAAACAGCATTAAATCATTAGTGTGGGCAATGGCTAGTTCATGAGGAAACAAAGGTAATGTTTATTTTCTTTTTAAAGATAATCACAACAACATTCAGCAGATGAATGTGCTAAGTCACCATCACTATTTAGACAGCTGTAGCACTTCAATCATCACTCTCCAGCTATGGTAATAACTAACCAGGGCAGATATGCCTGATTGTCAACATCCATAGAGCTTATCTTAGTCCTACTGCTAGCCGTGTTGGAAGGACTATAAATATTTATCTCCCGTACTCTTGAAATAACTTTTGATTTCTAATCAGATTTTTAAATTCTTTACAGATTGTCATACCTCTTCTTTTTTTCCAGATTTTTAGTGGGAACTTTTATTAAGACTTAAGTTCATCCACACGCCAGTAGCAGAAAAGAACTACCACAGAAGAACAGTGCTGTATGTTGTTGTCGTAATCAACTATCTCTTTGTGTTACTGATGCAACCATAATTTTGAAAAGTAATCTCTGCCAATTCTGGTTTCTTATGAAATCATTAACTTCATTTGCTGAAGTCTAATAGCTGCATTTCCAGGCACCATAGCTTAGTATAATGCAAGTTCATGGGATTTGTATGAGTAGCAGAAGTATAAATTATAATTGTATATCTACTGTTTATAGTCTAGAAATTCAATTAAGTCAGAGAGTTTACAGACTGAAACCAAGCTATCAAATAGTCACACATAGGGCAACCAATGAGATTTCAATGTGTTTAGCAGTCAAATCTAACCATCCCTCACTTTGAGTTATTCAGTATGAAGTGTTAAACATGCTAAATTTTTTCAAGGCCAGAAGTATTTAGAAAGTAAGTACAAGGTGTGTCCAAGAGTGATTGTGCTGCTTTGTTACTTAAAAGCTTTCAAAGCTTTTTGGTAAGCTGCAAATAGTCCCTTCAAATTTACTAAAGAAAATAGAACTTTTTATAGGAGCAGTCCTGTCAATGCTCATCAAAAGTACTCGAACAAGAAAAGGCTAAGATGTTGCCTAAAAAATGTTTTCCTTACTATAAACATTGAATTCTTTGAAAAGTCAGTTTTGCTAAATTCATTTGTGCATGTTTTACTACATTGGACATCAGATAGTTTAGTCACATTCACACTAGGTGTCCTAGAATGTACAACCTGAGGCTCAGCCACTATTGTTATACAAAAGTGTTCAAGAAGTATTTTTTTTAAAATGTAGGTTAATTACAGGTTAATTTTCCCAGTCTGTGCAAGGCAAACTCTCCTCTTCATCCTCTGATTCAGGTGATGCTTCCTTAATTCGCCGTAACGCTTCATGGATGCTCCTTGTCAGAGGGTCAGTATCAGGCAGGATTGTAAAGGATTCTCTCAAAACATCCTTCTGCACTTTCTTCAGTTTCACCCCTTTCCTGATCTGTGCTAAGATGTTATTGCTATCATCTTCATCAGGAAAAGGAGGGAGACTTCTCTGCTCAACTTTTCTCAAGTGAAAGCTGCCACGTTTCAAAGAAGCCAGCACTTCATCCATCGGGGAACTCACTGCAGTAAATCAAAAGACCTTCAGTATTACTCTTACTGCATTTTATCAGTCTTCATTTATATTACCTACACACCAAAAAGCAGCTGCATAATATTAATGTAGTAGTCCCATACCGTAAGTATAATGGTAGCTCCAATACTGTTTTAGCTTTCAAATTTATTTTCCCTATTATCAGGTCAAAACTGGGTTACACAGACATTCTAATTCCTGAAACCACTTAATCTTCTATCAGGCAGATAGAAAAACTTTTTGAACAAGATGACTTGCTTTCCTGTTTGCTGTCAGGAAAGTCAAAATAGCTGCAATGAATCCTACATGATGGAAGCGTTTATTACGTTGTTTTTCTTGACTTTGAAACTCAGGAAATGAGTAGGTAAGGTACCTTAAGTACTGGACTGTGCAGTCCATTCTCAGTACTTGCATTTTGTGGTTGACTATACCTACTGTAAGACTGTTACTACAGGCCAGTGAGGGAAGGAGCAGTGTAATCAACTGCAAGAGCATGCATTTTCATGCTGCTCTGGATTCATGTATGTATTGGCATCAAGCCAGTGTGCCTGTATCAATTCTCTTCCTTTTTCCTCTAATGAAAACAGAGAAGCAAGAGCTAACGCTATCACAAATCCTTCCTTTATCACCAATTTGAAACTAGTTCTCTACATAGGTAAAAAAGCAGGCTTCGGCTCTTTGAAGAGCTACAAGTAGGTAAGATCTCTATCCCAGGGACAACAAAGTGCAACAGTTTAAAAGAGCTTGCGTACACCAGCATATACAACATATAGCGTGTATCAATCAATAGATGAATATTCACCTTCAGTTCCTCTTTGCATATTTCATACATATGTTTTTGGGTATTGTAGAGTAAGTTTAAACAGCGTAACACAGTATAATAAACAGGTTTAGGACCTGTTCTGCATTTAAGAGTGGGGTTCGTCCATCAGACTAATGGCCCAGACAGCTGGAACAGATACCAGGGAAAGAAAGAACCAAAAGAATACAGGACCGCACGCTTTAAGGAGTAAAGAAGAAAGGATTGCAAAGCGCTTGTCTGTCACAGAGAGATTTCTGAAGTAACTTAGAGACTTGGAAAATCTCAGGGAATACAGAGCAGCAGGTAGAGTGCTGTGGCTGCAGACATTAACAATACCCTTAAGAGGGAGAATATAATTTGATTTTACATTTGTCATTTTATGATGTATACCAATTTGCACACATCGTATGTGCATTATATAAAATTGCAAGATAAAATGATTATCAGAAAAATACAGAATTACAAAAAGAAAGAAATGGAGTAGCATTAAAATTTATAATGAACTTAAGACACTATCCCTACGACCTGCAAGATCCAGCAGAGCTTAAGAATTCTTTACGCAGCTGCTTCAAGGGTTTTCAGTCATTTAAAGACAATTCTAGAGGAAACACTCTTGTTTCTGTCTGATTAATGGAGACAGTTCTATTTTTGATTGTATATGCATGAGCGAAAACATCAGTGGAGGGATGTTTCCTATAGTTATAATTGACAGAGCCAGACACATTTTTTAATAAAATGTTATTACAGCAGCATGAACTAAGGTCCACTCGAGGTACTTTTTCTCAGTGACTTCCAGTTAAATAGACCAGCTGAACATTTTTGATAATCCCATCTCTGATTTTCAAATAAAAGCTTTGCTCCAATATAGCACGTTTCACTGGAATACCAGTATTATTTTGTTCAAACATGGCCGCCATTCTCCTCATTTTATATATGGGATAAAGGATAGAGGTTTAGAAGCAAGTAGCAAAGAATCAACAGGTTGTAACAGATCTCCCAGCTCAGGCCTGTAGCTCTTTGAGGAGAATAAAGAAGATTTTGATCTTTCAACTACTCATTAACATGCTTTACTGAATGATCACATATTTAACTTCTAATTGTAGTTAAAACATATATAGTCTTGTTCAGTTCCCAAGGGTACTTGAGGGTTTGGGGATTTTTGTACGAAAATTTGATGCAACCTTGAAGAAAGCATTCTCAAGGTTTCTTATGTCCCAAGACAAGTACTCATTTTACTAAGTCATAAATTATGTAAAATTCTGTTATTAACAAGAACCCTGCACCCTCATGTGAAACATACAATACGTGCAGTGCTCTCTCTAAACTACATAATAAAAGACAACATTTAGTTCCATTTTCTAAGTAGTCTATTGTAGTGATGTATCAGAGTGACTTTCACACACGTTTTCTGTCTAACTGACCAAGTATACCGCACGCTGTTATAAAGGTCCAAACATTTGTTTGAGTTGCCAACATGTGTCAACTGAAAAGGACAGCTTTCCCATTAACCGTTATAAATTAATACACTTTTCCATAGAGAAATTCAAAAGAGGGACTGATGCGTGTTGCAATTAAAAGCATAGAAACGAAAACGTTACCTCTCCTCCTCTGCAAACCCTCTAGATCACCAGTCTTCTTAAGCTTCTTCTTGGCACTGACTAGCTGACTGCTGTCAAACAGATGTGCTGGTGGGACACCAGAAGAGTGCTGGACTCCCTTCTCCTCGCTCTGACGTTTAACAAAGCTGTTGCTTTTCTCTAAGCATTTGGTGGCATCTTCCTTGGAGGGCAAAGGTGGAGGTGGAGGTGGTGGAGGCAAAGAGGGTGGAGGTGGTACTGCAGTAACAGTCTCTGTTTGAAGCTCCTTACTGGTGTACGGAGCAGTACCAACAGGAGGCAGTTCAGAGGTAACATCGTTGGGACCACTGGGACGTAATGAAATATCTTGAAGTTGTACTAAGCTTGTGGATTCCTGCACTTGCAAAGGCTGAACTGCAGTTTCCAATTCCACCTCTGCACCTTTTTCTTGGATTTCTATGGTTACTGGCAAAGATTGAGGCTGACTGACAGAGGACACTGAGCTGGTTGCACATTTTCTTCTTGCATGAGCCAGTCGTAGTCTGGTTGATTTAAGTATTACTTGTCCAGGGTACCGCTAAAGTGAACAAGTTATTGACAGTTAGATAAATACATGGAATGCACTATTCTAGATTCTAAGTACCTGCTGTAAGGATTTGCTTTTGAGAAGTGGAATTCATTTGCTGTTTTAATTCATTTTTCTCTAGATGTAAAAACAAAGCAAATAAATCCTCACCTTTATATGAAAATGATCTGTTTTTTTAATTTTTATTCTTGGTTAAGCTACAATTTACATGTGATAGTCAGGGACATACACAGGTTAGAATTAGGCTTTCATTAAGAACCAGACTGTAAATTCAAAACTGTTTTTTCTGGAAACTAAAATTCAAAATTTCCTCATTTTCCTTTTCTAAAAAACAACTGGCCAGTGGCTCTCTCCGCAACAACGTCCTCTCTGACCTAATACATTGGCCTTAGACGTGAATCATACTGCTTAAAAAGGTATCTCTTGAAATACAGAATATCTTTCCATAGTATTTTTAATTTAGTTCTTAAAATTTGCTGCCTCAATATCTGTCTTTTCCTATCAGTTTCACCCATAGTGATTT
This sequence comes from Baryphthengus martii, assembly GCA_013396935.1. Classification (NCBI taxonomy): domain Eukaryota; kingdom Metazoa; phylum Chordata; class Aves; order Coraciiformes; family Momotidae; genus Baryphthengus; species Baryphthengus martii. The sequence goes on along the minus strand of VWZK01024636.1, from coordinate 1,393 downwards.
TTAAACTGCTTCTGAAAGACAGGTCTAATGTATTTTACACAACTGTGGTAGGCCTAAAGCAACAGATATCATAACAATATAAACATGCTCAGTTTACTAACAGTTGCTGGTTAAAAGAAGTGTATTTACTTTAATTTACAGAAGCTATGCAATTAAAAAGACTTGTGAACAACAAGGATATGAAGAGTACACAGCTGAGCAAGAAGGCTGTTCAGTGAAGAATCTTCTTAGTGCTACATTTTATACAGTCAGCAAAACCAAAAGAAGTCTTCATCAATTAATACAGTCTCTCTTCTTGCACTTTCACCCCTTTCCTTATTCACTCCCTTTCATTCCATCTTCTATCCAGTCTTTGACACACCGTAATAAGAAGCAGCAGGTATTGGCAGGTGTTCTAGCAATGTGCGACAGTGGGAGCATGTCAGCTGGTAATGCTCTTTGTAAGAAATAGCATTTACGTTGCACTTTTAGGAATCTTTGCTCTCAAATGGTGTAGGTGAATGAGTGAACAGAAGCTTACTATGGACTGCAAACGCAACGGACAGAGGAATTCGTTACCACTCATGCCGTATTTTGTCATAAATTTTCCAAAGGACAGGTAACTGCACAATACAAGAAAACAGCTAATAGCATAGTATAGTCCTGGAATGACTGAAAATTTATTTTTTGAAATAAACTGATGGAAAAGAGCAACTCTTCTTCTGTTACCTGTTTAAATGTGCGAAGTCTGTCCAGTGTTTTCTGTCGCTCCTGACTAACCCAGGAGCTCTTTCTTTCCTCTTCATCTTGTAACTGATCGCGCTTCTGAGAAAATATATGGAAAACATGTAAAACACTACATCTAATGTTATGTTTAACATAATTTAAAACAAAATCAATTAAAATAACACCTCTACTAATTAAGAATTACCTAACAATCTACTTCTTAAATAAACACAGTTCTGAACTTCACAACTTGGCCTTTGTCTTCCCCTTGAAAATAGTAAGGCATTTCATGTTTTATAATCTCAAAGTAATGCAAAGCTCAGTAAAGGAGGATTTCAATGCGAAACTGGAACACCTGAAGACTTGCTACCTTGAAGGATGAGGAATAACTAGACATGTGACAGAATATTACACTGAAAAAAGTCCCCTTAAATTAAAAAAAGGTGTAAATTAGCCAGACAGCAAATCAGTATCCATTTTCTCTCATTCCAAGAATAAAATGACAGTCCAATTTCCAAGGTTGCTCAGTTAAAACAAATCATACTGGTATTTTCACAGTGCAAGAAATCACAGAACTAAGTGCCAGAAAGTTTTTAACTCAATAGTGAGTTAATTAAATAGTTTCATTATAATTTACGACAGTAAGTTTTATATTTAATTAACTTAAGCTGTTACTATTTAATCCGTC
>VWZK01024624.1:0-37066 GCA_013396935.1 Baryphthengus martii | reverse complement strand
TCCTCCCCTCAGGCTGCGGATCTTGGCGCCCCCTGGTGGCGCGGGGAGGAACCGCCGCGCAGGGGCCCGGCGGGAACAGGCCCTCGCGCTGTCCTCTCTGTTTTTCGGTAAATTGTCAGCGTTTTGGGACAGCCCAGTAATGAATTTATTTGCCATATTAACCATATTTCAGGATTTTACATCTCATACGCTTTAGAGCCACCTCTTCTTTCCTGTCCCTTTGGTAACGCGATCTTATCCTTGTCGTCCCACAATTTTGTATGAGACGACAACTGAAGATCTGCCTTCTAATTATTTCTAAGATGGTACATCCAACTTCTTTAATCTTTTAAATAAAGTCTATAGTATTGGGTTAGCACCAGAGCATCAAGATATGATGCTTAGTGAATAAACAAAGAACAAACTGAGTATATGCTTTTGAATATGACGAACTCTATAACATTGCATTGGTTATTAATAGTAATCTACAAAAAAAGTGTCTATACTTTATAGTGTACAAGTCTGTAATGTGTAGCTATATATCACTTTTATATGCTATAGATTATAAATTGTTCAACGGTATAACAACTGAAAGTTTTTAAGTCCCTAATTTGAAGTGAAAATGCAATATTCATTATGAAAGTGGCATGTAAAGCAATTTCCATTCCGCAAACATTTAGCAAGTTCACTTGGAGAGCAACATTAAAGATCCTCTTGTTTTTCCTGGCCTGCCACTCCCCTGCAACACAGAAAAGTGTCTTCATGCTTCCAAAGTGAACAACACAGGCTGCTTTTATTTTTTTTTTCCTGCAAGCGTTAATGGATCCTTAACGTTCCCCTACCTGTGCAAAGCCTCACAAAATAACCCACTGGTTGAGTTTACCTTTCCTGTACGGCATGGAAAAGAAATTCTGCACCGAAGTCGAACAGAGTTGGGCAGGGAAACAATTTAACCATTGTTCGGGCAATTACAAGAAAATACACTCTTCTCAATGACTCAACAAATCCAGAATATCTAGTTGCTTGAACAGTTAGTTCAACAGAGCAGAGCTTGGGCTGTTGTATTAGTTCTGGCTGGTGACTCCAAGCAATATTACAATCCCATCTGTTTATGGATCCATTTTCCTAGGCTCTGGCTATGGAAATTAACTTGAAGATACTGTATTCTAAGCAAGTGTTTCAATCTATCTTTTACATATGCTTTTAAACCCGTACAATTTTAAAGAACTGACTTTCTCACTGAACAAGTGAAACTAAAACTAAAGAAATCATACACATGAAAAATTACTAAAATTATTTAAAATATTTCCCTTAACCCACACTGCCTAGTGATACAACATCCTTCTGTCAGCCTTTTTGTGCATCCTCATCTCCTTGCTTTTCCTTAGTGTCTTTCCACACCAGTTACATACTCTTAACTAACACGATAGCTGCTTATCTGTCTGTACATCTTGGATAAATCTTCCTGATTTTGGCTGCATGACCTCTTGTTTTTCATGGCCTGCCACTCCCTTGCAACACAGAAACCAAAGCGTGTGCTATCCCTTGACTGCATGGTCTTTTCTTTTTTCCAGACCATTGGTTTATAAAATGAACAAAATTGGTCCTAATACTGATCTCCTGTAGCACCCCACTAATCACTTTCCTCTTTCCCAAGCCACTGCCCACTCACAAATACCTCTGTCTTTGATGTCTCAGAAGATAATTTATCTATTCACATACCTCAGCTACTATAAAGTATCAAAATTACAGACCTTGCAGATTATTCTTTTGTGTTTTGCTCTATCAACAGATTTCCTAAATGCTGGGAAAATTATGTCTATGGAGCCAATTTACCTTGTTACTGCACAGCAATGATTTGTTAAACATAATCAAATTTTTGTGGTTGCCTTTAACTGTAATATTCCAGGTGCCTCCATTGGGGCCTGGTATAAAAGTAAATGAAGTAGGAAAAAAAAAATTAAACACAAAGATCATTCTGTGCACTCATTTACCATCAGAGCTCAGGTAGTATTGTGTCTGAACAGTTCTCCTATATGGAAAATTTTTAAAAAAACATAACAAACAATCAACATCATCTCTTACATCCAGATGGAAACGTGCAAGCCTATAAATCCACGCATACTGCTTTTTGTTTAGGAATCCGTCCCCTGATTCAGGTTATAGCAGCAATATGTAGCTTTATGGCTCTGGAAAGGATTCTGTTCTACTCACAGTATGTTCTATCTTCACTTCTACTACTCTTATTTTCCTTATTCCACGAGTAACTGCAGCAGTTTTTCAGTCCTACGTACCCAGCTATTTTCTCCACAAACTCTTACTCTCTTGGGCTTACTCAATGATTTCCACACTGCATTTCCCTAACATGTGTCAGCAATGGGCCCATTTGCAGACTGCTCTTGGGGAGACAGCTGAATGGAGTTCACCCCATGGTTAGCATAGGCTGGTGGGGCAGCACATGCATTCTTGCCTCTCCCCACTATTCCAGCCTGTTCTGCTGGGCCTTAAATCTCTTCTTAAATCATTACACACATCTGCCTTAGAAGACCTTATAACATAGACTGTTAAGTCTATTGCTGTTAAACAACCCACTCAGTGAAGAGAGATGTGCTGTTTCTGAAGCATACAAAGTAGATGACCCAAGAGAGAACCTGTGTGTTTTATTTGCACATGCGAAGTCTAATTTTTGGAAGTTTGTGCCCAGCATACTTGTAAATCTTTCCCTATACAAGGCTTGAAGTGCTGCAACAAAAGACAGGACCTATGTCTTCTACTTCATCTCATGGCTATGGATCTCTGTCCATCACAGTTATGGTAAAGCTCTCGGGGTGCTTTCCTTTATGTTTAACTACACATAGGTTTGAAAAAGGAGGAGCAAATAAACGTGTTCCCTCTGCTCCCACATCCTTGTGGTGACAGTGCCTGGAGGAGAGCAGGGAACTTTTTGTGTGCCCTCTGTGGCTGCCTTGGCTTCACTGCAGCAGAAGATGGGGCAAAAGACAGAGCATATGGGGAAGGGATTCCCCAGCCAATACTATGAATTATAAAAGCACACCAATGATCAACACACACACACATTCCGATCCACCTGCCGCGCATTTTGGCAATATTATTTCCCATGCCTGCGACCATTTGCAACCTGTCGTAGTTCTTCAGGCAGCAACCAGGCAAGATCACGTATACTAAGTATTGTAATCTGTGTATTTGTACATCTTGGGATATCTGAAGAGAGTTTCTTCCATAGCTCACTTCTTAACGCTTAAGTTGTTAAGCAGTCAGTGAGCAGTAACACACCACCTCACAGAGTAACAACTGAATGTCATGAGTAGAAGTAAAGATTTCCTCCAACAAGTGAAGAATATTGATGGAAAGGTGTGCTCTGAGCTGCTGACAACCCTTAGCTATAAAGGAAAAATAAAAGCAAAATAAAGTTTGAAGAAAAATAAAAAGTTCTGGTTTATATTTACTCCGCGCTCACAACATTCCTTCTTTCTCTCCTTGACTAGTCAGAGACATAAAAATCCTATTACAACAAAAGAATTTGTTCCAGACCCCATCAAATGTCAGAGGCGTTCTGATAGCTAAGTGCCAACACCAGATAAAGATTAATAATAGTGGCAGCAACCTCTTTTCCCAAGACTTCTACAAAGAAAAGGGACAGAGAATATCAATGCAGCCGTGTACACGCTGCTTGGCTGCTACCTTTTAGTTTCTGTTGTTTCCAGTGTAAAGCCTTCTTGTGAATCCCTTGAATTATTGTCAAAATTCCTGCGGATTACAAAGACATGGTATTACCACTTCAACCTTTATTCGCCAGCGGAGAAAAAAAAAAAAAAGGAGGAAAAAAAAACCCCACTATGTCACAATGCAGCAATATTGTTTTGTATTCCAAACCAGTAACACAGATTCCTGCAAACACAGTGACTATATGGACAGTCCTCTCATGCATGAAAAGATCCTTAACAGGCTGTCTTTACTCACAGGGCCCTTCAACAGGTATTCCTGCTTATGTCTGGTCGTGATATGTATTGTAAACGTGCACACCATCCTATTTTATATTAAAACAGAAACAGATTGTTTCATATAGTTGAAATAACTGATAACAGAAGGCATAGCCATGTTAATTTATGTTGATCAGGATCTGTGCACATTTCCAAATTGTTGAAAGAAAGGCAGCTCTAACTTAAGCTGTTAGGTCTAAAACCGTTGCATAAAGCCCAGTTGGAGAGAGCCGAAAAAATAGCTGTGCAAGAAAAAAAAGATGCTTTAGAAAACAGTTAAATTATTGTCAACTTCAAAACTGAAGCAAGGTTATGCTAATTTATACTTTGAAATTGAGAAGCACCCCCACATTTCAATCATGACTAAGAATTAATAGACAGATTCAGAAGTGATTTTAAGCAAGCCAGAAACTCTAAAGCAACTGTGAATTTAGGAGAGCAAAAATTAAACATATTCTATTTTAATTACATAATTGATGACAGAAATCTTACTTTTAAGACATTCATAAGGATTTTTATCACCTCTTGTCTTAATGTCTATCCTCAGCATTTACTAAAAAAATACTGAATGCTGTGTCTGGGTAGTAATAGTGTTACCAAGGTGTACAGATGAGCATTTCCTTCAGTGCAATGGTATTATCAGTGGTTAATTTCAAGCTCCATGAGAAACAAGACAACAAATCAATGTTTATCAAACAGGGAAAAAAAAAAATAAAAAGGGAAAAAACCCAACACCAGAGTTAGTGGGCAGCCTTCTGAAGTGTGTTACAGAGGGAGAGAGAATTACAAACAATTATTTGGCAACACTGAAAACAATCAGAAAATGTTCTTAGGAAGAACAGCGGCTGTTCTGGTATCCGTGGCAGTGTCTGTTCTATTTCTGACCTCCTCTAACTGCTGGTAGGGAATTACCAGGGGTTAATCCTGGCAAAGCAGCTTGAACAGGCACTGAAACTTAGTTCTCCATGAGGCTGAACATTTAGGATGACTGATAATGGCCAAAACTGGTTCTTATCACTTCAAGAGGAAATTGCCACAGGGATCGGGAGTTAATAGGCAGCTCTGCAGCAAATGTTTTTTTGCTGCAGACAGAGACACACTGAGCTAGGCTTGGGAAACTGTATCAATCTTTAGTGGAAGATCACCTTTTTGGATAGCTAACTACATTAAAGCATGCAGAAAGACGTCTGTAAAAAGCAAATATGGGAACTCGGGCTTTTGCTAGGACAGAGATTTTCTCATCACTATCCACCACCTGCTTCACCACCACAACACGCTGGCAGAGTACACAATTTTGTTTTCCGATTTCGAATATGCTTTCAGAGTACCAGAGATAACATCTGTTTTATAAGTGCAAGGCTAAAGAACCCCTATTCACGCATTGCTAGGGACTAAAAATGGCTGAGGATTCTTTCTCACTAAGAAAAAGATAGGTATTAAAAGATGGAATTCCAAGTCAATTATCAGACTAAGAAAAATATAAAATCTTAATTTTAATAACTATATATTATATATATAGTTATTTTATATAACTATAAAATAAAAGCAAGTAGTCCTTAAGTTTTTTCAAAAAGATAATTTAAAGAACTATAATAACAATACTTTGACTCGTAGGAGTGGGAGCAGTCCTGGTCTGATGGGGTGAAATTGTGTTGGAGGAACACTGTAAATGGTTAGCTGTGCCAACAGTGACCAAGGCAGCTTCTCTCTCTGTGGTACCTCCCTGCTCTTTTATGTCCTCTACCAGTAAATCCAGGGCTGATTTGTATAAAGTAGCTCCAAGTAGAAAACCAAAAGTGGATGTTTTCTATGCTGCGCATCACTTGAGAAATCCCTGCCAGACCCAGTTTTTACAAGAGACTGAATTCATAGCTTTTAAGAATTTCATATAGAATATCATTCCATACGGTGCTACTTTTCAAATAACTTTCCTGTAAATCACCAAAACCAAAAGACTGATGTCGCTGTGTCCATGCCATGCACGCGAGCTCCTCACAGCACTGAAGAAGTTAAAATGTCCCAAAAAGTGCCAATGTGAACTGTAAATCTACAGCCATTTCTCAAGCCTGTGCTTTGATTTTATTTTGCGTGCCTGTTTTGGAACTCCTTGGCTCCCCACTGGCTCTTTACCAGGATTCAGCAAATATTCAATCTCATCAATTTTTGAAGTTTTATGCAAATGACCAAGGACATCAACAGGATCAGCTATACTGGTGTAATGCTACTGCCTTAACCTCACTTTTTATTGGTCAAGTAGCAATTGCTGAAGTAAAGTACAATTATTTAAACTAAACATCCTCATCACAGGACCCAGAGTCAGGCAGAATCTGGAATTGATTCTGAATATCCTTCCCCATTGGCTCACATTTGGAATAGATCTACCTGTTTTACTTCTATGGCCTTCTAGCAACAATAGGACAAAAATCACATCTTCAGCAGCACCAGTAACAAACCCCGTTTAATGTAGAGTGACCTACAGTCGCAGGATCCAGAGACAAATAAGAGTTTTGCTTTCTTCAGCATCTGAGGCTTTTCCAACACATGGACATCACTAACAATTACTGAGAAATACTAGAGCTGTGACATTTTAATTTTCAAAAATATGAAGACTTTCCAAGAACGACAGAAGAAACAGTAAGTTTTTCAGTAATTCCAATTGTGAATTAGTTAAAATTTAGAGTGAAGTAGGATATAAGCTTTGAATGACACAGTAGCATACTATTATGTAGTGAATTGTAGCATCCACAGAACTCACTCTGGAGGTTATTTCATTGCCATCTGAGGCACGTATGGAGAGACAGGGCCTGCTCTAATTACAATATTGTCGTTTTGACTGACAGACAATATGTCTACAATCAACTCCGTTGAAAGCCATGTGTTGCGACAGTTCCTTGTCCGACTCCAAAGTGTACAGAATTGAGACGAATTAGTGCCTTGGTACTATAAACTCAGCCCATGGAAAAAAAAAATATAATAAAAAAATTCTAGAAAACACTTCTATTCAAAGAACAGCAGCATCAGTCAAGAGGTACTCCAAGTTTCCTGATTTTTTTTCTATAATTTTTAGTATCTATTGACCTTTTAAACATGGCCAGAGCAATTTTAGAATAACACTTTAAAGCATATATCCCCCAAACAAAACTTCTGTTTCTCAACTTCCCAATCTTCACACTTGTTATTCTAAAGTAAAGTAAATTTGAATATGAAAATTTAAAAAACCCCTCGTTTTGAGAAAAAACAAACCCTTTGATGTTACTACAACATATTGCTAATACACGCAAATATATAGCTGATGCTGAAACAATGTTTTTATTCTGACCTCACACAGGCCTGCATAAGTATAATTATTATGCAGCATAATACGACAGAGATATCTGTCATTAGTAGAATTTCTGGAATTTTGAACATACATTTCAATAGCCTAAGTGGACCTAGCTTGGCAATTTAGCTGACCCTGGAAAAGAGTGCCTTATGTTCATCTTGTGCAATCTGTCCAGTAACAGATGTACACCATTAAGATGTAAAGTGAGGTGGAGGAGGAGGGGAACAGCAGGAGAAGAGTCAGGCCAGTTAGCAGAAGAGCCATGAGTTTCACCAGGCCGGCGTGAAGGAAGCGCAGCAACGTACAAATCATTCCAAACAGGTTTTGAGTAAACCTGTGATAAACAAATCCCTATTTTTAAAGGATTACATTTCCTTTATGTTAAATGATATGTAAACAGACACACAAAAAGTATCCACATCGTGTCTGCGGCAAGAGCAGGAGATGGGAAGAGAATGCAGAGATTTTACTATAATGTGGGGCACTGCTACAACTGAAGCAGCTCTGTTAATTCAACCCGCTTTAAAAGATCCTGTGGTGTCAGATGGAGAAGCTTTCCTCCAGCACCATGGACTTGGGTCACCAGGAAGCCTGAAGCCTACAGGTGGTAAAGTTCTCCAGATTAACAGTTTGTGTTGATGACATGTTCAGATGTTGGAGCTACTTCGCCATAGCAACAGACACAACCTGTCATATTATCAACTCATCTTCCTTATTCCTACAATGAATATACTTGGAAGAGTTTTACAGGATTGAAGCTCTGTGCTGCCTATTGGCTTTGATATTTTCCCACCTGTGTTTATTCAGTGCCTACTAGAAATGTGTAAAAATGGAAAAGACTTGCAATGAATTGGGTTTTTTCAAATGTTCAAAAGTGCCACTTTCCAGGATTATCGCAACATAAAAATATTCATCTTCTCTGCCCACACCAAATGTTGATATAAATTATTAATTTAAGGCAAGTGTGACAATTAAGCAGATTTATTGGCCTTAATATATCATGCAATTACTAAATGACTTCTTTTGAAAGCTCATATTCTCTTTTTCTCTGCAATCAAAACTTCTTGTGCTTTAGGTACTGTGTTTTATTTATTGATACACGTAATTTTGAGAATGAGCTATCCAAGTTAAATTTTGTAATGACAGTGTATAATTAACCCACAAAGTACAGACAGACACTTATTAGCATCACAATAGCAGTCGAGAGAGAGGAAAAAAAAAATCTTTCAAACTGAGTTTTTAGTAAATATTTAACAGACAAAATGCTCACCGTGACTGTCGCTAAAATGCACTTGTATTTGCATTCTTAGTATGTGGACCACTAATTGACTAAAGTTGGACTGTTAATACTTAAAAATCAGCTCTTTTGCCACACACAGATGGGAGAATAATGGCCAAGTTTGAACTTCCCTTGCCTATGGCACGATGTCTACCCTGTGAATAATAGGATTGTCCAGGATTATGATTCTTGTGATTTCAGAGGTCTCCAGCTACTAATATATTGGAAATATAGATAGAGAATTTAAAAATTCACTTCATTATAATAAACGCATGGAAAATACATTGTACTACTCTGGTGTTTACCAGAAACACTTCTTATCCACCACATATTCCTTCGGGTGTCCTTCATAAAAAATAAATAATTAAATAAATAAAACATGGTTGTTTTTTTTTCTCTCCCCTCACACATCATGTGTTGCTCTGGGAGCTTAGATATTGTTTTCAGCTGAGCAAAAGGAAATGTCAGGGGTAATTTTGATAAATGTGAGCTATCTCATATTTTCTGTTAACAAGTGCTTTGTGTGTCTAATAACATGCACCTGTGAAGCTGATTTTTCTTCTTCATGTGACCTCTAAGAACTATAAAGAGACTGTACAGTAAAAAGAAACTATACCTACTGCCAAGTCAATAACAGTGATGAAAAGGCTTAATCAATGGAGAGATAAAGTAAGGCCACCTAACCCCACGCGCCACTCCACTCGCTGTCCCTCACCTTGGCGCTGGGCTCATTCTCAGTTATTTTTTTGGTCCACCTGTCGTGGTTAAGCACAAACCTGGACCCACAGACTGTGATGAACACGCCAAGACACAGCGCTGAACTGAGCACATCTCAGTAGCAGCCATTAGTAAGAAGTACAAACCATTTAAATCAATACACCTTTAAATTCTACCTCTACCAGTTTTCAAAGGAACTGTATCCTCTAAACTACTATGACAAAGAATAACTCCTCCTTTCTCACACACACTTACTAGGAGGTGAAAAATGCTACAGCACAGAATAAGAATATATAATAAACTGTAAATTATTTTGAGTGTTATACTAATTTTTCAGTGTATTATTCCTTGTAGCAAAATGCCTTTGATAATGGAAACAGCGTATGAAATTAGTAAAAGTCCAGGGATGTGCTTTTAAAGTTTTCTAATACACTGTGAAAATTTCCTAGGTCTGCTTTGTTAAAGATGATGAGGGAATGGTGTATTTTCTTGGTTTGCGTAGGTGGTTCTGTTGTTCTGGCAACAAATCATTAGAAAGAAAGAATTATATCCTGATCTAGAGAATTCTAATGAAACAAAACCACAGAATTTAATTTCTTTAAACATTAAATTTTCCCACAGAACATCTATAGTCACTTTCGTCACAAGTGAACAGCTTCAAAGTTTCTAGTTTGAAAGGTATTTCATTTTTTATCACGTAGAGGCTCCTGTGAATCTCGGTAAATAGTAATGAGTTTCTTTCTATTATTTGACAAGTACAAAGGAAGTGACTCTCCACTGACTAATGTGAATTAAAAAGAAAATTGTAGTCTATCTGGTTTCCTGTAAAAAGATTTTCCTAAACAGAATCAGTAGGATTCCAAGTGACAAAATATTTTTGCTTTAGATGAGACACAACTTTCTCAGCTTTAAAGCAGTTCTTTTAAAAATTAAACACATATTTGATATCAATGTTCTCCCATCCAGATCCTAACATTAAAATACTTTGCAACTAAAAGAAATATGTCCTGTACTATATTAATTTGCACGGACATAATCTTAGTCTATAAACCTAGACTAGGATTCAATGAGTCTTGTAAAGCCTGACAATTGAAATCTGCTTTTTAAATTATGTGGCTTGTAGTCAAATTTTATTTTTATTCAATCTCTGCTTCTGGAATCCTCTAAAAGCAAGGCTGTTATATTTTAGGAATGCTCTTTTAGTCAATTATTTAAATTGTAAAGCTGAACAACAGGATATGGTCTGTGGGGATTTGTTAGGTACCGATGGGTCATTTATTTATGAAATTTCTGTGCTCTACGCCTATTAAAATGTTGATGTCCTTCCCCTTTGCTCCTTTTTTTCTGATTTGAGTAGAACAGTAGGTATTGAATTAAATTAATTTACAGATTAGTCATTATAATGCAGTCTTATTTTAATCATTAAGATACGTCAAATGAGGGGAAACAGAGATCTGGCTGATAGACTTTCTGGAGAAGCGCAGCTATTCAGGAGTCCTGGGAACGGTCCAAAACGAAATGTCAGCAAAGTCTCATCCACGTGGTGGTTTAAACATTGTCTACCTGGGTTACTTTTTCTTATGAAGCAAATGTCAGTGTCATCTACATCACTCACTCTCCCTCTCTCCAGAGGAGGCGACGCATGGTTTACAGCCTACCCTTACACATGCATTTGATTTAGGTGCTGTAGGAAAGTGGAAGTGTCAAGGTGATTCATCTGTCTGCCACCGCTGACAGCGCTGTTACACAAAGTGCCTGTGTGGAATCCATCGATTGGGCTAAAGAAGAGAGTTTTTGGCTATCAAAGGGAAAAGCTTCCTTTGTCATTACAAACAGCACTGCCTTTTGGCCACTAACAGACAGAGCCTGCAGGAGCATCAGGGTGCGTGTTCTGAAGATGTTTCCAGGGACCAACAGCAAACTGTCCCCTTCCAGACTTGTTAAAAATACAAATTATGTTGCCACAACTAAATTTTTAGAAATGGAAAGTGGTTACAAATATACTGGTTTCATTAAAAACAAAACCCAAACACTTCATCGTTATACCATTGATCTGTCATATGTTTTAAAACAACATCCACTACTAGCTAAAAATGTAGCAAAATTAAATTAACAAATCCCACAAAATATCTAGTCTTCTTTCAGTGTGTTCCTTAAGTTTCTCAGCATATTCCCATTCATTTATGGAAAATTATCACACATTATCTATTTTGTGAAGTGTCACTACTACTTGTACCAGCCAGCTACGAGATTCTCATCTCAATAAAATATTTCCCGGATCCTATAATTTTGTAATCTAATTCCTGTCTTTTCATTGATATGTGAGAAATGAACCTTGCTGGTCAAGCTGAATGCTAGGCATATGTATATATGTATAGTCTGGTATATATGTATAGTCTGAGGTGTCATTTGTAAAAGGATAAATTATTAGAAGAGGTAATGGGAGCAACCTATGATGATACAGTGTCAGCTAAAGCTATTTATCCATCATAATCCCTGCCTTTATGGATTAAAAATAATTGTATATTCAAAAGTAATCTGAAATTCAGTGTATCAGTTGTTGATGTGTCAGTAATTTATCTGAAACAGTCTGTACTTTATCATACTATCCCCAAAATACTGCAAGTTCATTTAATAGCATGCTATGCTTATAAAAAAAATATGCAGTTCCATTTCAGGAAAAACATTACATTCAAATTTTTCTTGGTGTCCTTGATATTTTGAAAAAGACAAGAGAATTTGAAATTCTAATATATAGGTTTTTAAAGAGCTTCAGAAATGACATTTTACTATAGAAATATGAAAAAAAAATGGAAAAAATTCTCTTCCATAATAAACCTATGGAAATATTACAGTCACTAGGCTAAAATGCAGCTCATGAAGGAATAGAAAACCTTTATGTATATATATGGTCAGCTTTGAAAAATAAATACACAGACAAAGTTTCAACGATTGTAAAACTGTAGTCTGCACTTCCAAACAACTTTTAAATATTGTTTATGATGAAAAATTGGATCATGAGGCAGCCTGTGGTTTCACCACAAAGTTGGGAGTCAAGACCTCCTGCATTTAAGTCAGGGCTTGACACCTGACTCTGCAGTCCTAGGAAATTTGATTTCATTTTCTGTTTCGATTTTCTACCTGTAATGCCACACTTGCCTTTTACAAAGGTTTGTAATCAAAGGAAGAAATATCTGCCTCAAAACGCATAAGTAAAATCTGGGACTTAATGTGAACCATGAAATTCTAATTACTGAGCTGTTTACCAGAGGCAAAAAGCTGACTAACAGTGCCGTGTGCCAACAGTTTGGTCACTAATTGTAATACATTAGGAGCCATCAAATTACTTCAGAATGCTATTATGATTTTAAACTCTGAAGTGAGAGTTAGAAACTTTAAAATACTATTAAAAAGATCCTTTTCTATCTTGCCAAAATAAACTTTTAAAAGTGATTAAAGGAAAACGAGAGACGAATAGACTGATAGGAAGACAGACCTTGTAGGATGCAAGTGGGAAAGTATATAGTGTAGGAATATATAGGAATTTACACAACTTCAGAAGCCAATTCAAAGGTTTTCTCTGGGTATCAGGTGACCTAGCAGGACACCAGTATAGTAAGGACCTTACATAAGTCTACTGAGGTAAGAGCATCTAGAGGAGCCTGTTAGATCCCCAACACACTTGTTCTAGTCTCAATATGAACATTGGGCTGATCTTGAAACACACTCTGTTGTAACGTGACATCCAATTAGCCAATAACAAGCCTGTTCTGAAATAACACAATCTTGAGGAAAATCAGAACTTTTAGTGATAAATGGTGACAATAGCATTTTGAGCTAAGAAAATGGCTCTTGACCTCTCTGAACATTAATTACGAAGGCAGATGAAAGATATTTCACTGCTACTTTCACTATTTGTACTGTGACTACTGGCCAACTTGTCAATCTTCCCTGTGATATTTAGTTTCTCCTGAATGAACCAGTGCTCTTACATGAAGGGCTGCTTTGCTTTCCTGGTCTTCAGGGAAAAACCCTGGCCTTAGATCTCCAAAGATCGAGTATTCACAAGACTGTTTATAAAATAGCACAAAAAGAAATACATATATTTGTTCTTATTTTCCTATAAAAATATTTCCCCTGTGCAAAGCAGTTTACCCCCAGTGTTTCAGAAAGTAATCATTTAATTGCAAGAATTCTTCTAATGTGGAAAAGAGCATCTTTGATCCTGAATCTTACATACAAGGCACTCCTTGATGATATATCCTCTGAAGCAGCTCATTTTCTTAACTTCTACCTATTCTTTTATATCAAGTCATATTTGACCGTTCTTTCATATTCCTTTTTTTTTTTTTTTAATGCAGAAATATTCAGCTATTTTGCAAGACTGGCTGACTTTCCTCGGTTGTCTTTTCTTTTGCTCTTGAATTGTAGTAATTTGCACAAACAACAAAACCAAAACCTAACTACTTATGTCTCTGTAGCTTGGTCAAAAGACAATGGTTCAGAAATAAAAATTTCTGGTTTGCTCTTTGTCTACTTGAGGAATGAAATCCAACATCTGGTGTACAGAAATAACAAGCATGCATATCTTTCATAGGATTTTCAATAAAGCAAGCCATTATTCTGACAACCATTCATCATGTAGTAGGGCTGTTAAGAAATCTAGGTAACTAAAAAAAAAAAAAATCAATAAAAGAGTAAAAATACTTAAAATTCTTTCAAATATACTGACTGACTTCAGTTCAGGGTGATATATTTAGACAGAAAATGCATTAAAACATTTCTGAAACACACCTTTCTTTAATTTATGCTCCAGCAACCTTCCGTCTTTGCCGTGTGCACTGAGTGGAACTTCACTCAGAATAGTTTAACAAAGTGCCTTTAATTTTAAGCTATGGATAACTTTCTACTGAGACTAAAGAAAGGAAGAAGACTTGAAAAACAATTTTTTAGAAGTAAAAACTCACTGATTCTGTATTAATACAGCAGTACTAAAATTCAGAGCTTATTATACATTTAAGGTCTAAAGCATATTTCAGTTTGGCCACAAGATTTCAACACAAATACACTCAGGGATCATCTCTCTGTGATTAAAATGCATGAAGATAATGTTTCAATAGGCTGATTGGAAATGTTTGTGTGTTAATTCTGTAATATTTTCAATTTAGTCTTGGTTTATGGAAGATGTGCTGTAACTTGGCATCTGAAATAAAGATTGCACAATACACATAGGAAAAGGAATCTGAACTCCAATGTCTTATTCAAAAACATGTAATCACTCCAGATATGTCATTTCATAATCCTCTGACCAACAAAAATAATTCTAAAAATCCCTCTGTGCACTGCTTATTTACATAGAAATTACAAACCGATCAGAATATTGCTGAAAAGCCCCTTTTCCAAACTTTTTTCAAACTTTATCAGTCTAATAGAGGTCAAACTCTTTACTTTTGTTCCCAAAGTTAAATGTTTATCCCATTACCTTATTATGAACCCGCTCACGTAAATCATAGGCAGTAACTTGGGATAAGTGCACTTCAGTGTTGTTTTGCGGTTATTTTGTATTTATGTTGCTGAAATGAGAAATCCACCCCATAGCCCACAGAGCGATTTGTAGGATGTTCATGCAGGGTTTTTTTTCACATTATTATCAGTAGTTTAAATGAGTGAAAGAGGAAATGCTTATTCAAGCTAAGGAAACATGAAAGAGGAAAAAAGTATTCCTGTCTCTTTTCCACATTAAAATATTTTTGCCCATTGCAAATTTAAGAGCTAAAATACTCATTGAGTTCTGCCAGACATAAAGCAGTACTGACTGGTGAAGCCCATCAATAGAGATCACTGATACTCTTTTCTACACTGGGTACTTCATAGCCTCAAATCCCTCAGGTGATACCAAAAATGTTACGTTATCAGCATTGTAACTTCAAACCAAACCACCTTTCAAACTCTGCACATAAATCAGGCTGAGCCTTTTGAGGACAGAGAGGTGTTTTCTTGGATGTTTGCACTGGGCTATGTAAATTCTCAACACTCAGCACAGTCAAATTATTTCCTTCAGCTGAAATTGATATCAGAGGGAAAATTTCCAGTTTAATCAAAAAGAAAAACTTTCACTTTTAAATCCAAGCCTTCATTATTTATGTTAAGTAGAAGTTCTGCTGAAGTCATGGATATTTTGCTTGTATATGGACCAAATTGTAAACAATATTTTTACAAATAAGAAAGAACTGTAATGACACAACACTGGTTAAAATAGTATGTCACGTTTTCTAGAATTAAAATATAGTAAATCTTCTGGAATTTCAGCACACAGTAATCCTAATTAAATAGTGTTCAGCAGAAATCAGCTCAGGAACAGTTCAATTAACTGAATTTTATAACCAACGCAGATCTTGCTTTTTTCTTAAAGTCTCACAGTTAGCATCATAAAAATAAAATTTCACCTTGATACAAGGTGACCTTCAGAATTGTAATTTAAGTCTATGGTGCTATAAATGTGGCTTCCAAATGAAGCTTTGACAATTTATTTTTTTCCTTTAATAAATGAAGCAAATAAATCCAGTAGCTCAAACCATACTAGAGGAAAATAAAACAAATTATCCACAGGAAATATTAAACAACTATTCGTTTTCAATATTTAAATACAGTGTGCAAAAGTGTATTTCATCCTAACTGCTGTTGCACCTGTGTAATAGCACAATTAATATGTCTTCCATGGATTACTTCATGGAAGATAACACTTTCAAGAGAAATTAAATATGGATACAACCTTCTGGCTCAAGATGTCCCTAAACTGCAGATTGCTAGAAGTGTCTCTGGGGACTGTCTGTGTGCTCACTTTGCTTTTTTCCAATATTCCAAAACATCCTCTATGGTCCAGTGCTGTAGAGAAGGGCTGGTCTGACACAGTGTGGCAGTGGCCATGGCCACGAGTCACTTGAGTCCTCAGCAAGGTGACTGGAGTATTTTTGTGCTACACATTTGTCTTGAGAGAGGGAAGGGACTGAGAACAGCCTTTAATAAAGGGACACAGATGTTAGTGTTTATTGCACCACCTGAGCTAATTAAAATTCTTACCTTTTTTTAAAAAAAGATAAAAGCTCCCCGTGGGAATGAAAAGTGGCTCTAAGAAAAATAAAAAAATTACAGATGGGATAATGAAAAAAGATTATTTTCAAAATAAATTACTTGGCTGAGAATTTTTTAGCAAAAATTAATATTGCGTCCAATTTGTCAGCTTGCTTTGTTTGGATTAGGACATAAGAAAATGGGTTTGTTAGACGAGCTCATCAACTTGCCTTGAAGTTACCATGCAAGCTTTGCAGCTCCTTATATGAAGAGCTTATTTAGCATTTGAGACAGACAAAACTGGAAGACTCCTGTCCATCTTGCACACTTAAAGGTGATAACCTTTGGCAGACAAATATTGACATGGTATTACTGTTGTTACGTGAATCCTAAAAAAGATTAAAATCTTGTCGTGCATTTCCCAGATGTTACTGAGCTTTGCCACTTCCAGAGGGATTTGTGAGCCAGACCCACAGGACAATACTAGTCTCTCTTAAGTGATCTATAGGTATAAAAAAATCGTACTGCAGTTGGAGGGGCACCCACCCTATATCTTTTATTTCACTTTTCATTTTGAAGGACTTAATTGTTTTTGTAGTGATGCAGTTAATGAATATAATGAATATAAATTGAAGCAACCCCCCCATATTTCAGCGAGCTGCTCTTGAATTCAAAATGTCAGATAAAAGAAAGAATAAAAAGCTTTAATCTGAAATAAGTTTAGACTCAAATTCTTTTGTAGAGATAAAAGATATCTGTTCACAGATAGGTTTCTGTGTTTACCTAACATCTAACAAATATTTTCTAAAGGTCTGAGAATTTTCCATACCATCTTGATACAATTGAATAGAAGACCCATTTAGCCTAATGAGCATTAAGATTAAATCATTTACTCACAGATCAAAGGAGATTTTAATTATGTAAACGAGTTGTTCAGAAACACAAAATGTTCCATTAAGCTTCACAATTAATACATACAATATTTATGAGTTCAGACTTTTTTCCTTGTTAAAAATTGATTGTTACATCAAAAAAGTTTCCCTAGATGCACTGATTGAAGGAAAAATTTAAAGCCATAAAAGTAGCAGGCATGCAAAAGATTTTACTGCCTTCTTTTCTTTCTCCTCTTCTTTTTTCCCCCTTTTCTTTTTTGTTGTTGTTGCTCTGAGCGTCTTGTCACCAGATGTTCATTATGTGTACAAAAATATTGAGTCCATATAAGTAAGCACTCACAGCACGGTCACACAGTACTGCATGCGTGTCACTGGGGTCTCTAAATGGAACTGGTGCAAAATAAAGCACTTCTAAAAAAAAATGAAATCTCCATTTAAGGTCTCAATGCTTGCTTTCTGTTTCTTAGAATCTGGCACAACAGTAGGAAATAAGATGGTGCAAACATAAATTGAGCTTTGGTTCACTGGTGTACATAAATTATTTTGAAATTATTTTTCACAAATTTTTATTTATTTATTTATTTTTAAGGGAACAGCCTTAGGTAAAACAAAGCATAAAAGCAACCCTTCCGAACAAGGGTCTCATCGTACTTCCATACTGGGACAGACTTTACCTCTCGATGGCACAAACAATGCTGCACAGGATAGATCATTAAATCACTATATTATTTCTAACAGGGAAGACTAAAATAAATGCAAAGAAAACAAATGATGGAAAGAACGATGATAAGATATGCAAGCTGGATTAGTTATAGAGTAATTTATTTCTACTAGAAGTTCTACTCAGGAAAGCAAATCAAAAGAATGGAAGCCTGCTGACACTAAGTAATCCTGAAAAACACAGAGAACAGTTGTAGGAAAACTGATGACTCCTTAAGAGGAATGAAAAACCCATTCAGATTCTCAAGGCCAGAGGTATGCATTAATAAAATTTTCTACAAGATTATTTTCTACGCTTAAAGAAACTCTGAAACTTCATTTAAAAAAAAAAAAAAAGATAATGGAAGAATACTTTAGATGTCCTAGGGAAAAAACTCTACCATTACTTACAGAATATGCTCCAATAGATTACTACTGTTTATGAAGATGCACCTGAGAACACAAACTGCTTAAAATGTTCTTCAGAGTTAGCAGCTTCAGTATGAAGGCTACTCAGGCACTGATAAATGTGTCAATTTGTCCAGAATAGTCACTGATGAATCCACATTAGATTTACAAGGAAGAAGCATAAAATATTTAAATATTTTATCATATCTGTACCATTGTGTCAGTGAAAAATTCCAACACCTTCAACATTCTGTTTTAACAGAGCAGCTGAAGCTTTTTTCCTTTTTCTTTTTTTTTTCCTTTCATATATTAGGAACTCATCATACTTTAGCTCTTTCACTCGATATTATGATCTTATGACTGATCTTATTTATTTTTGGTCTGTGTGCAACTTGAAGTTGATGCCAGAGTTATTCTAATTATAACACAGTCAACAGAATGACAGAAATCTTATGTCCTGAAGCTCCATAAATAATTCAATGGCATTTAATAGTTTAAAACCCTCACAATTCTAATACATCCACAATCTTATGGTCAGCTTTCAGATATTTCCCCTGTATTTACCTTTCTATTCAACTGTAACTGCATCCCAGATCGGAGTCATTTGCCATGCTCCTAATGCCCCTGCTTTGGGATACAGATGGCTGGTGATAAAAAGTTGAATTCACTATCCGTCTATTCACTGTCTATCAAAATAAGTGTGAATGTAAATTACCCAAATCGCTTTCACGCACGGCATATGAAAACTGATAAATTCGAGGGTCTATTTTTTCTTTTGGTAGAGGAAAGAATCAACCAATAATATTGTCAGTAAATTCTCGTTATTTTTTTCATCCGCAATACTCTCATTTTCCAATAAGCTGTCCCTTAATAAACAAACTGTCGCAGTAGATGAAGCAGTAACTCCACAACACATTCTCTTTTTCCCTGCAAGAGTCGTATAAACTCCAAGGTGGAGGTAACAGAGGAAACGTACGTTGTACGATACTTATCACAGAGCCAAAGCTGTGAAGTTATCACTTGTGGGTTCACGTCTGCTGTGTACAGCTCTTCAGAAGAAGAGAGCAAAGGGCACAGCTGTTAAGGCTGAAGCTGAAAGGAGCGATGCCATTAAGGGAGATGATGCTACGGGCTGGATTCGATCTGGCTGATTAAGATTTTTTTCCCAGTGGACTTCAGCTGATAGTCTCCAAGCCACGCTGCCTTTCTGCACACTTTCGAAAACTAGGTGCACACTCACAACCCCATCAGCTTCGCTTTGGTGGGCAGCACGTTACTTAGAGACAAAATATATATCTACATACATCTCCTGCCATACGTTCAACGTTTTTAAGCACATTGACTCTAGCGAAGTCCCTGTAGTTAAGCATATAAGATAGGCAGAAAAGGGTAAAACAGGTGAAGATTTTGAATTGCTCTGGAAAAATTTAAATGATCTGAATTTTCTGTGTATATGGCAGACATGAGAAAGAGGCAGAAGTGGGAAGGTTAGGTGGATGAGATCCTAACAGGCCTTTCAATTGCCTTAGGGCTGCCTAATGTACCAGAGACACAGGACAAAATATGCCATCAGTGCTGCCTCATGGACTAGGGACGTCACCTTTGAAGTGCTGATATTCAAAACATGCCTTTCACAGTGTTTTTCCAGTCCACAAAGAATGAAAAGGAATCAGCTCCCAAAGTTCTTGTGAGGTAGTGTGGGTTGTTTTTTTCTGAGAAAAGAAAGGAAAATTCTCTCTTTGAAAAACACCGTTTCATGATTTTCTGGGAAGGCAGCTTGTTTTCAGAGGTATATGTTATCATCCAGCAATATCTACTGCAAATGCATAAAAGAGCACCGGCTATATAAACACGCCACTGCTATTTCTACAAAGTTCTATCTTTGTCAATCACCACTGGTCACTCGGTATCCTACATTCACTACATGTGGGCTAAAGCAACATGACTTCTCAACACAGTACCAAGTGTCTTTCTCAAGCATTCTAAAACCTGCTGACAGTCCCAAACAAAACCAAAGACCATCACACACTCATCTGTCTCACAGGCCAGAAATTAATTTCTTATGTTTAATACCTATCATTTACATATTCCAGTTAAGTGACAGAAGAAGAAGAGATCAGAGCAAGAAATAGGGTGATTGAGCCTCTCTTGCTGTCACTGCAAGATTATTTTCTGCAGTGTATTGCTTAGAGCTTTTCTCCGTCCACTCGTAAACGACTCCAAAAAAGACCATCCATCACTTTTATTAGAACATGATTCCATAGTTTAGCAGCTGCCAGTCACAAAAAAAAATAAAGGTTTATTTTTTTCCTAGGTTTGAGATAATTAGCCTAGAAGAAACTCTATGCCATCTGAGAGGCATGGTTTTCTTTTGTTGTGGTTTGTGGTTTTTTTTGTGCATAGACACTTTCCTTATATTATCTGCATGTATTTAGTCTTTAACCAGACTAAAAATCAGGAATGTGATAGAAGTTTTTTTAGTTCACTAATTAATTTCATTTTCTTCTTCAGGGTGCAAGGACAATTAGGGACTAAGGAATTAAATAACATAAAATGATACGTAAAATATTAACAATAGGATATATTCCTTAAGTAAAAATGCTTTTATAATGAAGATACTATTTGAAGATTAAAAATTTAGCAAAAGAGAAATCATACTGAGCCTCCATCTGAGGCAAATTTAAGCATTCAGGATGATCATTAACCCTTGCACAGCAGCTTGAACATGAAAGAAAACCCATTTTATCCACTGAAAGCCACCTTGTCCAGGTGGAATTAAAAAGAGCATCGCAAAAAAGGGAAAAAGAGATAAGGCTACTATGAAGGTTTCAAAAATCATAACTGTGCAAACAGCAATTGAAAGGGAATACTTCTGAAATCTGCCAGTTTACTGAATGAAAGAAATCTTTATCCAGTTTCTACACTGCTGCTTTCAAGAGGGATTAGAGTGAGTAATGAGATTTTGATGTCATTTGCTGCTCCCTAGTGGTGGTAAAACATAATTTCCAAGTTTGGTGTTTTTTTTAAAAAAGGAAGCCAAAGCCCAAATATTTGTAAATTTGGGGCTACGAGGAAAATTCAGCTACTGAGAAGAGATTTTTCATTCTTGTGTTATATGATACTTATTTATGGGGAACAAAAATGAAAATTTAAATAAATATGGGAACATACATTTACTTACAACGAGTTGCAACAACAGTTTAGCATATTTAGACATTTAAATTTATGATTTTATCTGGAAAAACACTCTTCTACATTATGGATCACAACTCTTCATAAAAAATCTACCAGTAGCATGATTTGCCTTCAGAAGAGTAGAGATCAATGCTTAATAAACCAGTATTGCGTGACAATTTTAAAAAAACTGTTATTTATATTGCAAAAAATAAATTATTTGTAAAAATAGACTTTTTGTTCTCTTTCTGTATTTGGGAGTGAAAATAGACAAGCAGTAAAACTATTTCCCTTGTATTTCATTTTTATTGTCTGTCATCTGATTCCAGGCTGGGTGATAGTAGGATCTTACTTGTTTTGAGCAAGTCAGAAACTACCTTAGAACTGAACAAATACAGTGGCACAGCATCAGGAGAAATTTATTGTTTCCGTTTGCACCACAGTGACTGTTGCAGTTTTGATAATATTTATTTGAAATTCTAATTAACAGGAGATTTAAAGAGAACACCACAGAATACTTGTGTCATCTAATTTTTTTGTTTGTTTGTTTTAATCTGTCCATATTAAAACCTGGAGTATGGGAAAAAAGCCAACAAAACACAACAGGACGTTTTCCTACAATTTTCCTTCAAAAACTGCTAATATATTTTCCTCTAATTTGAGAAAAAAACATGCACGAAGAACAGAACACTAGGACAGAGTATGTAAAATTCTTACTTCATCTGCTTATGACAAAAACCTGGGAGATGCCCACAAGTATAGAGAAAGAGAGGTCTTGGAATTTAAAATCCTGAAAAACTGGGATAATCACCTGAGTCCTCCTCCCTAATTCAGTAAGACTAAGGTTTTGTACTTAAGCAGAAATTCTTATATAGACAAATACCAGTCAGGGAACCAACTGATAACCTTTCCTCAGAGGAAAACCTCCACAGGTTATAGGAGATCATCAGTCAAGTGCCACTCTTCTGAAAAAGGCTGACTGCTGCAGCATCTCCTGCTAGGCTGTAGAAACAATAACATGCCCTCAGAAGGCAGAAAGTTGCCTTTGTTGCTACTGAAAAGGCTTGAGCTGCAATACTAAACCCAGTTTAAGCACTGCAAGGTGTGGGCAAGGGAAGGAGAGCAAAGAGTATCTGCACATAATGCACGTAGGGATTACCATCACCAAAAGGGTGGGAAGGGATTGGAATAACTGAAGTAGATGTCAGATGATGTCCCATCACTCATGACTCTGTTTTCTTTACTCCAGATCAACAACTTATTCAACTATTTTTTTACAGACTATTTTCCCTGCTGTTCTATGAAGGTGGTTGGAACTCCAGCGTACACTTCAGCCCATGTACTGCAAGTTATTAGTGGCTGATCCAGGGATGACAGAAATGTGTTTCATAGACTTGAGAGGTTTGCTTTGAGTTCCGTTTTTCCTCTACAACTTACAGGTCTCCTTTGGAACATGTTGTGGCCTATTACAGGTCTTTGAATTCCTTTTCTGTCTTTGTTGTTTTTCTTTTTCCTTAGAGAGAAAGGATTTTTCAGTGACTCTTTGCATTAAAAGTATTTTTAAACATTTAGAATTTCAACAGCTATCCCATCTTACACAACAGACCACTGCAGAGCCAAACATCGCTCTCTTGAATATAAATGAAAAGTTCATAATGAAATCAGTGAGAGTGATGCTTGCGTATCAAAACCTGGAATCTGGCTCCTGTATACTGCTTCAGTTGATGAAACACACTTGAAAATCTAGACATTTAATAACCCTAAAAGCCTGTAGTGCAAAAATGAAAAATCACGGTACGACAAGAAAAAACTTTTTTGCTTAACCTGCACAACTTTGTAAATATGAATATCCCTGTAGTAGGTAGAGGCTTTCTGTTTGTTTGTTGTTATTCCTCCCATGAAATTGATTCTTTAATTTCCTTGAGTGCAGAGATGGACTTGTTTGCATTCTCTAATCACAGAGGAAAAAGCAATAAATTGTATACAACCAGGTCGCATTTACAATCTCTTCCGGCAATTGCTACAGCAAGTGCATTTTGAGCTAATTCTTCCATTAAAACCACATCAGGGTTGCCAAGTCACCTTAGTCTCATATCACTTATACAGGTTTTGCTTTTGGAGAGGCAACCAAAATGTCTCACTCTACGATGGCAATTCTCTAACCATCAACTGAACTGTGAGAATACTCCAAGACTGTCACCAACTACACGTTGATTTGCTATTTAGTTACCATTTTAAGGGATGACTCTCAAGCATATAGAAATTGCTCCGTTTTAAATGGTATTTGGACGATCAGATTTTCAGATGACCTCTAAATTAAGAGACAGAAAATTCACAGTGGTAAGATTGACCTGACCATCAATTCCAAAATTTTCAAGGCTGCTCAAAACCTTTATTTTTGGAGTCAGACACTTCAATACACATTTGCCAGCTGAACTGCTGAGAGACTGGAGGGCTTCATCCTCTTCTAGTCCTACTCACAGTTACCTCAAATGTCCTTGATGTTGCATTCATCAGAGCTGTTTTTAAACTGATCAAGGAAGTCATTAAGAAAGTCTGATAGTCAGTGGTTGAAGTGTGAACTGCATAATTCAGTTAAGAACTCCTCTACATGCCTTCTTACCATAAGGAGCAAGGAAGTGGGCCAGAGTAAGTCCATTTTGAAGTCTCTATTATTTTTTGCTTTGTACGACTCTTAGGAGGAAGAAGTACGAACATATTTATTACATCTTTGCAAGCTTAATACTCGATCTCATTTCACATTCATACAAAATAACTTGTGACTGTTTCTCTGCAGATCTGTGCAGACACAATACCTTCAAGTAAGACCGTCTACCTGGTTTATTGGACTCTTCAGCAATTTTTAGAGTTTGTTGCCCTATGCAGCCATATAGAATTCAATACCTTATTTAATGTAGCGTGCATTTTATTTATTGTTTTGTCATTTGTTGGGGTTTTTTCCCATTGGCAGTTTCAGTAATTACTGGACTATTGTGCAGAGCAAGTGCAAGAAATTAAACACTGTGAGCAGAGATAAATAAAACTTATTCAAGAACTCAAAATAAACAAATTTGGTAATAATTGTAAAAAAAGCAGCAAGAGGTTAAAAAAGAATCAAACTACAATAGGAAGAACAGAGCTGTGTAAAACTTAGTAACAGCCAAGAGGAGATTAATTTTGCCAGTATTACAACTTTCTAAGTATTCTCCATACAAAATTTTGCTTTGAAAGCATAGCGATTAGCTGATAAAGAGTATTGCAATGTTAGGTCCTTGTTTTCCTCCCCGTAAGTAACCTACCAAATAAATGACATAAGGCATCAAAATCCTCTGCAGAAACCACAGCCACACATTGGTCTCCCAGAACCAAGCTCATCTGCCCTGATGTTCTATTGGTAACATTTACACCTCCTCAACTATTTCCTGCTAGTGTTATACTTTTATCAGATTATCTATTACTCATTTGTAACAGAGACTTAGTGCTTTTTCAATTTGACTTCCTCAATATAAAAATGCTTGTTTAAAAAAAGAAAACAGCACAACCAATGGTAACACTGGTTTTACTCTTCACCGTCAAACTGAGTTTTAAGTCTGGTACCACATCCCTTCCTCCTTTTCCCTAAGATAGCTACGATTACTACAAGAGATAGGTATTTTTCTGTGTGAGTCCACATGATAACAAATGAAAATACTTGTAAAATACTATTTCATGATCACTAATAAATATCAAGCACAGAGTATCAGAGAAGCAACAAACACTCCATCCTTGCTGAAAGAATGATCCAACATCATGCTGTAGCATTTTCTTTAAAAACGTTATGTGCTCCAGTCAAGGCTCAGATAGGAATAAAGCAAAATGTTCATTTTCTGCTCTTATCCCCTTTCTGGAGGGCAGAAGAGGTGACTTACACATGCCTTGTGTGTCATGTAGCGTTCTCAATTCCCTGTATTTCAAAGGTCTCATTCAGAAAGCCCTTGTTTCCTGAATAAGCAGGTGATTTCATGGTATTTAACCAGATAAAAATACATCTTAAGAATAACAATCACATTATGGGAAAGACTCAAACCAACGAAAGATCTGTGCAGTCAGAGGGAAATGCACCTAGTGCTTTAGGTGCTATCGTTAACTTTCGAGGTATTTTTGTGTTTAAAAAAAGTGCAAACATATCCTGAAAAACAGAAAACTGTGTGACTGCTTTTGGAGGTCAAGTGTACTGAAGCTGAACATAAGATCTCTCGATCTAGATCACATCTTTGCTGCTTGAATTGCAAACTGAAAATATATGAAATATGAAAATTTTTGATCCAACCATTAGATGGAACAAAAGAGACGCACTCGGTTCTTGTGGGCAGCACTCGGCGCTGCAAACTACAGATTCACAACTGGCAGTTGGCTTTCCTTTTTTCTCCAGATGGCATTTTCTATAGCACATATTATTCATGTCTTACATACAAACAAACACTTGCTTTAATTGCTTTGTTCTTGCTTGGATAGTTTAAAACACCATGTCTTTATGAACAATGGAGGTTAAATTTTGAGTTTTGAGCATAAATTTTTTCCCATTTTCAATTCCTGATCTCACTGAATTAAAAATCAGTAGGTATGCAAGGACAATGTATAGACTAATACTACTGTTATTTGAATCACAACATAGTGGAAAATAAGATCAGCCTATAGAGCTTCTCTGCACGGGACAGCCTGGAATTAGATGTGCAGGAAAGTGCAGGGCAAATACAATTTTTTATTGAATTATTTCTACAGTCTTAATACTTGTTCTTAAGTGCATGAATTTTAATTTAAAATGTAAATTTGTAGAGTGGTATAACTGACTAGAATATGGTGGAATTAGTACTGCTAGCAGTGATTTATCTCATGTCACCAAGAGAGAACGAGTAAAATTCATCATTGCATAGCAGAAAATTCCTGTTAGCTAAAGCTTAGTGGTCAAGCAAACAACTCCCATCACTAAATAAAACACGAGTTGCTATATATATTAAATATGTCTTCAAAAGACATGATAAGCAATTAAAAATTGACAAGACTGCTCTAAAGGAATGATAATGGCTATCAAGGGTAATAGTCAACCAGATAATAAGCAACTGAACTAACAGATCAATTAAACCTATAAGAAAATTTGCGCTCTTTGTCACAGTGGTTGTTCCAAGAGAGGATATTCTCCAGAGAACAATATTCCATGGGATTAAGGACAAAACAGGTATTTTAAAACTCAACTCAAATTCAAAGATAAAAAATAATATTGAGGAAACAAACGTTTATGTAAAGAAAAAGAGTAGCATTTTGTAGGAAGTGTAAAATTTATTTCTGACCTACTGGAATTCCAAAGTCATTTTTGCAGAGAAAAGTGCGGGGTTTGGTGTGGTTTTTTCCCCTCTTAGCAAGTATATATATTCTCAGAAAGCCCCAGATGTGTTTGGACTAAAGGGAACATGTAAATCCTTGGTACCATCACTAAAGAAGCCTATACCTACATGCCAGCACTTGCTGTTAAGTAGCTGAACCAAACAGATCTACTAGTGTTTTATTTATTTTGTGTATTGCCAGCGTCTAGGCTGCAGTTTATCACAATGACGGCTAAATCTATCATCCTCTACCTGGAGCTATAATACGAGTGCTCTCAAATCAACAAGTCTTTCCTTCAGAGTAACTGAACTGTAAATTGTCCTTGACCAGTCAGACAAACAAAAACAACCTTCCCTGTTAATCTGCTGAAGACAAACAGTTCACTGTCTTTCATCCTCAGAAGAAGGATGTCATTGGCAATGGTGGTTTATGTGTCACATCCTTCACACCATGCTATTCCGCTTTCAGGTTCAAAAGCTTACTGAGATATTAAGAAAAAGATGCAATCCACCCTCCACAAAAGTAAATAATCATTTTGTTTGAATGAGGTTTTTTTAAAGGAAAATTAGGTTTTCAAGACTGTTAGAACATATTAGGGAAATTAAAGTTCTCTTCTACTAGAGAACCTCCAATGACACAGGCACAACAACTTAATTTTGTATCAAACGGAAATCTTTGCTCTTGGGCAGGATCAGGAAATCAGTTTCATAAAACAGAATTACAGAACTATACAGAATGATGTGCATACTTCATTGTTGTAACTTTACAGATCTGATCGATAATTTCTACAATGATTAGAAATAATTTTTTTAATTTAGATTATTTCATGTGGTCCTTGTAGCAACTGAGTGCAGATATTTTATATCTCCTCATCACTTTTTGTAACTAATTTTTTAAGGTATTTTACCAAAAAGCATTCCTGAAAGGCTCTGTTAAAGAAATGCTGACACATTATGTTACAGTATCTTGGGTTCTATCAGTCACATTTCATTACTTTTACATAACACGGCCCTATTGATGCAACCTGATGTGACATGTCACACTGCAGCGTCAGCGACAAACTTTTTAGTCAAAGTTTTTATCCTCAAAACCACTATGTTTAGATAAACCAGAAGAAATTACTATACCTCTTGCTTTATTTATCATCACAAAGAAGTAATTTCAATTAAGACTTTACCACCATGCTCATGTGTTAGCACTGAATAACTCTCTGGTGTATTTGTGCATACTATGTGCAGTCAAAATAGGTAGTGGTTAGAGTATTTTACTACTGGCACATCTTTATTCAGAACATCCAGAGATGCCTGGGTCAACAGCTTCCTATTTATTCAAATTTATATTGACTAGCTTCAGAAGGCAAAGCTGACAAAATGATTAATTAGACTTTATAACTCATTGGCAGCCTGCAGTTTAATAGAATTAGTAGAGCTTAAGTTCATCTTTAAATACCATGACGGTTTTAATTTTTAAAGTGTCAAATTATATTTTTCAGCCAGTGCCAAACACAAGATGACTCATTCCAAAATTATGGGAAAAAAAAAGACTAAACATTTTTAATACAGGATTTTTATGACAAAATGCTTAAGAGAACTGATTCTTTTCCTCACCCCTGCCACTTTCAGAAGCAGTACTCCTTGTACAAAGAGTAAGTTGGCTGAGTACAAAGGTACTTGCGCTTGTAGTGTTGTATGTACGTATTTTTGTGATCTAGTAAAAATTCCATAAACTTTACAACCTCACCAAAAATCCTGGCAAACTCCACGTGGTGAAAGTGAAACAGTAGCTAGAGTAGCAGTAATGACAGCACTTCGGTGTTAAATGCAAGACAGTCTGTGACATGCAACAGCGTATATATCTACATGCAAGTTGTCACACATGCTTGTTTTGTACGTCAACTCTTATTTGTAAACTACTAAAATTCAAATGCAAGGTCCAATGAGTCATATTTAAATATATATTTTGTGGTCTGACTTAGAGGAAAACAGTAACTACTCACAATAGTTTAGGTTGGGTTTTTTTGTGTGTTGTTTGCAGCTGTTTTTGTGTGTGTGTTTTTGTTGTTTCATTCGTTTTTTGTTTGCTAGGGGTTTGGTTTTTTTTGGGTTTGTTTTTGGTTTTTTTAAACCCACTTTCTAATACAAACACGTTTTCCACTGTCAATTTTAGCAGGGGATACTACCTTTCTGCGAAAGTATCTATTAGCCAGAGGGAGACATCATATTCCCGTTGTTCAGCATTTCTAGCTGTTAATTTTGGACCAAGCTGTATTAAGCCTCAATCTCTATGAGGGATGAAGTTTGGCAAAGGTGGACAGCTCTAACAAGAATCAGTTTTGGAGCGCAAATCCCCATAATGGCACTAACACTTGGCTGTATATTAGTCTTTCAGGCCTTATCTAGCCCATTAATTTTGAAATTATAGTATTACAGGAAATACAAAATTCAAATTATGCTTTGCTCCCAGCCACTGATAACATGTATTTTTAATCAGTTCTTGACTTTTATAAAACACCCTCATCCACTTGAAAAAGCTCTCTTCATTCTAAAGTTTTGTACACATTCAAAGCCCAGACCTTTGCTTAAAACTGTTTGAAAGACAAGAAAATAAAGAGACAACGGGATATCAGCCATTATAAGTCCAATAAAACCAATCTTCATGTGATTTTAGCAGCAAAGTCCAATTGCTTCGGTACCGAGTGCACCTCTGTAGTCATTGTACCTCTTCCCATATACAGTTAGGTAAGCACACAACTCATTTTTATAATTTACATTGGTACAAATTCTTCAGTGTAACTAAAATGGTGGCTAAACATTCAACTGGGGACACACTAGTTCATTCTCTCTAACATCACACCAACCTTTATTCCTCTTTAGGGAAATATCTCTCTTACATCTTGACCTTTGTGTGTTCCTTCTAAAGGGAAAATCTGAAGGTATAATGATGTTGAGCTCACACAAACATTAAACCTTGTCACAGATGCATAAACATAAGGACCAGAGTGTTTCCTGAAGAATTACAATCGTGTCACAAAATAAAAGATGATTTACATAACATACAGATGATGCAGATTGAAGTTACAGACTGAAGCTCTCTTAATACTTGATAAAGAAATGATGTCTGAAAGGGTGGCACTATGTAAACAATCCAATAAAACTTGGTTTTTTCTGCATATTCAAGTTACGTTAAAACTGCCTGGGATGCATGAATGATAACGTAGTTTGCAATTGATTTTTTAAAAATATGTATTTCTATAAAAAGACTAAGAAAGAGTACAAAAGAAGTCACTGTCCTTCGAAATGGAGAAAAAGAGCATATGTTTTAAGGGGCGATTGACTTACATGATTAGATGTCACTGCTCTCTCCAAGTCCAAAATTGATGCCATATTCAATCTATGGAATTTAACAGTCAGTTGGGCTGTCAATATACCTGCTACAGAGAGGAACATACACCCAGAGAGAATGAGATATCATTGATGTAGTCTTCTCAACTGGGAACACTCAGACTACACAAACATTAATGATGGGGGGAGCAGTGAATGAATTCCTTACCTTGCTTTGCTTGCACACACAGCTTTTGCCTTACCATTAGTAGGTAAGGCAAAAGCTGTGTGTCAGTCTTTACCTCAACCCATGAGTTTTCTCACCTCTACCCTTTCAGTTCTCTCCCCAGTCTCGCTGGGGCAGAATCAACAAGGAGCTGTGTGGTTCCCAGATGCCTACTGCAGTTAAACCGGAACGCACCAGAAAAAACCTCCTGTGCTCTCCCCTACCTCTGTGCTGGGTGAAGTACGTCCCTGGTGAAGATGAAAAGTTAAAATTTGATGGGTTACAGTGGATGACATAGAAGAAGTGCCTAAGGCAAGCCGGGACTGCCAGACGAACTTAAATACATGATGCCAGAAGGCCACATCAGGGCGGAGAGGGAAACTGTTCAGAAAGATCTCCACATGGGAAAGAGGAAGGATCAAGATGCCCAGGCTCTGCTATTTTTCCCACGATTAACAGACATTAGCAAAGTCAGGTTAAGCCATCCAACTCCAAATGAAGAATGAATGAGAGGAGGTAGTGGCAAACAGCAAGAACAGTAAGAACAGGTAGTTCACTCTGATGTGACAAAATATCATAAGACCACAGGAAAAACCATGAAAAAAGGATAGTGGAGTTAATGATACTCAAAAACCCCATAGCTAACTGAACAATACTAAAGAGATTAATTTGTTCACAGAATTACAAAAGTTTTGATGTATTTATGCATGCAGTGTTTTGCCATGTAGTGTCCTGCAGCTCTTCAAATTTTATGAGTCTGCCATGAATGACTGCACACATAGTTTAAGCATTAGACAAAATTCATTAACACACAAACTTCTGAAAAAGCCAGATAAAAACCTGATTTGGCTTATTCTCTTTGGAAACTCGCTACTGATACAATACTGATTTCTGTTGGTTTTTATTTTCATAAACTGATTCTAAATATTTTACAAATAAACACATTTCTTTTTCATCCATATTTACAAGTTCTCAAATTTTTCAGTGAAACAGCAGATCTCCAGAGTACAGAAGCTGCTGGAATTCTAGATAGCCTTACTGACGTACCAAAGTTAAAAGGAAACATTTTAGCAACTGTCTTTATTATATTTATCTGAAAGTAAAGCATACCACAATTATTTTAACAGTTTTTTGTTTGTTTGTTTTTCCGGCAAAATTATGAAGTCCTCATTAACACATGTACAGCAGATTTCCTTTAAGTTTTTGTTGTTTTGTTGGCTTTTTTGTTTTTCTTAAAAAAAAGTCTTTTAAGTTGTGTGGTTTCTGCCTGACTTGTATCAAATTAGGTGTCAAAAAATCCATTTTTTTTCACATGAAGCAGATACTTCTCAAAATCTTTATCATCCTAGTACAAATGATGTTCTTATCAGTTTTTCCAACAGTGAACAATACCCATGAAGTTCAGAACACTCCAAGGCACAACAATCTCAGTTTTATAATAGAAAACTGGCATTTTTACGGGCTGCACCACAGACCTCACTGTATTTCAGATAGTTTGAATGTAAGAAACGAGTACAACACAGAGAACATCTCTTATTTAGCCATAAATATACCTACAAACACATAAATGTGCTTCCACAAATATTAGACATTAAAGAGGCATTAAAATACAAAGCGAGTATATAAATACAATGGAAATGCACAAATATACATTTGAGAACGCACAATTGAGAACTTTCGAGAATTATTGTGGTGTATTTCTGCATGATTTCTACTCCCTTCTCAGTTATGAGCTTTAAAATTCTCTCAATACCTCTGGAATATTGGGAGCAGACCTATTTTGATACAGTGACAGAAACAAAGTGCAAAAACAGAGAGTTGCAGTTTCAGGGTTTTGTTTCAGAGACAAGGCATTTTCTGCAACATTGATAGAATTCCCTCCTCATTTCAGGAACTGGAAAT
This sequence comes from Baryphthengus martii, assembly GCA_013396935.1. Taxonomy (NCBI): domain Eukaryota; kingdom Metazoa; phylum Chordata; class Aves; order Coraciiformes; family Momotidae; genus Baryphthengus; species Baryphthengus martii. The sequence continues at coordinate 4,714 of VWZK01024624.1, read as the reverse complement.
CATCTTTTGCACAGACAGAATGGAAGTAGAAGAGTGTCTGTGATACAGGGGGGGATAGAAAACAGCCAGGGTATCTATGTAGCCCTTTATCTACGGGTTCTCAGTAAGCAAAACTGACACATGTAAGGAAACCAGATCGCTAAGAAATGAAATTAAATCTAGCAGAAATTTGCAGGCTGGGTTTTGATCATGAGCCTGGTAAGCCAAGAGGGAGCAGAGAAATAAAGAAGTGTAGGCAAGCTTTGTCTGTTAGTAGTGAAATATTTGTGTGTATATTTTACAGAAAATGCCGATAGACAGGTCTGATGGTTCTTCAGGAAAAGGTAATTTTCCACTTAAGTGCATATGCATATTAACTTCTGTGGTATTGTGCAAATGAAGAAGGCAATCTATAGGAACCTTAAAGTAAGCATACTGAATGAGATTGAAAAGAGTCAATTCAGCATATATGGTTTACATGAGCGATCATAGAACGATAATGAATAACAATATCCCTTTGATGTTAATTAGTTGCACTTGATAAGGCAATGTTAAGTGGGTGTACGACAGTCAAGTAAGGAAAAGCAAAACCTCAATAAAACTTTCAAAACGCTTAAAGCCAATAAGAATTTTAAAAAGAGAAAAACAATAAAATTACCAAGAAGTCCGTAATTCATTAGATTATCTAAACTCCATAGTAAGAGAAGAGATTTAACAAAAAAAGCAGAAACAGAATTAATGACAGTACCATTTTGACAAAAACATCTACACCTTTATTTAAAAAAAAACAACAAAAAACACCACCAAAAAACAGAACAACAAACCAAGCAAAACTCACCGAAACAAAAAAACCACAAAACCCAACTCCCTAAAAAACAGCCCCTAAACAAACACACACCAGAACACAACCTGCAGGGCAGCAGGTTGCCTTTTTTTTCCTCTGAAAAAATAGAAGGTGGTGACATTCTGCTTGATTATTCTGGTACTCCTAAAAATCTCTGAGTTTTTATTATGGGACTAAATACGCTTTTCTTTCCACCTTTCCTAGGACTCTTGCAGCATTAAGAACGCTGACTGAATGATGCTAAACTTAGAAGCAACAATGCAATATATTATTCTGTCCTTGAAATCAAGACATTATGCTTGTTGCTAACCATTCAAACTTTGCTCTGTAGACAGTGCTACTAATTTATTTGGTCATAGTCACGATCGCAGTACTTGCTTGTTTCACAAATGCTGCTTCTACTACTTTTTCCAAAATCTTGTTGTATGTGTTTTGTTACTGCCATTACTAAATGTATCAAAGCTGTACTAAACCACACTGTAAACTCTGATATTATAGAAAATATGTTTTAAATTTGGTTAGTTTCATAAGTATATAAGGTTATAAAAAAAGTTAACTATTTTAAATATTAGGTAAAAATAAGACTTCAGGTAGCAAAAGCCCACATTCCTGTTGTGTTTAAATTTCTCATAGCTCATCACATATGCAGTGATTATGTTTGTAGCAGTAGATTGTCCAGAAAATAGGAAAGGCATCTTATGCATCTCCTATTCAGAAAAAAAAAAAAGAAAAAAAAATGGATCATGCTTTGATTTAGGTTCTTATCATCTGATAGCCTTAACTTCATCGCTATGTAAGATGGAGGAAATGATTTATTGTTGACTGTCATTCTTTCTGGAGATGAATAATCTTCTTCCTCAGTATTAAAGTGGCTTTCAGGCAAATCAATCAACCATAGATCATGTCATAAGACTGTCTTCTGATGTTAATAAAGCATTTGGTAATAAGGAGCTTTATGTGTTGTATTTATAGACAGAGAAATACCCTGTTTAAAAAGGGACAATCTTGCCTGTGGTATTGGTTTAAAATAACGTTTAACACACCCAAATAGCCGTAAGTTTCTTAATTCGCCAACATATAACATGTGGAAGAGAGCAACTGTTTGCTAAAATGTTTTCCTTGAATAAAGGGATCCAAAGTTAGGGAGACAATATTTAACTGAAGGTGCAGATTGTGGGAGTAACGGACATCATGTAAATTAAAGTATTTCACTTTGAAAATTAACATTCGTATAAAGCCTCATATTCCTATATAGCAGAAATACTGCCTTTTAGATTATAAGGGAAAAAAAGAGAGGGATTACTGTGGAATAGCATATATAGGTTTTCTTTAAAACTGCTGCTTCTTCCACTGTATATATCATCATGTGACAACAATGAAATGTCAGAACTGAGGAACGCACAACGCTGCTGAGTCCAACTTCAGCACAAGGACAGGGTAATTTTCAGGGCAGGTATTCACAGAAGTGGGTAATTTAAATTATCTATGAATTCTTTCAAGTTACTGAAAATTCATTACCTCCATATCACTAATAATAAGGAAAAATGACATTTACTGCAGAATTTAAATATTTAGAGGAATGACTGAATAATGACTTACAGTCATCAAATTCAGTTTTGTAATTGAACAAGGAAAGAATAAAAAATTAGAAGTACATCCAGAGGCTTCTGGGAAATAAAGAATTCACTTTCTAAAACCTTAAATTTGGTCTTAAATTATTTGCACATATGTGCCAAGTGCTTATCCCTGCAAGCTGATCTTTGTTGATCTTAATGGTTTGGACATGACATTCTATTCTATTTTCTTGAGTAGAGTTTGGCTGCTAAGGAATAGCTGCAAGTATCAAAAGAAATGATTGATCAGAACTTTCCAAATGGCTGTCATGAACATGCCTGTTTAATATTTGCAGTGATATGGATACTGGCTTGGAATTTACAGATCGTGCCATGAAAGCACAGGCATTTTCCTTATTGAGCAGAGACTTCCTATAGGAGTGAACGATCCAGAGCTAGAAAGACTGACACCACAAGGAGAGATAGATAAGGCACAGTTAAAGAAATAATCGTGTCAGAAAGCTCCTTGCAGTAGTAACAAAAAAATATGTATTTCAAACCTCACAGATGGAAAAATCAGACACTTAAAGGATTCAAAAAATATTTGCAGGGATAGTCAAGTGGGAAAATAAAGTGATCTGAGCAACTGTTTTTTTCTGCTCATAAGGAAGCAATGTCATTGTTGATAGTTCCAAGATTAAGAGACTGCAGTGAAAAAAACAGTAAGAGATGATAGACTGTAACAATTTGGTTGGATTTGGAACAGTTACAGAGAAATCCACCATATTACATTTAGTCTGGTGTGCTGCAATTAACAGGGGGAGGTAAGGGCTAAAGATTTTAAATTTGCTTAAGACAAGCTGTTCCTGGAACTCATAGCAATTACTAGGTGAGACCCCAGATTTTGGATTGATCTGCATGTGAACTACTTGTAACAGCATCTAGAGTTTTAATTTCAGAATACTACAAAGTAGTAGTTCCTACAGTAATTTTTTTTTTCTCTAGCTGAAACAAAAGTGAAACATTACGCAGGTCAACTTCTAAGGGTTCTTGGAATTAGGCATGTGAGAACCCAAACATTGGGGTTTAATTTTACTTTGCAGTTTTGATGCATTGTTTTGCCTTCTCAGAAAACCCTCACCTGGCTAAAAATTTCATTGCAGTCATTTCATTGAAATTAGTGCTTTATTCTTGTATTCAGCTTTGCTATTTTCTCCATTTTCATTCTAGAGATCGTAGTGGAGTAGGATTTAGTAGCCTCCTGTGTGTGAATTTAGGTTGAAGAAGCCAGTTAGATTAGTTATCTGGTTATACCGCTGAATTATTTGCTATCCTGATGGCGCTGAATTAGATTGCTAAAGTACAACCTTTACAATCTGTCACTTTTTCAGATCTTTTAAGTGCCGTTGATATCATCCTCGAAATTTCAATCACTAGAGTAGGAATAGCTTTGGAAATTATTGATGTCTATAATAAGGTAATATGTCACAGCAACAATGTCATTTTTGTATGGATTCCAGCCTGTGTAGATATTAAAGGAAATGAAATGGGAGATAAAGCAGTCAAAAAAGCTTTGCAAAATAATTCAGAAGTCATTGGGAAAAGATAATTTGGTCAGTCAAACAGCGAAAAAGCAAAGCCAAACAACTAGCTCTGGCAGCTGAAGGTTAAAGAATGGTAAATTAATTTACAGTAGAATATTCTACTTCTGTGCCTAGCTAAAAAGACCCACAGAAACGGCAATACAGTAACACCCAAGAACAAGCGGGCATCTCTTCCTGTGTACCATCAGGCAGGCTAATTACACTTATGTGCTAGAAAGCTTTGTCTGAAATGCGAATCCCTTCCATACTCCTCCCCTACAATTAACATTCTCTTCCAAGACTGCTTCAATGTAAACTTACAACATATTGTTCAGCAGTAGACAAAATTTTTTACACTCGATTTAAGAAACCTAATATTTGTGGACACATTTTCTTATTTGAATAATTGGTATTAAAGGCAAATAAAGAAGATCCAAGAAGAATGAAAGATCAATCAGTACCTTCCATTTGCAACTACTGGAGCTAAAACTATTAAGTCTTACTTCTATATATTTTAAACTAAAAGTAAAATATGAATACCATATAGTTCACATATATGCTTTCTTTAATATCATAATTACGGAATTTTTTTGAGTTATGGAAAATCCAGTGGATAAAAGGCTGATCAAAGTCTTTTCAACACAATATTTAGGGGAAAGAACATCACCACTAAAATGTAGAGTCAGAGATGACCGCTCTTGCTGAATGTGAGACAAATTATAAAATGTCTCCCCAGTGAGAAAGTATTTTTAGGG
>VWZK01024618.1:0-10475 GCA_013396935.1 Baryphthengus martii | reverse complement strand
GGCTCCTCTTTTCTGGATGTTTGCCCACAGCAATGGGAATAGGGATGAAATCCTTTCCTTGAAAAAAGCAATTTTTGCAACTTTGTTGACCTGAGTGGTTTATAAATCAGTGTGCACACAGATTGTACTGGTTCCTTTGGAGTTTTTCTCAGGAGGAAAAAAACAAAAGCTACTAAGAAGTACTGACTTTTCATAAGTTTAAACCTTGGAATTGCGTTTCAAAGAACACAAAGTATAAAGTAGCCGTTAATCAACCTTAGACAGCAGTTTCTAACCATAGGAGATAGGACTGACAAAACTTCTGTTTCTGAGGAACATAGCAGAAGCAAGCCTCTGGTCACCTTTCCGGTGAAACTTGATCAGTTTATGAAATATATATCATCAGTTGTTTGTATTTGTAATTGCAAAGCACTGGTTTTGATGACAGGTTTTCTTCTACTTCTGAGCAAGTAAATTTGCATTATAGGGAAAAATTGTAGACCGTTACTTTACTTTGCAGGGATAATCTGTTACCTAGCCCTTCCCTCTGTACCTTTGACTTCTTCCCTTTCCAAAAAATTAACAAAAAGATATATTTGCATCTTGAATTTTAAAAAATCCATTCTTACATTAAAAGAAAACATATAAATGTTATCTTTTAAATCAGAATGCATGATTAGATTAGAATGAGACATGCAAACTCAGAGCCTCTACTAGCAGAAATCAATATACAAAAGAGATGAAAATAGAGACACTAGGTAAGTAGTGTAGTTAGATAAATGTCAGCTGTAAAACCTCTGGAATCTTTGTGTGAAATTAACCAAAGTAATATGAATTTGGTGAGGAAGTTCGCAACATAAAGGCTTTGCGCTTATATGAAGAAAAGGGAGAAGATGTATCAATGTAGGCCTAAGTTATTTGTGTGACATGGTTGTGTCTATGCTAGTGACTGTGAGTGTGCTATTAATGTTTTCTGCCACTGGCACACATTCATCTGTGATAATGAACAATCAGAATGTTTCTTGGCATTAAGTTGGCTTGTGCCAACCAAAGCCCTCCCCAGCACCCTCCATGGGTATGACCTGGTAGTTAAAATGCTCTCAATTGCTAGAACAGATAAGGCTATGCTGCTTTGGCATGCTTATTTTGGCATAGCTCTTTAATATAATCCCAGTAGGCTTCAATGCCATGCCCCGGGCCATGCCAGATGCACCTTTGGCATCATGCTATGCAAACACCATTCTTACGAAGTGCTGTGAAGTAATCTAGTTTTTCACAGCTGGACAGCAAAAAATAGAGTCTTGGTATTGAAGAGACCAGGAGATGACCACCCTCTTTATAGTCTGCAAAAAAACTGAGTGAGAAATGGAATTTAAGTTTGGTCACATCACTCTTCTTCATCCATCACTACCTATGCCAAGACAGGCTTGCTTGCCTCTTCTGCTAAGACTGATGATCAGACTCTTCCAAGTACTAAACAGGGACAGGCTACACAACACTGACATACGCTTAAAAACTAAAAATGTCTGTCACAACAGTTATTTCGTGCAGTTCAACATATGTGCCTGCACTATTATGAGATGCTCGGGATCTTCAACGGGGAGACCTTCCTAGACCACCACATGAGGCATGATTGTAGGATGTTCCCTCCTCCAAAGGACCATTCCAGTCCTGGATATAGGACCTGAGAGAGGACCTGTCCTTCCTTCTGCTTTTGTCATTAACGTCATGTACCTTAGTGGCACAATCTGCCCTGGAAACCTTAACTTGAGTGAAAATTAGGTTCTTTACTCATAGTACAAGGAGCTGTATTTTGGGATCTCACCAATGGAAACACTATCTAAGGATTTAGAGTAGCCAGCGCTACGGATTGTGATTTATTACAGGGAGAGGCTGTTAGATGGTCCTCAAATAAATGTCCCTTGACTACTTCTGCATAAATGACAGCATCAGCTAGGGAGAATTTCTGCTAAAAATCATCCACAGCAGGGCCTCATCTCTAGAGTAGGTATGAAGGTTTTCTTCCTGTTGAAGAGGGTAGCCAAGGAGGCTTGAGAAGACAAGGCGTCTGCCCAGACTGCAAAATTGGGAGCAACAAGGCCTTGACAAAATTAAATTTTTGATGCATGCAGCTGCAGGCCGCATTTGGTGCTGTGTACTCAAGAGAGGTGTCAGATCTTGGTAGAGCTTGGCATAGGGCACATTATTAAATGCATGTGGGATATGCTGATACATGGCTTTTATGAAAAGTGGAGGGGAGCTTGACATGGTGTTGAAGAGATGTGTGGATGACTACAAAGACTGCAATGTGTTTATGGCAGTTTTTTTTTCCAACTAGTTTGATTATTTTGAGAGAGAAAGTTGTCTAATGCAGATATGGTCTTTTTCACATTAGTTGGTTGCAGTGACCAGTGACCATTCCTTGCTACCTTTAATTTACAGCTGTAAAGCATGGGTCCTATATTCTTCTTTCAGATTAGAAGACAGGCTCACTGCTGGGCTGTGTTGGAGTATATGTGTAATTCTGGTAGAAAAGCTCACTCAAGGTCTCTGTATGCTGTGCAGGATGCAGCACACTGTGATGACCATTACGACATCAGGGTCCTGGTGTCAAGCCTCTTCCTTGGTATCTATAATTTTAAATTCTTCTGTGAGTCTTTGTTATTTAAATTTGCTATACTTTGCTTTATCATGGAGAGGGTATAGATGGGTGGGAAGTAGGAATTGAGTCCCAAGTGTTTCCACACATGCAGCATGATAAATCTGCTGCTGAGAGTTCAGAGCAGAGGCTAGGGAGTATATTTGACATAATTTCTTTAAACTGTCTATTGGAAGGGGATACAGTAGTGTGTTTGAGACAGGCAAGTCAAAAGCAGATTCTGTGCTGAGGGTTATGTGATGGTGAGATATGCAGAATCACAGCTGACTGTTGTACTTCAGAAAAGTCCTGCTGAAATGAAGTACAGATACAATCCAAAAGAGCTCTGAGGCATACTGTTTCAGTGTTTCTACAAAGAACAAGCAAGACTTTCATGTTTACTTGTTTGTTGTCTTCAGAGTAGGTTTGAATCACAATAAAATGAAACAATTAATTTTTTTAAAGGAAGTATACAGTCCTTTAATTTATTCAAATGAAAAAAATCACTAAGAAAACTTTATAAGCAGATCATGTCATCTTTTTTTTTCTATTTTATTACTTGGTCCTAATTGTAGTGAGGCCTACATATAAAGATTTTAACAGTATTTATGGTCAGAGATTTTAAGCACTAGTCCTTTAAAAGATGTCAGTGAATATCACAGACAGAAATGAAATGCTAATATTAATGGCATGAAGTCTAAAGAAATGTTATAAAGTAATATTTAAAGATTAAACGATAACACTTTTTTCTCATAAATTGAATACTTAAATTCTCTAAAAACATTAGTACTAAAATACAGCTGCATAATGCACATTTTTTTCTCTAGTTTATTCTTCGTGATGATAGTACTTTTTTCTAGGAACTAAATATAGAAACTCAGTGCAATAAAACTTTTTTTTCTGTTTTCAGTGAAATATCTTTCTCTGACCTTGTATTCAGATGAAGAATAGAATAGCCACATAGACAGGTTGCTGGTTGGGTTTTAAATGGTAAAAAAAAAATAGAAATAATGCAGAATTTAGCATTTAAAAACACAAAATACTTGCTAACTGGTTTTGATGCTGATTCTTCCACATATTTGGAATGTTACCACATATCCACAACTTACAATGCATCATAATGCTAGAAGTGTTTAGGTTAGCACCAAGCACACAGCTTAGTCAAACACCACGCTGATACACTAGTTTGAGCCCTGTACAACAGTATTATGATAATAATTATTTCTATCGCTCAGCAAGTTAATTAGCTTGGGAATGGCACAATGCTTATACTTTTCATCTCTGAAATTACTTTGTTCAAAGTTGATTTGGCTATTTCTGTGGAGTACTTCAATTTTAATGTATGACTATATCCTTAATACTGTTGTTTCCTTGTTTCCCACCCATAATTTGGGCTCAATTCTGATCACTTCATCAGGAAAACACCTAGGTCCAGAATTTTTTAAGGATTCTACGAATTACGTATGGTCTGTCTCCAAACTTGGGGCATTTTTTAAAACATCACATGTCAGTTCATGTTTCTGCTGACCTGTAGAGACTATTAAAAGAATCTCATTAGACATACTTCTCTTCATAAACCTCTTTGAAACATTGGTACCCAGAAGTTGCTAGTTCTATTGACTTTCTAACATACTCTCATGAATACATTTAATGATTTGTTTTCATTTTTTTCCTGAATGAGGGCCCTAATTTCTAAGTTATGTTATCACTAACTATGAAGAGTAAAATTAATTATTAAATTTTAAATTATATGCTAGCTGAGAGTAGACAAGGCTATACATTTCTCTCTGAACTTAATTTTGTTCTTAGTAGGTAGTACTTATCGAGCAAGCTTAGTTACTAGTGGAACATCCCATAAGCATATTTGAAGTGACTTGTTTAATTTGGATCCCCTAGGATTAAGAAAACAGTGAACTTTCCCATCAACAACCTGTATAGATCTATAAATAAGTAGGTTTTTAAACTTGTGACCGTATTTAGACAAAACAATAGACGAACAAAGGCAGATGTACTACTAGACCTATTTAATGATAAAGGCACTAGTTTCATAGGTAAGACAACTGTAAATAATCAGTTCTTAGACTAGAAAATAGATGAACAATTACTTTAAAGAACAGAGATATAATAATTTTTAACATGGAATAAAGTAATGATGTTAAGGTGATTAAGTATTGGCACTTTTAATATATTGGAAGTGAGGACTGAGCATAATGTCCTGGACAGATTTCTTTAACTATTTCATAGATTGTATTATTATTGTGTATTTTTTCCCAATAAAATAGTGCAGTGAGTTTTACATATGAATATGCATGTATGAATACAGCAAATGAGTTTATGGCAGCACCTACTTGTTGTTTAGCTAATGTATGTATTCATTCCAAGTAAAATTACAGATTCTGGGGAGCTAGTCATTGTTACTTAGCTATTTCTCATAAAAATTTGTCCTTTTTTTTTTCTCATTTTTTGTATCCCAGATTGTGTTCTCAAACAACAAAGGTCTTATTTAACTCAGGATTTATATAGAAATTAATTCCAACACAAGGATTAGGAGATAAATCAGAGAACTTTTCTAAAATATAGTGAAATAAAGAGTATATGTAATTAATTTGCCAATGTCACTAATTTAGAAGAGGCTATAAGTGTACTAGGATATGAGGTGGAATTCAAAACTATTTTAACAAACTTGGGGAATAGCTTTTCCTTAAAGAGGTCTAGAAGCCTGACTTATCAGGATAGATTGAACACCTGGGTGATGTTTAGCTTAGAAGTAAGTAGACTGGGGGATACATGACAAGAGTTTTCAAATACTGCAAAGGTTCCTGCCAAGGAGGAATATTGTGTTCTTCATTTCCATAGGACTGAACATCAGGAATGAAGTCTTAATTCACAGAACTAAATTAGAGATTCCTTTTTTTCTAATAGTAGAAGTCTTTAAGGACAGTTCAGACAGGAAGACGTTATAATGATGAAGTTAGAATTACGCTGTGTTAAAGTAGTTTTGTTGTGATTGTGTGGAGTGTTCTCTCATATTTATCTTCCTCTTTAATGATACGTGAAGAAGTAAGCACTGAATAGTGGAATCCTGTCCTACTTGGTCCTCTGTACCTCTTAGGGCTTATCTGTCAGTTATATTGTTGTTTTGCTTGGTATTCTTGTGTGTACTGCAACGAGAAGCTGTGCAGATGGAGTATATGGAAACATTCCTTTTATCTGGTAACATCAATTATGTGTTGCATATTTGAAAGCATGCCCAAAGATGTTATTTTTGTAGACTTAGAAAAAAAAATCCTGTATTATCTCTAGAATTTTATTGTCATCTATAGATACTTGGTTTTGGCAGTGAAATCTTTTTTTTTTCTTTTAAAAATTGTGAACCTTCAGAGCTGTATTCCTGAAACAGTTGTACAGACCTCAGTGAGCTTTGGGAATGATATTAGAACTTGGATTTTTTTAAAGCGTGGAAGATAACGGCAAACTGACATAGTTTTCATGTGGCTTTCTGGCTTGATTGTCTTGGAAATGTCTGGTGTGATGCACTTACGTATTCAGCTTTCTTGTCATCTTGTGTTTATTGAAAGTGCTGAGGGTGGGTTACTCTAGGGTAAAACACCAGATGTGCTGAATTGCTGTTACTTGCAACTTGCCATCATGAAAATGGATATCCTTTTGTTCATAATGTGTGCATTGGTGTGAATATTTTCACCACACCTTGACATGTCAGATGTTTTTACTACTGTCATTTTGTTACTTATCACAAGCTAGACTTTTCCTACCTCAGGGCTTCTCAACATCCATATTTGTATCATAGGGAAGGGGATGACATTCTCTTTAATACCACAAATTTTTGGTTCCAGTGTACTTGGAATCCAAGAAATGTAAATAATTTCTGAGGTGGTAAGATACTCCTCCAGCTGAGAAGGTGGTTTGAAAAGCATGTAAAAAAATCTCTTAGTAGAGGGAAGTCATTACAGCAAGAAATTAATTCAAAGAATGCTCCTCCTGGGCATGGGGGTGTTGGTAGATTGAAAACTGAATATGAGCCAGCAATGTGCATTCACAACCCAGAAAGTCAGTCTCTTCTAAAGAAATGTGGCCAGCAGATCAAGGGAGGTGATTCTTCCCTTCAACTCCACTCTCATGAGGCACAACTTGGATCTCTATGTTCAGCTCTGGGGCCCCCAGCATAAGAAAGACACGGACCTGTTCAAGCGGGTCCAGAGGAGAGTTGCTAACATGAGCTGGGATATCTCTCCAATGAAGACAGGCTGAGAGTCTTGGTGGTGCTTAGCCAGAAGATAGGGCTCTGGGGAGACCTTATAGTGGCCTTCCAGTACTTAAAGGGTGCCCACAGGAAATCTGGGGAGGGACCCTGTGTCACTGAGTGTAGTGGAGAAAGGGTAACAGTTTCAGAGTGAAAGAGGGTAGATTTAAATTAGTTACTAGGGAGAAATTCTTTACTGTGAGGGGTGGTGAGGCACTGAACAGGTTGCACAGGGAAGTTGTGGATACATCTTCTCTGAAAGTGTTCAAGGCTGGGATGGATAGGGCTTTGAGCAACATAATCTAGTAGGATATGTCCCTGTGCACATCACAAGAGTTAGAACTATATGATCCTTAAGGTCCTTTCCAACCCGAACCATTCTATGTTTCTACGATTCTGTCAGAAAAATATCTCTGATATGTGCACTTTGCTTATGAGAACAAAGTTAACTCTCAGTACTTCTACACCAGTATTGAATTGGTTCCCTCTCCCCTTAAAATTGTCAACATATTCTCATTATTATAACCTCAAATTTTAATAGTGCACATAAGGTAAAATGCAAGATTGGGCCTGGCATAAAAACTTTTTGAATGTGTGTCTAACAAAGTGACTCTGTCTTAATGTACTGCTAATGACTTTATGGAAGAAAGACATATACAGTCTTTATACAGTCATTATACAGATATATACTGGAACTGAGGAACAAGATGCTAGGTGCTGATGCTGTTGTAATCAATAAGGAAAGGTAAACTTAGCAATTATCAGGGTTACCAACACATATGAAAGCAGCAGCTTCTCTTTCAAGGTTAGTCTAAAATAGAAGTTGTAATGCATTAAATCTTTCATACACCAATTTCTGCTAGTCCTTTGGCCAGATTTCTTCTCCAAGACACATGACAAGAGCCCTGGCCTCGGCCTGTGTTCCAGCCTTTTGATGTGTGAAGGGTTAGCCTTGGCTAAGAGCCAAGCACCCACCCAGCTGCTTGCTGACTTCCCCTCCTCTACAAGACAGGAGGAGAAACCAGGATGAGATAAAGACACCAGACTTTACCTGAGGAAAACTATTTTAGTTTACTGACAATTGAGTAGATTCAGGAAGTGGAAAAAAAAGAAGACAAATGCTAAAACAACACATTCCATCCTCTCTTCACCAGGCTGCAAGTCACTCCTTCACTCCCAACACCTCTACCCATCTCACTACATGATACAGTGGGGTCATGAGGGGTGGGGAGGTGGCTATATTCAGTATTTGGCAATTTTTCTCTTCTGTTCCTCCTTGCACTTTTCCTCTGCTCCAGGGCAGGTTTCTTCAGGTAACAAATCTACCCCACCAAGGTCTCCATGAATTGCTGAAGAATTTGTGCTATGTGATGGAGCATCTCTTCCCTTTCTTCTCTGACCTTGGTATTTCCTCTGCTGTTTCTCACTCTCTTCCCCCTCACTCTCCTCCTCTGCCTATCCATCATTTTTTACTCTGTCTTAAATAGACTTTCACAGAGGTGCCCCCATCTTGGCTTTGTAGTGGGTCCGTTAGGGCTGGCTGGAATTGGCTGTGTCCAGCACAGAGAAGCCCTGGCTTCTCCTCACAGAGGCCACTCCTGCAGTACTGCCCCCTGCCACTACCAAAACCTGGCTGATAATGCCTAATACAGGATGTAACTCCTTTTCACCATTTAGAGAGATCCAGGTATAAGCTCATGTTATTTACTTGAATGCTGTTATTTCTGGAAATTATGATCTCATTAAGGGATAAGGAGGTGGACCATTTAGGCAAATGAGGTACACATTTATTTATATATGCTGGCAGTAATGCTGTGTTTTGGTTATGTATCTGTGTAGCTGTATGTAATGAAAACAGAACTTTTTCGTAAACCTTGAAGGCTCATATATTAATTTCTGCCTCTTTCATTGAACATAGTTACAGATTTTGGAGTGACCAGGCTATCACACCATAGTGACTATTCACTTTCCTATTCCACTTGTTTGTGCAGCTGACCAAGTGCAACCTGTTCTCCCAGGGACTGCAAGTCTCCCAAGGGTTTTCTCGGCTGCTTCTTAAAATAAACACCACTACAAAACCACCTGGTGATTGCTCAGGCAGTACAGACAGCACATCTCTCATGTGCTGGAGGAATCAAAGGTACTGACAGAAGCAACATATCGATTGTGTAACCTCTCTCTGGCCGTGTCATTCTAAAGGCTCTTCCAGATTTTCAGTCCTCTCAAGAAACCAGGCTTACATGTCTTTATGCATATAAAAAGCGAAGAAATATGTTACATATTTACTGGCATCTTACACATTTCAAATTGCTCATATCTGTGCAGATTATAGAGACGTCCAAGTCAGCAGGAAAAAGAAGGAGGTATCTATAAGGTAACTTCCCAGACTTCATTTGTATTTTTGTGTGTTTATCAGGTAAGGACAACAGGTGCAGTATTCAAACCCTCTCTATGCTGTAACATCTTGTTTTCTAAAATAACATAGTTACAGAGAAGATAATGAGAGAACTTCTACTGTTGGCCTCTGTATTAATCAATTCCATGATGCTGAAGCTGGTTTGTAGACATCTGTCCTTCCATTGTCACTGCTAAAAACAAACAAACAAACAAAAATGTCTCTGCTGTGGTCTTCGAGCTGCATCATCAACTTTTTCTAGAAGTACCCTAGTGAGAATCAGGATGCTTTTCTGCAGTGCTGACAGGTACCGCTGCTGCATTATGTCACAGATTCTCTCTGTGATGGGAACCTTCTTCAGTGGCATACGGCTAAAGCAAACGTGCAAGTACACCAGGTTGGTGGAGCACCACATGTCCATATGTTAACTGAATGTTGTTGCCCTTGCATGGTGTATCACAGTTGAATCTCAACATACTGTAAACATAGCACACTGCATCAATCTATGTCAGGTCATTCTCTGCTCCATTCAAATGAAAGCTGTCAAAGTCTCCAACACATAGTTTTCTGTTCAGTGTATTCCATTCTTGCTGGAAAATGGTGCAATACAGAATCCAGGAGGTGTATGAACTACTGAGCCTTATGCCATATTTTTTTCTCCTTTTAAAAGAAAAGAAAAGATTTATTTTGTACTAGGTTGCAGGAATCCTGTAAACTGTCTTCCTCTTACGACACCCTGAAAATATACCCTTGAAAAAGGAATATGAAATATTTCTGTTACAGAAGAGCTCGTGCCTAGTATGCCCCGAGGGAAAAAAGCTAAGTATTTTCTCATAGCTTCCATGCTTCTAAAAATCTATTTTTTTTTCTTCTTCTTCTTTTTTTTGAGCTGTGTTGAAATAGTACAGATTTTGACCTGAGAAAAATTGCTGTAGTGCTGATTCCATATATAGTGGAGGCATATTTGAGCTGCATTTCTTTCAGAAATAATCACTTGGAAAGAAATGAAACTTAGAAGGATCTTGAAAAAGAATATATGGTACGATAATCACCACCAAAAACTTTGTTTCAAAGAGATGGCATAGAGTTGTAAGACTGGATTGAGAAATCTGGATTCAGCCTTTTCGTCGTGCTCAAGGGATGAAAAGACAGAATTGTCAAGCCTTGGAAAATACCTCTAGAAATCATCTAGTCCAACTCCC
>VWZK01024533.1:0-14463 GCA_013396935.1 Baryphthengus martii | reverse complement strand
CAAGACAAAAATCACTCCAAGACAGGGTGGCAGAACTACCACTGTCCAATTAAAACACCCAAGCCTAATGAAAAAAAAGCAGAATGGGTCAAGAGAATTTATCTGGTACAAGCCCAGGGAGCAGAAGCATAACTTTTGCAAAGAGCAGATCTTTACATTTAAAAAGAACCTGCGAACACAAGGCTAAGAGGAAACAGAAAGACTGTACATTTCAAACAGAACTCAATAGATAAGTAGATTCATAAATATACTTCTGTATTATTTTATCTACATACTTCTGTATTATTTTATCTCGGAAAAAAAAAGGCAAAATTCTGACATCTAATGGACCCCAATCCACATGTCTATCGTCTAACCGATCATCTCAAATGTTTTAAAACTAAAATTGACTAATGTGTGTTGTGTGCATTAAGTGTTGTCGAAAATTCTTATTTTGGTCTTATAATTTAAACAATGAGGTATCATGAAGGTTTTTTTCCATATAGGAGCACATTTCATAAAATATTAATACAGAAAGAAAAACTTTGTCTTGCTTGGCATATAAATAGCGTAAAATTTTCTAACCTTAGTTTTCTTGGCTTTCATTTGTATTTTTCCTAAAATAACGAATATTGAAGGCTCAGGTTGAGTTGCTGTAGCTTCATGTAAGCACTCTATGGCCTTACCATGATTTTGACAAAATGACTGAATGAGTGCTTGCTGAACAGGCTGAGACGTAAAGGATTCTGGAAGGAAACCGTCAGGAAAAACAACAGTTTCTTTTACTTCAACCTCTGTTTACCAGTGTAAATGCCTTTAAGTATTATGCAATCAGTAAAATGCTATCAAAATCTTTGGAGTATCAAAGCCTATGTCACCATCCATAAAAATACAAATGCAAACGAAATTCCTACAAAAGTCTGAAGTTGAACTAATCAATGAGTACAGTTTGATTGCTAAACACCTGCAAACGTTGACCTTCCTCTCCCCACATCTAAGGCGGCTTTTGCTCTGCGGAAGCATCACCATATGCCTGCTTTGAGTTTATATTCTTGTGCCCTGTGTATCCACTCTTGGTCACTATCAAAGACAGGAAATTAATCTCATAGAGTATGCCTATTCACATGGCTTCACCAAGAGCTTCAGGACAGCCTGAAAACTGCCATTTTATGTCCAGCACATAACAAGCACTCAACTGCAATATTTTTAGCCTTCAAACGCACTGGGAAGGTTCCATTCTAAAGCTATTTGATATTTTGTTAGGAAAGACCACACACAAGTACAGCACAGAATCCTTACCCAATATTCCTTTAAAGCAGGGTCCTGGTTTGAGCTAGAACAGAACTAATTCTGTGGAGTGATTTTATGTTTCAGCTCAGTCTTATCTAAGTAACTGCACTGTCTGAAGTGAGAGGGGTTCATAGAGAGCATCTGTCACTTGTCTAGAGGCCAGCCCAGCCCTAACCCATGACAGATTTATTGGCACCCAACGTGGGGCACAAGTTTTAGCCATGACCTCAGTTTCCATAGGCACAAGTATGAGCAAGACCTTTTCTCCATCTCAGTCCTTAGTAATAGCTATGGACATCAAACACGATCACTTCTAGAAGCAGACACTGTCTGCAAAAATATGCCATTAACGTCAGAGAATGCATTTATTTAGAAGAGACTTAGCTGAAAAGTAAAATTACTGAACAGAATTAGTCCTATTCTAGCTCAAACCAGGACAAGTAGAAATTGCCAATATTGAAAAGGTAGAAATAAAAAAAAAAAACCACCAAAACCAAGAACTCAGCAGAGCAAGGAAATGCTGAAGCCACAGGTACAGGCAATACTATAAACCATCACCACCTTTAAAGGCTTCAAATAAAATGATCTAGATAAATTCCTGTATTTTAGCTGATTCGTGGTAACTAACCTATTTGCATGCTCAAGTTCTTTGGTTTTTTTTTTTGAACAATTCCTTGGCTACAGGCTGACGCCATGGTTCACGGAAAATTGATGGAAATTGATGTTACCTTCATCCATTTCTGCAACTTGGTGAAGACATAAAATGGCCAGCTCATATTCCTTCAACTCCATTAAATACTGTCCCCTGTAAGGAAATATTTGTTCCATGTAATTAGTAAAACTACTTCCAGGCATTTCTTTCAAAGTGCAAATACTGTATGTTTTCATTAGTATAAAAAGCAAAAAGGAAACATAATGCCTTCCAACAAAAACATCCAAAATTTGTCATTTTTTGCATCAGAAATAGCTATTAAATTTTAAATGTTTTCCTCTCACACCACAGTACCAAGAAATTATATGCTTACCTCTTCAGATTGAAGGAGTTACAAAAATACATTTTCTTTGGGTTCCACAGATACTAATCCTTAAAATCTCAGGAACTACAACCATGATCTTAATATTACTGTTTCTAAAATACACCACAGACTGATAGCTGATGGAGACATTCTGTTTTCAAGGACAAATTTTTTGCCTCTTCAGATATAGAGGTCATGCTAGCCGAGCCACACTCAGAAAGCAACTGAGGAAAACCACTTTTAAAACTGCGAAAATGCAGTATTATTGACTGGAACATAGTAATTAACTCTCCTAATACACTTGAGGAATAATATCCTACCATTTATTTCTTAGTTCTTACAGCTTTTTGGGGGAGGAAACAGCTTTATCTAGTAATTTCTTTTTATCTTCATAAAGGTGACTACTTCTCACTCATCTAAAGCTGAGCAAGAAGAACGGTTCGAATCTAAATTGTCCTGGCCTCAGTTCTTCATATTCTTTGTGTTATGTTGATTCTGTAGACAACTCAGTGAAGAACACAACCACTTGGGAAAAGCATTTTAAATTTTTTTGGAAGTTTAGACTTGCCATTTTGTCATGGAACCTATTTACTCCTTTTTCGCCAGAAATTTTATGTACCTGAAAGAGCAGAATACCATATATGAAACAAGATTCCTCCCCCAAAGGTGACAGCTACGATAGTTGAATGCCAGTATGCAGATAAAATTCTTCAGGTCTGAAAGAGCTACAAAAATACCACATTTTTTTTAAACCATTTTTTAAAAGCAGATTTCAAAGAATACAAGGGCATCTACCAATAGCATTCCAAATGTTTTTTAAAAGGACATACCCATGAAATTCTCAGCTAAACACTGTCCTACCTTAAAATGTAAAGTTGTGATTTATTTGGATTAAAGATGAATGGCTCGGTTTACATCCTTCACAGCATTTGGTAAAGTATTCATCTGTAGGAACACAATTTGAAGATACAATTACTCTTTCTGGAAATGTAGTTCTGCAGGATGTAATGGTAGCAACTCACAAGGCAGATTTCCTCTGTAAGGGAGCTCGATATGTTTTTAATAAAGGTCTGAAAATTTTACCCCACATATTTCCATACTCTCCCACAGGGCAGATCCAAACTCTAGACGGTTTCTTTACTTTTCCAAAATCCAAAGAAGAGTCTGGACTATTGAGATTAGGTCATGAGATCCACACGTCCTGATGAATCTCCATTGCTGTAATGGATTTGCATTTATTTTTCAAGTGTCTGTGCATGTGGCCCCATTCAGTATCCTTCAGAAGCTAAGGAGAAAGGGGATCATTACAGTGAAGATCCCAAGGAGTGACTCACCCAGCTGGGATAGCTGGTAACTCAAACTCTCATCAAAGAACAGTATCCAAAAAAAGAACATCATCAGTCCACTTAAACGGACTGAACTAAAACCCATTTCCTTTAGTTGTGGAGGAAAATGAACAGTGTAAGGAATTTCTCAAAACATTCTGAAAACAAAATAAGCACTGTGAGACACAACAGTTGTTTGAATTCTGTTAATGAAAACTACAGAAATTAGGTCATATTGAATACTCCATTCCTTGTACTCCTGAGAGAGTCTCAGAAAACTCACTGCTAGCAGAAACTCTTCTCAAAATCCATGCAGAAGTAGAACACATTCTGTTTCATAGTCAATTTAAATACTGAAAATATTTTCAGTCCCATTTGTGGGAAAGAAAATTTGCATTTTCTGAAAAAAAGAGTATTCTCAAGAAAATTCTGTTTAGAAAACAGTGTATTTCAGAATGTAGGGTTTTGTATTTTAAAAATAGATCTTTTCAGAAAATATTTTTGAAATACATAAGTATTAAAATACTACTATAAATAGAAATAAAGCTGTATTAAGTGGCTAAGAAAAGCAAAAGGAATGTAGTACCTTATGATATGCTTGAGCTCTGCATACGTAGGCTTGAACGTTGAGAGGATCAATTTTGATGGTATTAGTAAATTGCTGAATGGCTTCATAGTATCGATTGAGATGCAACAGCAGGATCAAGCCAATATTTAGGGAAGCAAAGACGACAGAGCTAAAAACAGAATTTATTTTTCTCTTTTGTTACCGCATGAAATATGTCATTGTATTAACCACAACTTACACAGGCTTCACCTACTTTTATAATGCTTACCATCTATCTATTTTATGATCATAAATTGTAATTGCCAGCAGAGGAGATAGCACATTAAAAAAATACCATATCGGTAGCTTGTGCTGTTTGGCTGCAGACTTAAAGGCTCTCTGATCACCAAAAATAAGCACTTCAGATATGAATTGTGAAGAAACTATGACAAGGCTCCATCATAGAAGCTGGACTAGAGATGGAGTTGGCTGGTAATTTTGTATAGACAGAATACACTGAGAAATGCTAAATTCTTCAAGCCTAAAAATACATAAAGTTTCTGAAGTATGCTTAAGCGTTAGGAAGAAATGCACTTCAGAGAAATCATATTAGCTTCAGTCAAGGACTATAATCAGCATATTTTTTTTTTACATTTTATTTCAGGGACACTATTTACTGTCTTTTGCTAAGAAAACATTGTGGTATTTTCTTTTGGGGGTAAAAAAAAACAGTTTGACTTTTTACCTGCACTGTGACCAGAGAGCGTCCCAAAAGACTAAGGAAATTATTATGGAATTTAATTAGGACTTTAGTTTCAACTTTTGTCTGTCAAACCTGAATAATTTATTTGACAAGTTACCAAGTAAGGCAAAATAAAATTTAGTTTTTAAATACATTCATATTTTTATTATACTCAGAATATAGTAAATGAGGGAAAAGATACTAAAAGACAACATTATGCTTTTGTGTCATTTAATTCCAGTCTATTTGCTAATTAAGAGTTCTACTTTCCTTTATTAATACTTTTACGTCCCCACGTAATCAGAATATAAAATTCTCAAGTTCAATCACCTGTTCAAAGCTAGGACACTTTCAAAGTCACAGATTCCAAGTGGCCATTGACACTGTTCTGAGTAAACAATCCCACGATGAAGAAAAGAACACAAATTTTCCTGAGTCACTGATGAGTACTGTGGGAGAGGGAAAATAAAATCCAACTGTTCAGATATTCATATATATTTCAGTTACTCCATGCACCTTATTTGCACATTACTTTTTGCTCTAGTTTTCTTAAGAGTTTTATAAAATATCATAGCTACGCCATAACATATTAGACCATAACCGAAACTGTTCGTTGTGGCACAAAATACCTTCAAGATATATTTACAATTCTCAGTTACATCCACTCAAATTGTTAAAAAGGAAGCAGAAAAGCTTAGCATGCAGAGGCAAAATAACTGAAAAAACCAAACAGCAGCAGCAAGAGCCAGTAAACAGTAGAAACGAAAAAGAGCAAGTTATTACCAAACATTGAACGGCCACAATACGTTTTGATATTTGCAACATCAAGTATCTGTGTTATATTTCAGCCTATGGTCATTCCTCTTTTTAACGGTAAACACGCACGCTATTAAAAGAACCAAACTATACCAGAAACACTGAAGTCCTGCAGAGTTCTTTCGGGATCAACCTGCCGTAGTAGGCAGCCTCGATAGTAGAATGCTAACCAACAAGAAGGGTCTAGATGAATGGCTGCTGCTAAGTCTTGTATTGCATTTCCGTACTGTTGCTGCTTAGCATATGCTCTTTGTCGATACAGTCTAATAAGGGAGAAAGTTTCTCCTTAAATATCATTTCCCTTTGAAAATGATACCTACAGAATGAAGTCAGTGTGATGTCACAAACTCCTAATATTATCAGGTTGAGTCAACTTAATACAAAGAGTTCATCCATTGGTTTTGTCATGCAACCTTGAAGTAATCATCCAGGAAAAAAATGTTGAAAGATAGAATAAACATTCAAATTCATTTCTGAATTCAATAAAGCAAGTCTGAAGAACAAAGTCCAGTAATCTATACCATATAGATAGGTCACTGCACTTGCATAAATGAAGTTCAATATAATAGAACCCTCTGTCATCTCTGGGCACCACAGAGCTGAACCCTCTCCAAGTTCCATAGCCCATTGGTGCAGCAATTTCTGCATAGGAAATATCGGATTGTATTAAATCTGATTTAAAACAAAAATATATAGCTGCCCTTATTACTATGAAAGCTTTCTGAAAACATCCATTCTATTCTTCAATATTTCTTTCAAATGGACAAGTTTACAAAATCAGATCCTACTGATTTGCACTATTCCTCTCTCAAATTCAGGAAGCTAGAAAGCTGAAGAGAAATCACAAGCACAGACAAAAAAAAAAGCAGTGGTTGTAAAATTATTTTATCAATGCAAAACCTAACATATAAAACCTATGGTTTTGTATTACTGAAGATAGCTTTTACTTATTAAGAAGGTCTAATGCCACATCATTTCTACGCAGAGTTAGCATGGAAAACATATATTATTGCTTTTTCAATTTAACACAGTAAACTCAGTTCCTCAAAAATTTAAATCATATGCTTTAGTAGTACAGGAACCTAATGTCATAATCAAGCTTTGCACGATTTTGTGGTTCCCTATGATGAAGGAGATGGACTGATAGGTGGAAGATACACCCAGGGGAATCCTTCCTTAGCCATTTCTGGTCAGTTTGGCTGGGAGTCAGATCCAAAATAAGATATCTGAACGCAAGTGTCTATTTGTAGATGTCTACAACATATTCCAGGTGTCTGACTTTCCATTACAGTTGATGAAGATCTAGTCAATACAAGCCAAGGAGCTGAGAGTAATTCAGTTAATCCAGAAGTGTACATTTACTGCCTGTTTAGCTGAATAGCTCTCCAGGCTTTATAGAAGAGCCCATATTCAGTTTGTCTTGAGTCTATCAACTCTTGATTAGAAACATTGATGATAAATGGCTGCTCAGGCACCTATATCCCAGATACAGCGAGCTGATATCTAAAATCAGGTATCATAATCTGATATTTAATATCTGCTTTTCTTTTTATTTTACATCTATTTTCATGATTCTGGGCTAGCGTATAAAAAGAACAACTATCTTTGCAGGAATATTAAAAAGAAGTCACATTTTCTAGTAGGGAAATCATCCCTTCCTCCCCGCCCCCCAGTCTTTATAGGTCAAAACTCAAAATCACCATTACAATTCAAAAATAAAGATGCTTCTCATTTATCACTCAAATTTTTCACAGAAAATACAAATTCAGTGTAATGCTAAAACCAGCAGTGTCAAGGCAACCAATGGAAATTAGGCCTTGAACTATGCAATCCTTAAGGACATTCTTCACTTTGAACACGTATTTAAATCCAGCTCTTTAGAGCAAAGCACATCTGCACTTGCTCAAGTCCAGCTTACTCAATATCGGTATTACTCCCGTGGGACCTGAGCACATGGCTCTGTGCTTAGCTAAATTAAGCTCTAGGGACTAATCCAAAGTCATTAAAGGAATACAAAGATTCCCCAATGAATATCATGACCTAGAAGTCTCATTCTATTTTTAACAGACAGCTCTTTGGAAATGCAATCGGCTTTATTATTGGTTGATGCATATTCAGTCTTTTACATATGAATATTATTTTAATAATCCTCTTAAAATTCAAATACTTTTGTCGAACTCTATTTTCTACCTTGCCTTAGCGTTGCTGGGGTCTTCCTTGATCACAGCTGTAAAATCCTGAATAGCTGTAGTCAAAACGGAACGCTCTAAGAAACGTATCCCATGTTTCATAAGGGCATCTGTTCTTTTTGGGTTATACTGAAAACACTGTAACGAAAAACAATAAAGTAGTACATGATGGTATTCCTCATGCTTATTATTTCTAATGATTAAAAATCTTAACCAAGCATAAAAATAATATATTTTTTTATTCTCAGCTTTTCCTTTTTTATTTCTTTGTCCTTTAATATCTATTTTCATTTCCATTAACTGTAAAATGAAATAAAAAAGCAGTCATGCAAGTTTATGAATGGCTGATAATTTGTAGATATTCACTAATTTATTGAATTAGTCAGCAGGAGTAACAGATAATAGTTAGTTATTTCCATGGCACTGATTTATGATTTTGTTTTTCATATGACTAATTTGAAAGGATATCTGTTCTCCAAGCTACTTACCAGATACATCCACAAAAAGTTACTGAAGTTAGACTATGTTACTACATTATTGCAACGATACAGAAGAGTGAACTTACTTTGGCATAATCATCCATGGCCAACAAGAACTGATTTTCCTCAAAATGCGACTCAGCTCTCCTAAAATAAATGTCATCATCTGTAGGGCTGCATTGTATTGCAGAGCTGTAACTGATGATTGCCAATGTATTATCACCTTTTTTTCCTATAAATTTCAGCCATTGACAGGTATGTGTCTGAAACAACTGCACAAAATATAAAAGGCAGCCCAAAACAAGTGATGTCCTCCATACAGGGCAATCAAGACAAGTAGTAGAAATAAAACAGACTATGCAAAAGGTTGGGAAATCCTGGTTTAATCTGAGTAACAGAACTCCGAAGTTTAGAGCTATAGCTGTGTGCTCAATCTTGGAGCCCATGCAGCTGGAAACCTGTACCTGTGAATCCAGCAAGAGCTACTAAAAATCCTTGCTCTCTGTACAACTTGCTGGAAATGGCCCATCAAGCCCTTTAATGCAGATCTGTTGACTACCAACAAATATAAAGAGATTTAGTTTAAATGGAACCACACAATATTTAACCCACTACCTTGGGTGAGGTCAGGAGAGAGTTACATTTTGATAACCCTCCTTATCGTGCTGTGTTTTAGATTTGTGGCTAGAACAGTGTTGATTACACAATGCTCTCTCTCCCCAGTGAGTAAACTGGAGGTGGGCAAGAAGGTGGGAGGGGACACAGCACTTAAGCAGGCAAAAAGGGTATTTCACACCATAAAACATCAAGCTCAGCAACTAAAAAAATAGGGATAGTGCTAGAAGGGCATGGGAAGCATGTCTTCCAAGTCCACATCCAATTAAAATTTCCTTTGTTGCAACCGGTGACCATTGCCTCCTGTTTTCCTGTGCATATCTGTTACCATCCATTAAGTAGCTGAGAACAGCTTTACCTTCTCCTGGACAACTAACTCATCTCCCTCAGCCTTACACAACCCCTCACCACCTTTAATGGCTTTCCAAAGGATTCTCTCCAGACTCTCTTTCACACACCAGGGATTCCAAAACTGCACAATGTATTGGAGGTGCAACCTGGCCAAGGCGAACTCAAGGGGAACTCACAACTAGAGAAAAAACACCATGAAAAATTAACTGTTAAGTTACACTTCAATAGATACTTACCTACTTCATTTTTGCTCCATTTAGTTATAAAAATCAAGTCATTCAAAGCAGCAGAAATTCTGTCTTGAAAGAGGTAGATCAAATGTCTATGCCAGTAAGCATTAAGCAGCAGTGGTTCTAAACTTATAGCCTATAAATAAGTAAATAACTTCTTTATATTGCAGAAGGAACTTCTCAAATGTACTAACAGTAATACACAGAAAATGAGAAAATGTTTGCAGTGAAATTATTTTTTTAAAGAAAATTGCTACACTGAAAAATTTTATTTGACATAAAAAATCTGAAATATTTTATTCTGTTTTGGTTGTTTCTTTCTAGTTGTGCAGAGTTTTGGGCCAAAGTAATGGCAGGTTTGAAGCACAATAGAGGGAACTTAAAAGCGGTGAAAATATAAACATATATAGAAAAACACTAGTACAAAATCACAGTGTCAAATGATAGCTTAATGATAAACAGGAAATACATGACTCTTCAATTTTTCAATTTATTTTTTTCCATGTTATTTGCTTACTATGCTTTTGCAGAAATTAAAAAAGTTTGTCAGCTTTGCCAGCAGCAACACTTGAAGCAAAAGACTTCCTGTCCTTTTTGTCTATCCTATCTCCATCTCCATTTAGTAGCGTCCTATCCTGAGCAAGGGTCTCCAAAGAAACACTGTGGTGCTTGGAGAACACTGGGGTAAACACACACAGTTTATTAAGAACCTGCATCTTCATTCTTGCAGGACTAAACTTGGATGATGCTGTCATACAAAGGAAAAAGGTGGCAGCATTCAGCTAGTTATCAGCTCTCCTGCTTCTAGAGTTCTTCACCTGTTGAATAACTCAGACACTGGTTAAAAGTTTTTTTCAAAAAAAGCTGCTTGATAGAAGTAAAACTTGACACTAAACTTATTTTTTCCAAGTCGTCCATAGCTGACTTTAACTTGCCTAACTTTTTTTGTATTGCTCCACATCTGCAGTAGTGAAAAGCTGAGGGATGCTCTTCCTTCTCTATTAGCTCAGTCAGTCATCTTACTTCTTTTTGTAAACCTTCCATAGTAACTGTTTCACCTTCAAGAAGAACAGGCTGTATTGAGTCAACTAGTTCTTTTGGTAGATTTGCTTCTTCAGAGGCCACCATCTCAGTTCCTTTTAGTAATTCAGTTTTCTTCTCCTCAGAAACAATTCCACTAGGAGGGAAAGTTTCTTCAAACCAGCAGTTCCATATTCGACTGACCCACAGGTGAGTAGAAGTTCCTTTTGGAATTCCACCCCTCGCTTTTGCAAATTTTTCAAAATCTAACAAACAAGGGATGCTGGTGCTCTGATACTGTTTGACTGCTGAAGATACCTTGATACTGAATTTATTATGAATAGGAAGCCTTCCCAGAGACACAGACCTAAGAAAAAACGTATTACTATTAATTAAAGGTTCCCAGATATATTAACACTATCAAATTGCAATCTGCCAGTCAACAACTATTCAAAAACCTACTGTTAGCTGTCTTGTTAATCTGAACTTTTTAGCTTATCAACCATTTTTCAAAAAAAGCCACATTATTTAAGTCACAGGTAAGCAGAATTGTTCTGAATGATTTAGGTCCCCAGAATGTTCAGCATGTATTCACCGCCACATACTTACTTCCTCCAAAAGCTTCTCCCTTAGCTTTACAATGCTAAACAGAAGAAAGGACAATGTTTCAGAAGGGACAATTAACACCAGCTAGATTATGATAAAGCCTAGATGGATTAATATCTCAATGCTAGATCTCAATATTGGGAAGAGGCCATGAGAATATAAGCAGAAGCAGCACTGAGGTGCAAAAAAGTGCAGTTAAATTCACATTGTATTTCCAAAATTATAATCTGGGAAAATTCAGAGCTTCCAAGATGAGAACCTTTGCAAACGCTTAATGTCAACATCTGCTTTGAGACATTGAAGTAGAAGAAACCAAAGTCTTTAATGGAAACAATACTTATCACAAACAATACTAGACTTGTTAAGACAGAAGAGAATAGAAAGAAAATATTTTAGACGTATATATATTTATAATACTGCGTACCTAATATTTATAATATTTTATACATAAGGATCCTAATAGCTAAGCAAAAGGCAATTAAATAAAAAACGTAGCAGGCCCATGCATGAATGACAGGCAAAACAACACACAGATGAAATCCTCTTGGTTTAGTAAACCGATACGAAAGCCTTTAGACAGCAAAGAACATAAAGTATCTCTGACCTAAAACAAGACTTTCTCCCTCAGTCACAGCTCACTATATCAGGATATCACATCATTTAAGTATCTTAAGAATAAACCTACTGAAAGGTGCCTAAAAGCAGGACAAAAATAAAAAAAAGGAGATAAATGGAAAATTGGCCTGAAGGACCAGGCCTGAGCATCAGTGCAAGTACAATGTGGACACGCATGTTTGTATACAAAAATAGACAATGTGGGGGGATTTTTGCAGCATAAGTACTTAAGAAATATCAAAATAAATAGCTAGAACATTAATTTCTTTTCCTCTTTTTTTTTTTATTAATATTTGAATATTTTCTAAGGTACTTCATATCTAAAGTATGCAAATAATAAACATTCATGAGAGAAATATATAGAGTGATATATCAAAACAAAAGGTAAAAAGCAAACTACTTGTTTGCTGTAATCTACAAAGCTCATGATACAAAGGATGTAAGTTCAGCCTAGTATTTTGCTTTCCTAAGAATTTTCCTCTTGTCTTTCAGACAAAAGAAGTTTGACCTTTTTATTCATGCATTTATACTTAGATAAAACTTTTTGTGTTGTTGCATGAAGTAACACCATTTCCATTTCCAGTGCAGTATATACTAAATGCCAAAAAAATACCTGAGCATTACATATTTTTTCTTTGCATTAAAAATCTATATTATTCCTAAATAACTGAACTACTATTGCTTAATTTCAGAGCAATATTCAGTATTAAATAAGATAAAACCTGTAATTAGATAATACAGCTACAAATTAAAACACATTCTTTAAAAAGGCAATATATGTTAATTAAAGAAAAAGCTTTTAAGAATGTTTGGGGGTTGACTTAATTTCTTAATCACAGCTTCTAATTTTCTAGGGTTTATCAATTTCTTTGATTTCTTTGTTTTCTTTCTCCTTGGGAAAATGGTGTATTTAATCCCAGCCTTTTGAGGTTGCTCCACAAGAACAATGGCATTCTCACTATACTCTTGTCCAGTCAAAGTAGGTGTTTTTTTCTACTGGTGTGGCTGTCTTCACTGGCTCCAGCTCAGTTATCTGTTGCTTCAGAATCTTCAGCTCTCTCATGCTGGTTTTGAAATTAGCTGATATATTGAACATAGGTTCATCTTTGAAAGCAGTCATCTCCAGAACTGAGACTGGTCTTTTAATCAATTCTATCTGTTAAAAAGAGGAAACTTAACTGAGTTAGATGCCCATTTGAAGTAAGATTGATAGGTCACATTTCCTTAGTTTTAATGGACTGAATTTTATTTTATATAAAATTGTGGCGAAAAAAAGAAGTGTGACATGAGGACTACATTGTTGGAAAAAAATTATAGTATTTAATGGGGAAAAAAGGATCTGCATACCTCAGGATATGTCTCAAAGCAAAGAGATCTGAGACATTAGTTCCAAGCTATCTGAAGCTCATAAAGGGCTAAAATCAATCTGGTCTAAAACGTAACACAAGAAATTTTAATTAAGTACCTTCAGTCCTTGTAGGAAAATTAAATTCTAAAATCAAAAATGTATGCTACTAATGGTCATATTTACAAAAATGATAAACTGAAATACATTCATGAACTCAGAAGAAAAGACAGGAATGTTTGGAAGTACGATTGGAATGTATACTCTGTATAACGTTTGAAGTGCCAATAAATAGAAACACAGTTAATATCTGAAATATCTGAAATAGGGAAATACTATTATTAATAAATAAAATAAATGAAAAAATAAATGAAGCACTGAATAATTTTTAATTAGGCTCAAAGAAGCGCTTTTTCAATGCTTGGTTGCAAGCATCTGCTAAGAATTATTTAATTTATAGATATAGTAGAAGGACACTGCATCAGCCTTTATTTTACTAATCATTCAAAGCACTCCATTAATAATCATTTAAAGCACTTCATTTAACTAACTAAATACCTTTCATTATTTGTGGTAATGTATTATAGCCTGTGGAGTTTTGAAAAGATAAAAAAAATAAATATCTCAATGTCACAAGTATGCTGATTTTCTTTTAGAAAAAAATATCTTTTTAAAAAAAAAAAAAGTCTAAGCTTCATAGTGATTTAGTAAACAAAAATGTGAAGCTATCATTTATTCACTACATGTATCTATCACTAGTTGTCATTTCTCACCAAAACAAATATTTGACTGCAAATGGCATAAATATTGAATTGTTACTCGATAAAGTCTTTTAATGAACTATAGACAGTTTTGCTAGAAGATTGCTAGCTGAATTCAACTTATATTTGAACAGGACACTAGCATTTTTAAAATCAAGTGTCAATGCTTTGTTCAAATTGCAAATCTGGAGTTTAAATTCTTTATCATTGCATCCAAACTGCTGTTACGCTTCATATCCATCTTTACAGTAACATGGTTGCAACATTTTAAGCAGGTCTTTATGGACTATCTAGAAGTTTTAAAGAAATATATACTCCTCAAATTCTTACTCAAAATCAAATTTGTTAATAAAAGATTACTTGTATAATGCTATCAAGATCGTCTTTGCACAACCAACCCACTTCAAAAAGACTTTCAGACTCTCACTTTTGCATGTGATAGGAAAATATCGAGTTCAACTCGATTCAGTGGAAGAATTTCTTCCACGAAAATCACAGTTCAGGACTAAATACAAGTAAATATAAAATCATAGAATC
>VWZK01024513.1:0-11767 GCA_013396935.1 Baryphthengus martii | reverse complement strand
TTTTTTTTTTTTTTTTTTTTTTGGTGAAGCAGCCTGTGGTGTCAATACAAATGCTGTGACATTTATAGCAGTTTAGCTGGGAACATGCTGCCTGCCTGTTCCTTTTATACCTAATTTGCTGATGATTTCCAACAGTGTAAGAGCACAAGCAAGCACTCTGTTTGATAGCAGTGTCTGCTGGTGCCCTTTTCTTTTTTTTTTAACCCTTATCTGGCTTTGGCAGGACCGTGGTTCCTGCTCTTAAACCTGATAACAGGATCAGCACACAGCCTGAACCTACAGCAAAAAGCTTTGAGACCACTTAGGCAGGATGTCTCAGTCCAGCACATGCTGAAATGGGGTCATCTGACCCATGAGATTGGCAGTGTTCTTTGGTCCCAGTGAGCTTGTTGGGTACCCACAGCCTGAATAATCCCAGCACTTACTATTGCTGTTGGCATGTTTTGCTTTCTTGCTGACTCCCTTTGTTTCCACTCTACCGATTTGAAAATGATCTCAAATCCTAAATCCTAAATTCTGCTTAACCACAGTGATTTACAAGGATATTTTCTACTCTATCTGTGGTTTCCATGGCTCAGGCCTTAAAGTAGAGAGCAATGTGGGGAGAGAACTGGGAGGGTCACAGATCTAAAGGCAAGAAAGGACCCTTAGGTGTAGCACAGTTGCCTGCAGGGAACAGATCATTACATTTTATTTGAATATTCATATATGTTAGACCGAAGCACATCATCCAGAAAAGCAACAAATCTTCAGCCGCTGCAATCTAGAAGTGGAGAAACCATTTATATCTCAACTCTTTGATAATCACTCTTCTTTTTGAAAAATGTGTTTGTGTAAAAACTGTATTTCTTATTATTGCTATCTAAAACTGACAATTATTATCTATTGATAATTGTAATATTACTACCACAATCTTTATCTGAATTAATACCTTCTTAATACTAGGTATTTTGAAACTCTATAGAAGCATTCTCTACAGATTTTGACAAGCAAATGACATTTTCCTTGGAGCTTTTGGCAATTTTTCTGTCTTCCAGTTATTTGGTGGGTCTCCTTTGCGAGTTAATTTTATTCTACAAAGAAATGTAGGCACTAACTTGAAACAGGTTTCCAGGATCATTTCACCAATGTTGTGATAGCGTGATGCTCACTGTTTTCTAGTCTATATATCCATATATCTTTTTTTCAGTGTCACATATTATTTCCTTTGTCACACTTTTTTGGGGGTCATATATCTATTTTTTTGTTCTGAGCACTTGAGTTGTACTGCTTTTCCTCTTTTAATTCCCAAGCTACACAGAGTTCTTTCTTTCCAGGGTCTGTATTTCCCACCGTGAGGGTCCACTCAGCACTGCTCCTTCCTAGATGTGCAGTTTTGTATTGCCTCCTGTTAAAATAATTCTTGTCTGGGTGACTTGAGCTGAGCAAGTGCCCTCACTCCATGTGACTGCCCTACCATTGCATACTTCTTCTGCAACCTGGGCATCTTCCACATATTGGCTTTGTGGTGTTCTTCTAACTGCTTTTAGGTGCTCAACAAAAAGACTGCCTTCGTTCTGCACTGATTGAATCCAAAATCTGGCGGTTCATTTTATGATAGTTCATCACCTCAGTGAGGTCTTAATCCACTGGCTGTGGCCTCTACTACATAGTGTGTTTTTTTTTGTTGTCGATGTTGGTGAGGTTTTCTAGAGATTACAGAATCACAGAACTGTTGGAGTTGGAAGGGATCTCTAAAGATCATCTAGTCTAACCCCCCCATGAGAGCAGGATTGCCTAGAGCACATTACACAGGATTGCATCCGGGCAGGTTTTGAATATCTCCAGAGAAGGAGACTCCACAACCTCCCTGGACAGCCTGTTCCAATGCTCTGTCACCCTCACAGTAAAGAAGTTTTTCCTCATATTTAGATGGAACCTCCTGTGTTTCAGCTTATGCCCATTGCCCCTTGTCCTGTCACTGGGCACCATTGAAAAGAATCCAGCTCCATCCTCCTGACACCCAACTTTTAGATATTTATAGACATTAATAAGATCTCCTCTCAGTCTTCTCTTCTCCAGGCTAAATAGTCCCAGCACTCTCAACCTTTCATTGTAAGACAGATGCTCAAGTCCCCCAGCTATCTTCACGCCCTCCGCTGGACTCTCTCCAGTAGTTCACCGTCTGCCTTGAAGCGGGAAGCCCAGAACCTGACACACTACTCCAGATGTGGCCTCACCATGGCAGAATAGAGTAGGAGGATAACCTCCCTTGACCTACTGGCTACACTCTTCTTAATGCACCCCAGATAACACCCAGATAGCCTGTTAGAATATGTATGGGTTAGAAGTCTGCTGAGTGTCCACAATTGCCTTTTATCAGCCAAACTTTTACACTGGAAAAGTGAAAGATATGTTAAATAATGCTTGTTCTTACAAAACCCTGATGTCAGTGATTAAATGTACACCTTTTTATCACTGCGTCTCACATCAAGCTTCTCTATAGTTTCACTTAGGATGGAATTGAGACACTCTTATAGCTTTCAACCAGTGACCACCTACTTGTCCTGTCCAGCTAGCACATAACCATCTTGCTTTGAATTTTCTGTAATTCCCCTGTTACTTAAGAAGCTACTGAAAAATCACGCCCTTCTCAGCCAGATAATTTGGGACACTTGGGATGCACAAGATGCACTCTTCTCCTGTTACAGGAGCCAGCATCCTGTCTTCCAAAACTAGAAAAAAACCAACACTTTACTGAATATTTCTGCCCTTTTTTGTCTCACTTGAAACATTCTTCTATATCCAACTGAAAGTCCTCACTCATTTTCAGTTCTTGTTTGGGATATATTTACATTTAATAATTTTCCTTGAAGAAATGGTAGATTTCCACAATAAGAAGATGCATCTATCTGGCATTGGCCATGAGATGTACTAAAGATATCAGAACAGGCCGTCCTTCTCGGAGTTTCTGGAAAATCCTAGCATGTCACTCATGCAGCTATGGAGTGATGGGACTGATGTATTGTTTTCGGGTGGGTGCAGCTGTCATGCTTTGCATGGGAAGCTGTGTAAAGTCCCCCCTTCCCTACGACCTAGCAGTTGTGCTAAAGGAAGGCTGGAGCCCAGCACCCGCTGCCTGCCCCACGCTTGCCAGCTCACTCTGCTTCTCACTTTTCCTTGGAAGCTGCAACAGCAACTTTGTGTTTTACAAGTGTGAGTTCATTTGAGAGATTTCCAAAGCACCCTGCAGCTTTTCCAACCTGCTCAGACTTGGAGTCTCCTTGTATGACAGCCTTTTGAAACGGCCACAAATATGTTTTCTCGCTACCCATTCATGTATTAAATACTCATCTCAATGATGAAATGCTTGCCCGGGTCTCTCTTAATGAACAAGTGTCAGAGGCTTAGCACCAGTACACTTTACTGCTAAAAGGCACAGGCTTCTTGGAGCTCCTCTCAGTCACTTCCAGCTCTTTCTGACTGAAAGGAATGGGGAGAAGAGCAAGGGAAAGGAAGAGGGTGTTCCTCTCAAAGGGATTCCAGCTGGTTTGTATATAAAATCTTTCCAGGACACCCAAAATGCTTCATTCACTAGTCGGATATCATATTCTAAATAAAACCAATTATTTGGTTGACATCTACAACCCTGCTGAGGTATGTGATAATGGTGCCCCTTGTCTGCTAAGACAAACACATGCATTCTCCCCGCAGCGAGCAGCCAAGCGGCCCTCGCCAGCCTCGGCAGCAGAAGAATGCACCCCTATTCCCCACCGCTTTCTCGCTCGGCCCGGCGAGCCAAGCCCGTGAGAATACCCTGGCATAACTTTCTGGCAAGAATCATCATTTTTATGTAGCTTTTGGGTAAACTTCAATGACTCATCTTGTATTCATGCTCATCTACGGTTGGCCTTTTTTTTTTTTTTGGTTTGTTTCTTTCTTCTAATGTTCTGATCTGCCAAGCTGTGAACAGTTTGCTTAACAATGTGCAATGCTTGGAGAACAGATGGGCTCTTTTCTTCTGCCCAGTGGCATGCAAAAATGAAATTTTATCCATCAAATGTCAGTCTGCGACATTTTATTTGAAATGGTTGTTTTAACAGCTACTTTGCCACCCACCAGCTCTGTTGTATTTCCTTCTTCCTTGGATACAACTTTCATCCGCCAGCAGTCTGCGTTGCAGCTGTACCTCACACAAGATCATCTCAAATTGCCCTCCTGTACAAACACAAGCTCAGAGAAAGTTCCTGATCTTAAAAATTTAGAGTTTAGGCAAGGAAAGTGACTTGTCAAGCTTAGTAGCAGCTCTGGTAATGGATAGCCAGGTCCTCAAGGTAGAGTTGAGTACAGTGTCTGACTCCCCTTTGCCAGGGCTGGTGCAAACTCACTATTATTCAACCTACAAACTCTACTTAAACCCAGACAAAATATTTGGGGTGAATAATGGTTTGCTTTTCCATATGCCATTTCATGAATAGCTGAGCAAAAAGATGAGAAGGAATGCTTCATGCTCTGCTGCTCCACTTGTTCGGTCTGCCTTTTTAGAGGCTTGACTGGTATCATTTTTTTCATTGAGTCTTTGCTTGCTACCATTAGGAACCAAATGGCATATCACTTAAATGCGCACTGCTCATCTCCATAAAATACTGAGTGGAAGAGCTAAAATCAGAGCTAGCCTAGGACATCATGACTGCTCAGAAAATCAGATCTGCGACTGCTGCAGTGACTGTATTCCATACAGTCGGTCCAAAGTGCTCTGGAAGCCTTCATTGACATGTGTGCCAGAAGAAAGGGTTTGCTTCTTGATTGACTGAAAAACTCATTTCCCTGTAGGTGAGAGAATATGGATGTAACAGCTTTGACATTCCTACACAGAGCTGGTGGAGCTCGGCTTCTTAAAGCTGTTGACGACTGGCACAACGCTTGCCTAGAGCAAGATCAGCCCACAGACATGCTAGGCTTTCACAAGCTTTAAAGATGGATTAAAGCAGAACATTCACAAAGGCTAATTAAGCAACAGCAGCTGCTCTTCACAGGTCGGTCTGCCGGCAGTGGAGGGAGGCATGCTCCCCCAGGAGTGACTCAGAGCACCTCCTTATATTAAGCTCTTGCTCTGAATCACTTCCTAGGTCAGCCTCTGCTCCCCTCTTGGATGCCCCTCTCCAGCATTTCACATCGCTCGCCTTTCCAGCTGGGTCCCCATGGCTCTTCTGCTGCCACAGGGGATCTGGGCCAGAGGAAATTGCTGTTGGAAGGACCTATTGGGGTTGGAAGGGTAAGCATATTGTAAATGACTTCACAGATTCAAATGGGGCTTGATCTTTCCAATTATGAAACACAGCTTGCTAAATTCAAAGTTTTGAACTCACTTCTAGTATTTTAAAATGAAAAACAATAACCATATGGGATTTAGCAAGTCACAAGCCACGTTATGATGAGCCACTGGGTTTGTCAGTTCCCAGCTGCTACTTTGATAAATCACCAGGGGATTTCCTCGCTGGCTGGGCTGCTGGCTATCCTGGGGTGAATATAGAGAAAAAGAAGTTTCATATTAGATTTTATAGGTTGGAGCTTTCAGCGTGCCTAGTCCCCTCTGAGCTGCATGAATATGAACCAAGGACAAAGCAACTCTGCTGAATCCCTGCATTTATAGGGATAGAGCTCCCCACAGACACAAAACTGGTGGAGACACTGTTCCAGCTCCAAATTTCCGGCACGTGTCCTCTGGTGCAGTGAGGTAGGAGGAAGGGAATAAGGCTCCTCTGTGCCCTGTCCTCTGCCTGCTGGTTCCCTCTGAGCCCGAGTTAGAGCTGCAGCAGAAGCTGCAGGTTACAGCTGCTCTCACTGCTCCTAAGGTAACCTGGACATCATCTACAGCTACACATAAGCACATTTACTGATATATATCTATATCCATACATATATATACATCGAACTAGGATAAGTACTGAGGTCTTACGTGCTCTCTGGCACAGAAAACACGAGAGTGTTTCAGGGTGAGACAGCCGATTGCTACTGTGCCCTTTGCCCATGAGACCGTTAGACTTTGGCCCCCGGAGTGCCTGGTGCCGTCAGCAGCAGTGAGTCCGCCTGCACAGCCCGGTGAGCTCGCCTGCACAGCTCGGCCGGGCTCGGTGCGAGGAGCAGCCATGCCATCGGCTCTACGAAGCTCTCTGTATCTCAAAATTAATTTGCCTGTGGTTCTGCTGACACCTTCTGATTATGCTGCTCCCACAGTAAAATAAAAGGGCATGCTGAAATCAATTTCCCACTCCCTACTCCACTGCAGATAGAAGACAAAAGATATATCGCTAATTAAAATGTTCTTATCTGCTGGAAAGCAGTTTGTAGGATTGATTTGAATAAAACTGATGACGCAGCCCACTCAGATCACTGGGAAATGACCTCTCTATTATAAAGTCCCAGAATAACATGGTAAAGCAATCTTGATTTCCTAAAATCTGTCAAAGGAAGAACTTCTCAGTTAGCTACAGCATATAATGTGGATATTCCTGAAATGTCCTCTGCTTAATGAACAGCTGATATTGGCTAACCTCGTGGAAATAAGAGAGAATTAGTACCAGCTGCAAAATGCATTCACTGGGTGGTGAAACTGGCAGTTGGTATTATGCCTGCTATAAATATTTTTAATTAAAAATTGTTTTCTGTCCCTTCAATTGGTATAATAGCAATGATGCTTACTGAGAGTTACTGAAGATGTAATAGGATTCCCCTTAGTGTATAGAACTATTTATTCTGCTGTAATATTGCTACAGTGGAAATCTGAATCACAGAATCACAGAATGTCTTTGGTTGGAAGAGACCTTCAAGATCATCTAGTCCAATCTGCATAAGAATGTCCGGATTCTAGTGCAAGAGAAGAATAGTGTTTTAGCTGTGTGTTTTGGAATAACACACATGAGGACTGTTGTGAATTCCTAAAGAAATGCCATGCTCAAACTCTGGTTGATCAAGTACAACTTTAAAATTATTTTAACCATTTTTGGGTTTTTTTCAATTCCAGCTTCAATACACAGCCCTGCAGTGCCACACACCTTTGAGAATGGGTCTGCTCTTTGCAAGTTTGCAGGGAGCAGCACAGCAGATCCCCTTCTGCTGCGCTGGTGGGGCCCTGACACAGGGCTGTATCAGGGAGGATGGGGGCTTGGGGGCACTTCTCCTGCCCTGATCCAGACAGCAGCAGCCCCTTTCCCCATGGCTCCCTAGGCAGCCACTGAGGAGGTGCTGGGAGAGCCACTGGCAGAGGGGACCCTGACACTGGAAACCTGAGCCTCTGGACACCCAGCCCTCACGCAGTGCTTCCCTGCCACGGCTATCCAGGGGTGACAAGGGACACCACCTCCTCTGGGATGCTGAGAGCCATTAGTCCAGCTCTGCCGTGGCATTCCCTAAATAGCATGGATACTGGGAGAGCTGGAGAAATCTCTGGTAGCCATCCCTGCAGGGCCTTTGGGAACATGTGACTGCTCTCCACACGATGTGAGAGACTTTCTAAAGCAGATGAGAATGATCACTTTCTAATCCCTGCTTGACTCTCTTCCCCTCTGAGGCTTCGAACCAATATTCTGATTTAAATATTTCCTCCCACTGCCTTCCTCAGCCCCTTGCCTTCCTCTCCACTGGCTCCCAATACACCTACCCCTGACCAGCACTTGCTGTCACCGTCCCATTTTTTTGTTCTCGTTCCTGGTGCAGCTTGCCATGGTGTGATGTTTGCTTTCTGACAACTCCCAGAGGCTTAAGTCAAGACAAAAGCCTCATTCTGTCAGTCACTGTATGAATACATGGTTAGGCACATCCCCTGCTCCAAAGACCTTTTGATCTAAGCCTGCTGCTTTGATTTCATAATGATACCAAATGCCTTTCCTAGTCAGGCTCTCGTCCCTTTCTTGTCTCCAAATTGACAGCAATTTTATTGCACATAAGTCTTTCCCCAGACAAAGCTATTGTCTTTGTTACCCATTGGTTCTTCCTTATCCTGGGTTCTTCCTTCTGCCAAAAAATATCTTTGCTTTTCCAGACAGCCCTTTCAGATGCTTTCATGGTTTGTAGTTATCTCATTTTCCAGCTCCTTGTTCCTTTTAGGTTTCAGCATGTGCTGTCCTCTCTGCTCTTTTTCAAAGAGAAACCCTTGCTCTCACAAATTCAGCTATCCCTTAGCTGAGCTGAATTTATGATGGGTACTGGCTGTCTTTATCTTTTCATGCCTAACTTGACAAGTGTCTTCATGGTAGCTACATCTGAAAGCTTCGCTGTCGGGTCAGTGATACAACCTCTCCATTTCTTGCAAAATCTTCCTCCTGTCTTGCCAGTCTCAAAATATGAACTGTGTGAGTGGTTGCTTTTTTTCTAGGTTTTAACCCCACTAAGAGTGAAGGTGAGCTGTTATTCACCCATCATATCTTTGTGGTAAGATGCAGATTTGTTGCCTAGCGAAAAGATAACCCAAAAGGATGGGAATTAGCGTAT
The DNA here is from genome assembly GCA_013396935.1 of Baryphthengus martii. Classification (NCBI taxonomy): domain Eukaryota; kingdom Metazoa; phylum Chordata; class Aves; order Coraciiformes; family Momotidae; genus Baryphthengus; species Baryphthengus martii. Next base: position 3,298 of record VWZK01024513.1, on the reverse strand, counting down.
GATCCTGTGATGACACAGTAAGTCTCTTTCTTTCTTTTGAAATTCATGTTTTCAACTCCCACTTACCTCACCTATGGCAAACTGTCTCACCTCTTCTCACCTATGACAAACTCTGCCTGCTTGGACATTTCCCCAGTTCTCCACAGAGAAGGCAGCAGCACCACTGTGGTGTGGTTCTTGCCTGACTGGGTTTGTGGTGGGCACCGTCACCTTTATCTATCAGCATCTCTACAGATCACTGGATTTTACAGCAAAGATGAGAAAAAAACCAAGCAGAGAAGTGACTTACACCACTTCTCAGGCAGAGAAAGGGAGAGGGAGAGGGGAAAGAGAAATGAAGACCACAACCCCATGTGCCTGAGGGCACAGAGGTCATGTTAGTCAGATGGGGAATGAATCAAAACAGACTTTTCAGGAGGTGGCTGAGTAGGGGGAGCTGCTGTTTGATTATTTTAATTCTGCCAGGCTACCTCCCAAGGTCGGGTCACTCAAAGACATAATTTTGGTTCAATAATGAAAGAACTCTCACATTAACAGAAAAAAAGGCAACACATTTGTGATTATTTTTTCACCACCCAGCCCAATTACTAGCTTTTGGTGGCCAGTTTGAACTATATTTTAATCACTTGAGAGGTTTTGTATGAAATAGCTGATCATATAAGAGCCAGTCACACCAGGAGAAACTCTCACTTGCCCGTGTGCCTGTTTCCTGCCCTGTTGCAAACTAGAAGAATTAAGAACACCGTAAGCCAAGATAAATTTGAAATACAATTCTCCAGTTATTTGAATCAAAAGGCAGTATTGATTATTTAATTACACAGAAATGATCCAGATGCTGAGCATTTACTACAGATTAATGACTGTCCCAGAGCAGTTAATGGCCCTTCTCACTGCCATCAACACAAGCTGCTTATTAATCCCTGGAAAATGGCTTGCATAACAATCATAACCTGCTGTTAAAAGTTTATAAATAGATAAAAGTGTCACATGGATTTACGAGTGCTGAGGCTGAATGGGATCTGTGTGGCGTTTCTAGTGAATGAATGCCATGTGCATGAGCTCATCTGATTGCCTGAATTATCACAAAATCCCAAGTTGCTCTTTTGGATCGGAAAATGGCATGCAAGAAAGTGCCAAGTGGCTGGAGTCCTATCTACTGACTGGGAAATAATTACTTTGCTGCATAATAAAGAGGCACCTTCATCCTAACAGCCGCGCTCTGCCCTTTAGCTCCTACAGCCTGAAACGCTTGTAAGGAAGCCTGTGCAGCTGTGCTGTTTCATTCCTCTCTTTTAAAGGGAAAAAAACCTCTTGCACGTATAAACACACTTATAAACACATTGCCCTTTGGTGCTGGCAGAGCTCGGAGGGCACGCAGAGCTCAGGGGCTGGGGCAGTTGAGGTCAGGGAGTCGCAGAAGCCCTGCATCCCACCAGCCGTGCGGTAGCTGTGCCCCACCGTCACACTGGCACTCACGCTGTTCCTTCTGCCTGAGAGCTCAGCTGCCAAACCAGCGTGTGGGGGACACCGCTCCTGCAGAGCCGCAGGATCCTTGTCACGGTACAGCCCATCTGGAGTCACCTGGGCACCACCTTTCAGTCCTCCATCCCCTCAACAGCCACTGTCCCCCCAGCCAGCTGTCCTCACCCTCCTAACCCCATCAGATGAGCGGTGGCTGGTTATCACATTTGAGCGGTGACTAATAAAAATGATGTAAACACGCTGCTGTCTGGAGCCTGAGAGGACTTCCTGGAGGAGCAGAGTGGGTCTGTGGGAGAATCCTGTCCCTGCCAGGAATTAGGGAAGTGGCTTCCTCATATCTGAGTAGACCACAGATCCTGAGGTAAGAGGAAAGACGAGAAATGATTGTCTCTTTCAAAGAATCAGATGAGGGGATGTGAGAGACCTTCCTGAATCACAGCTTCCTGTTTTCCATTATTTTTAGTAGTCTTGGTTGGGAAAAGGTACACTTCAGCATGGCGCTACACCAAAGAGGGTTATCCATCCTTTGAATCTTTTGAAACCGCAAGGGGCCAATCCCTTGCCCCCTTACACTAGACACCTCTTTCTTTCTCAAGTGGAGGCTTGGAGCACTCGGTGACCCCTGCACAGCAGCAGCTGGCACATGGGCTGAGATGCAGGAGAGGAACAAGCACACAATTAAGATGTATCTCACAAGAGGCTTTTCCTCTGATCTTCAAAACTACTCATAGGCAGAGCACACTGCCACAAAGATCCTCTGCCTCTCCCACTGCCTTGGCCATGCCATCTCCCCACCATGCCCTTGGGCTCTCTCTTCTCTCTCACTACAGCTTGTAACTTGTCTTCATGCTTTGGATGTAATACAGTCTGCAGCCTCTCTACTTCTCTCTCACCCCACTCAGGAAGCTGATTCTCACCGCTGAGTGCTGCCAGACCGAACCTTCTACAGCCCACTCCTGTGATCCTTTGCTGCGTTGCATCTTACTCACCCGAAGAATCAGACTATAACCAAGCACTGAACAAAACTAATTATCCTCCCTCAAACTCTCCACAAATCTCCCCAGAATCTTCCCAAATCTGCTTGTCCCAAACACCTGGCTACTTTTCAGGCAAGGCATGTACTGAACACTACATGCGCTACCTCTCCGAGGAGGAAAAACACCTCCCCGGGCCCCCAGATCCTGCCTTCACATCAAGTGAAGGGTACTTCAGGTACTACCAAAGGGTAGTACCTGAAGGGGGTCTATAGGAAGGCTGGAGAGGGACTGTTCACAAAGGCCTGTAGTGACAGGACGAGGGGCAACGGTTTTAAAGTAGAAAAGGGTAGATTTAGATTGGATATTAGGAATAAGTTCTTTACCATGAGGGCAGTGAAACACGGGAACAGGTTGCCCAGGGAAGTAGTTGAGGCCCCATCCCTGGAGGGATACTCAAGGTGAGGCTCGACGAGGCTCGACGAGGCTCGACAAGGCTCTGAGCAATTTATCTAGTTGAGGATGTGCCTGCTCACTGCAAGGGGGTTGGACTAGATGACCTTCAGAGGTCCCTTCGAACCCACACCATTCTATGATTCTATGATTCTACACCTGGCAGCACCCCCTCCAATCCTCCACTCCCAGGGGGATACCGGCCCAGTGAGCACCCCAAGACTTCTGTGTCCAAGAGGTGGCAGAAGCAAATTTCCCTCCCTGTGCTCGCCCAGGGGCACTGCGCTTTTCTGTCTGTTGCATGCGGCATCCAGGGTTGCGGAGGCAGAGGGCAGCCCCTTCCAAAGTGCCGCCATCTCTCCCCATCTCCTCCCTCCAGTAGAACCCGT
>VWZK01024483.1:0-16306 GCA_013396935.1 Baryphthengus martii | reverse complement strand
AAAAAAAAAAAAAAAGAAAAGAAAAATGATGCATAGGCAGTCACGCACCACCTCTCATCAGCAGATCGCTGCCCAACCAGCATTGGAGCAACAGCCAGACCAGTGCATACTGAAGCTCCTAATGACCTTTCTGGGATGTTGGGAAGGATACCTCACTTTTCTGGCAGTAGCATATGCAATAGTCATCAGTCACAGAGATGTGTTTGAGACAGTTTGATGTTTTAATGATATTGCTGTACTGTCAAGCTTTAATTTTTATCTGTGTGAGACTTTGGATGAAGAGCATCAGGATGGGACTCTACTGCTAAAGTCAAAAGAGTGAATTGTAGAGGGATTGACTTGTAAGCCATTAATTTAAAAACAGATGTGATAGGAAGATGAATGTGGTTTGCTATTTGAGTGTTGAGTCATTACAGTATTTCGGGTAAGTTTCAGACTAATTTCTCTGGTTAACATTCACACCACAGAAGTTTGCTCAGCTTACATTAAGAGGAAAACTTGTTGTTAGCTGAAGTGAAGTTGACTTCCTTTGGGCATTTTAAGTTTCACCTGAGGTACGTTAGTGGGACACCTATCTGAACTATGTGTCTTGCTTTTGCAAAACATTATTTGGGAGCGTCAGTCTTGAATTTGTAAGCATGTTAAGGCTGGCATTTTCAAATCTGAATATTTAAGGTCAATTGTTGAATTAAGAGACTGAATTAGTGCGTGACTTGAAGTGTTCCCTGCTCAGAAAATATAGGTGCTGATATTTATGTCTCTAATCCTGTTTCTTTGGTAACCTGACTCTGAATTTGGACCTATGAAAATACTAGCCAATTTTCACAGAGGTTTCAAGGGTGTAGGGTACTGTATTTTTATTAAACTGTTGGTTAGCTTCATAAAATATTTTGCGAGTAAAAAAGTAAAGGAGCACGCTAATGGTATTTTCTGTTTTGCTAAAGTATTTTATCTTAGGATCTTAAAGTGTTTTACAAATGCTGATGAATAAAATCTCCTTTCACTTCTGTGAAGCACATGGTGGTGTTCCCATTTAGAGTATGGAATGGAACCCAGATGTATTAACTTACAGTTCTGTGCCATAAGCAGCAAATCATCTCCTCCCCTCTGTTTTTACACGAATCGTCTCTGCTTTCCAACTCTTCACTTTATGAGACTTTTAAGTGCACAGTGCAGTGATTTACTGTTGATCACTTTTTTAACATTTTATTCTAAATGAAACAGCCCTGCAGGTTATGAGTTGCCAAATGACAGAAAACAGGAGCTCCCCCAAGTTCAAACTGTTTTAAAGTCTAAAGGTTTACAATAAAGAAAATAATTAAGTGAATGGTGTCAGCGAGGGCTGAGTTTTGCTGTTAAGCTGTCACCGACTCAGCTGTTAACATCTTTGTATTGGCAAGTTTGTGGTTGCTTACTTTTTTGGAAAAAACTGTGCTCCGTTGCTGTTGAACCTGCAACTAACATGAAAGCCTGTCCCTTTTGGTTTTGTTTAATATCTCTTTTTCAGTGGCAACACTAGTGGTGTGGCCATTTTGTGCCTGATAGTTGTAGCATTGTTTCAGAAATGCTGACTCCAGAGGTTTGAATAAACTCAACACATCTGCAATGGCCTTTAAAGCTGTAAGTAGGAGACAAATATCTCTTGCTGCAATTGTTGTTCTTATTGTGTGCTAAAGACATTAAAAAAAAAAAGTGCATCAGAGATCGAGTAACTGCTGTACTCCATCAAAGGCTCTTGTGGAAAAGTTGTTTACTGGTGACACTGTGCTGAGCCCTGCTTGTCTTGAGTTTGGAGAGGTGTAGGTGTTTTGGGAGATTCATCCTTGATCTGCAGAAAAACCAGATGTACGTGGATGTAATGAAATGAGTTGCTCTCTACACAGTGCCTCACTTCCCTAATGAAATTGTGTAGCACATACAGTTTAGCATCGTTTTTAAAACAGTTTTGAAGCCTTAGTATTGGAAGAAGTTGCAGATTCATCATCAAGCATAAACTGCATTACATCCTGTTAGTGTAATCTCAGGATACCTCATCTAGCTTAAACTGACACCAAAAGGAGACTAAGAGCTCCCTTTCTCAGGTATGTAGACTTGTTTCTTCTTCCAAGGAATGGATTTTAAAATGAATCATTTTGTTAAATAAGCATACAAGGCTGAAGTGGAGAGTTACTTCTTCAAAGCATTTGATAAATGTAATACTGCTATAAAAAGGCCTTCCCTCCTCCCCAACTCTACGAACCAACTATTCTTTTTCCAGAGTAAAGAATCGGGAAGAATGAAATGAATAAAACACACACTCTCTTTTTTTTTTTTTTTTTTTAAATCTCCATATAGATGAATGATTGCAAGTGCTGGTCAGTGGGTTTTTGTGCAGAAAGGATGAGAGGCGAAAAGCTAAAAAGTAAGGAAAGGGATGAAAAGCGGAACTTTTCTATGGAGGCAGCACTTGAGATAGAGCACTTACCTGTGAATTTGCCCTGGAAACCAGTCTGATAACTCCAAACAACCGTGTCTCTATAGGCCAGATTACGTTCAAAATTTTCAAATTTGTTTGCTTCTAGGAGGTGCACCTGCACAGTACTAAAATTTATATTTTGTCAGGAGTTTTGTGCACCAGGAAGTCTCAGTAGAAGCCCTGAAGGGTTAGGATGTTTACACGAGTGTTCATGTCAGAATTACAAGTTTGACGTGAATTTACAGTGATATTGATATGACTGCTACAGAATGTTGCTATGTTTGTGCCACTATAACAGCATAATTTTGAAATAAGGAGGAGGAGAGTGAGCATTTGGCTAGGAGCTTGTAGTTTTCAGCAAAACAGTCTCTATAATTTTTGCTTCTTGAGAAGAGTTGGAGAAGAGAAATGATATATCGGAGAAACTGGTAGTTTTTTGATGGAAAACTATTTTAACTTTATCTGCACAAGTTCATTTGATGGATTGTTCTGTCTTAAGTTTCCTGACAGTTCTTTAAGACATGTTTGAAGAGAATAATTCCAGCAGTGTTGCATACACAATTTGATTCCTCTAGATTTTGGATGATACCTTTTCTGAAGAAAATGTGTCAAAGTGACATACTTGGTGACAAAAATACTCTATAAACATAGGCTGTATTTAAAGGAAGACCTTATGCATTTCAAGTAAACTCTGTAACTACTGCTTCCTTTCCTTACATGTTGATAATCCAGTGTGGTGATGACAGCATTGAGGCTCTTTTGTAAATTAAATTATAAATTATGTAGTTGGTCATATATATGGATTGTCTGGTTCTAAGTAAACAGTGGAAGCTTGAAAACTTTTCTCACCTCGACGGTGTTCATGTTCCTTATCTCTTTGATTTGCATGGGTGACCTAAGGGCAGCCAATTCCCCATGCTTCCCAGCTCATCTTAACTTCCTTGATTCAAGATTCAAATTTTAATTCAATAGTTTCTGCAATCTGCTCTTGCTTGGTTGGTTAACAGCAACTAGCAGTATAAACCTTGTCATTCTTTCTCCCCCATGCTTTTTAAACTCCCCAGTTGCTTCTTATTCAAATCTCCTTATCTTCTTCAGGGTTAGTTTTGTTTGTGTCATACGAAGACTTGAGATTTCCTTATCTTGGGCTACAAGACCTATTCAAGCCAACGGAGTCTTCTTGAAAAGAAGAGGCTATTCAAGCCACTGCACTTTGGTCAGGCCTTTGGCACTTAGTATCAAGATCCATCCCTCCTTTTAAGAGTTATAACAGTCCAGCATAGGCAAAAGATACGAAGCTACTGCTTCTGGGGATCTTGAGTTGCTGGGAAATGTGTTTGTAAATTGCTGAGTTCCTGATAAGGACAGGCTAGTGGTTTTGGTAATTGTAGAGGTGAAACCATATCTTACTGCTCTTCACTTTTTATTTCATCCTAGTAGACACGAGCCATACTACAGAATCTGAACTAGAGTATTAGATTGTTATAACTCTGATGGTAACAGCCAAGCTTTGACACCAGGTTTGAGCTTAGCTCCAAGAAAAATGTGTGTCCTCATAGTAACAAAATGTTACAGAATTGTTGGTAAGCTCAAGTAAGCTAGGACATGACCAAGAAACAGGTATAGCCAATGCGCAAAATCTTTGCATTAGTGGTAGGACACTTGAAATCTGAATATGTTTGATGAACAAGTCACTTCTGCTTTAAAATCAACACAGTGGAAAGTAGATTTAACTGTTGTCAACAGCACTTGCTCAGGGTTTGCAATTAATGTGAAAATGTAGAGTACAGTAATATACAAATATACTAAATATGGTATAAAATTACCTCATTTTAAAAAAGGGAGGAGAGAAATTTCTGAAGAATACTAAAATACTGCTTCTAAAGGACTTTTGTAAATTACTATTATGTATTTTAATTTAAGAAATATGACTGGTGGTATTTATGAAAGTGACAACTGTGGTCTTAAACTCAAGCAGCTCCAGAGCAAAACTATCCACTTTGAATATAGAATTTCATGGGCCACCTATTCTTAGGAAAACTGTCACTTATAAAGAATGATGAACATGCCAAAGCACAGTAATTGTGTTAAAAGCTATCAGTGTCTGGTCACAGAAGTGTCAAGGGGAACATCCATGGGTGATGTTACATAGCACTTGCCTCCTGTTTACCACAGATGGCCTGTAAATAGGGCTTCCTTTTTCTTGATACCATTTATCTTAATACTTCTTGGCATTTGCATATTTAAATTCCCCAATACTGCTAGGCCTCACTTTTAATGCTGCCTTTTCTTTTGCTTCCTCCTGCTTGGAAGCAAGATCTAGCCATTCAAATTCTATACCTGCTTGCAGAAAATTCATGGTTACATATGATGGGCCTTGTGCCTGTGAACAGATGATCTAAAGTGAAAACTCCAGGTGATTGAAGTAAGAGGTGATGTGTTTGAAGTAATCACTGCTTTGCAGTTTGGCTGTAGACAACCCAGCCTATGGTCTGGCCATGTTTTCAGGGTCATGTTTATCCTTATAGCTTATTTTAAAATAAATAGAAGGGGAAATTACTATTTTTATGTTAAATCTAAGATTAGCTTAGAAAGATGAGATCTTCATAACAGTTGTATCATTGGCAGGGTGATTCTATATTCAGGATTTGAATGCATGTCAAAACTGTTTTAACCTATAGAGGACCTCAGAAGACTGCTCCACATTTCTCCTTAAGTTGTACCAGATGTTTGTTGTTTTACTCAACATGGTTCCCTTGTTCCAGTGTCGGTGATGAATGTCTCCTTTGGTGCTTTGGGAGGCTGACTAACTTCAGTCGCTAAAAACCTTTGACACCATCTCCAGCTTTGGAGCAGAAAAAAAGTGACAGAGTTGCTTCCTTCTGATCATCTTAGTCAGACTGGCTGTGTAAACTGGCCTGTCGCATATGATGGGAAGAACTCATCAGAAATCTCATTGGGATGTGTATTTGTTCTTCTGATGTATATAAACACGGGCGGATGTGACACTGAAGAGCTAGTGTGACTTGTAAGGAAAAGGCAACATGACAATCTCAAAGACAGAACATCCTTGCAGCTAACAACAATAGAGTTGCACATCTGTTTTTCACCAGATTTGAAATTTTTAGAGATTCCTCAAACCGGAATTACAAAAGAGAGATCTTTGGTCTACAGATCCCACCATCATGTATTTTTAAACTCTATTCCTCAGAGGGAGTCTTTAGGCTCTTAATGACCATTAATTAACCATCAGTCACATTTCAAGGAACTTGCGCCCTGCAACGATATTGTGGTTGTTCCCTCCATTGTTGTTCAATATGTTTTCTTAAGTTCTGAGTGCATCATAAATATGTTGCTCTAGAAGAAAGATTTGTCTAGGAGTGCTTCCTAGACAGAAGCACCTCCTGCAAGGAATGGACGAGTGGCTTCAGGAAAACTGGGAAGAATGTAAACTAGAGTATAAAATCTAGTTATATATGCTTACTAGGAATTGGGAGAGCTCAGTTTGAGGTGTGATGGGGAGCAGTGTGTATATGCTTTAGGGACAAGCTGTGGGAGGAAGCTCAAGACAGTATCAGAAAAGCAGGTTTGAAAAGGTTGCACCATTGAAGAGAGCCAAGCAGTAAAAATGATCTACAAGAATATACTACAGGACTTTCAATGCTTCATATCCCTCGAATCCACTTTTACAGGGACAACTGTAAATAAAAGCCTTCAAAATTAAAAAAACAAACATCCAAAACAACAACAAAACCCCTTTCATTGTCCAACCAGTAGTACTTAATTGCTAAAAATCGCTGAGAATGCACATTAAATAGACCAGGCGATTGGCTGGGAGTTGGACTGCCTTTATAGTTCTGCCACAAGTCTGGCATAACCTCAGAGATCATAGTAGATGACCTGATGATGGAGATATGTCATTCCACATCTTGCACCAGCCCTATCCCTTACCTTTGCTGTCTAATTTGAGTGTTGGGGTTAGTAAAAGCAGTAACCCTCCCTACTTCACCAAGCACTGGTTAAGAAGTTAGGCCCAATGCTTTCTTCTCCTTCTACATAGTACTGAAATGCACATTGTTAGTTTAAAAGTTTCTTTAAAAGTAGAATAGTTAATACGCTTTTTTTCCATAAACATGAAGCTTCTCATTGCTAAGAATATCCTGTGTTTACAACCTTTGGGTACTCTTCAGGGACTAATGGTGTCACAGATGAGGTCAATTTTCAGCAATATAGTTGGTGCCAGCAGAGAGCTTGGTGGTACTACTGTCAGTCAGAAAAACATTAAAGTCCCTGTTAAAAATGTTAAAGTTCTTGCCAATCAGAAGATGGTTTTTTTTATATCTGTTCAGAGATTTGAAGGAAAAAGCCTTGAAAGCATTTATAAATCATATAAACTTCCATTTTTAATCCCAGATCTTGATAACTTCCAGATGTTTCAATATTTGTGTACCAGCTTGTTCATCATTGTAGCTGATGTGAAATAGAGTGCAATGCAGAAAACAAACAACAACCCAAAGTACACTCCCACGCACCCACCCTGCATTTAATTGGCCTGAAACAACCGAGTGTGGAACTAACAGGACAAATTATGCAGGTCTCAAGCCAAAGTATCTTTGCTGAAAGTATCTTAAATGTGCTCCACCCACCATGAGCCCAGTTAGTTGACCCTCAATGAGGGGAAGTGTAGTTCTCCTGAGATTGGTAAGCCTAAAGTGCAGCTGTTGTCTAGGCTGTGAATGTGAGCAGAGCTGAGCAACCTCCTCTGCCCTTGTGCTCACAGAGTCTGAAGTCAGAGGAAAGCAGTTTTCCTGTAACCTGCACTTGATTGTACTTCTTTTGATGGGTAACTTCATTATTTATGCTTTTTTTGTACCAAGGCCAATTAAAACAATTGGACTCTGAAGGAGCTTCTGTCTTGATTAAGAAATGTATGTATATGAGGTAGCATATAGAAGCACAAGCTGTTAACAGCTGCAAATTTTGTTGATTAAACTAGGCGCAGAAAAATTTACAAGAGAAACTGTTCCGTGAAAAATTCCAGTTCACTGACATATAAAGGTATCCTGACTATTTTTTTAACCATTTTCCACAGTTTCTTGCCAAGAATAATACGAGGTTTCTTGTGAAGTGTCGACACTGGAGGCTCTAAACGTTAAATATTTTATCCATCATTTTGAGTTCTCTTGAATTTCAGTAAACAAACACATGTATCTATGCAGACACCTGGAGGTACTCTTAGTCCTTGAAGACTACTTTCTTCTCAGACAAGCTTTCAGATCCTTGTGTGGCTACAGCAAGGTTTGTTTGCATCATTTGCTGAGATGCATCACAATGTAATGGAAGCTACAAGGCACTGTGGCCTAATTTTTGTTCCTCACAGAGTTTAGTCAAATTTAGGGATAATCATACTTGCAACTTATCTGGACAGAAAGACCATGTGAGTCCTGGCCTGGTCAAGAAAGACTTCAAATATTCAGAAAGCTTGAGATATTTTATGTTACAGTCTCAAAGCACACTGCAAATAAATATTCCTCTTAAAGTCTGTCTGATATGAAAGAAATTAATCTATGGATAGGTAACTAAAGCATGTAGAGTATAATATGACTACTTCAAAGATTACTAGGTGAGTCAGTGGCAGACCCAGCATTGATAGGATCATAAAATTGTTTAGGTAGGAAAAGACCTTTAAGGTCATTGAGTCCAACTGTTAACGGTCAAGACTGTCAGAAGATTCGAATCTCAGATTAGGAGTTTTGCAACCAAATGCAGTATGAAGTTATAGTGTCAAATATATAGTGTTTCAAATGAGACCAACTTTTTCCGCTCGTACATAAGTGTCTGTACTCATCTGCAATTGTTTGGTTTTTTGGTTTAAAGACAAATACATAAAAGTTCCTGGAATTACTGCTAGGAGCTTCATAATCTGCTTTAATGGCCTGACATCTATTTGCAGTGCTCGTAAGAGAGTAAATTGAACTGCTCTAATTGCTGCTTTGGACTCATAAATCAGCCTACAGGAAAACTCTGTTGAAGCACAGTGGTACGAATGGAAACAAAAATTTTTATGGATTGAAATTTTTAATTCTCCAGGTGTCATTATACATATAGAAGTGTAAAAGAATCCCATGCTCTCAAGAATCTACTGAAGTATTTGGTACTAATTAAAGTAATTACGTGTATATCTAGAAATAACAAGACTACACTGGAGCCCCAGTAATAAAATTTTGAGTTAAATGTCAAACAAATGTAGATCTCTCACAACTATTCTTTATTGTGTATTACAGATGGAATTTCTGTTATTTGGTATGTCAGAAAGCGATACACCGGTTTTGCAGGAAAAACAATTGTACTTCATAAGGAACACATTATTTCCTTTTCTGCTTGTGTTTTTATCTGATATCTTGCAGCAACTGTATATGCATCTTTTTCTTTTGTTCTAAGACAGTAATAGCTTAGCAGATAGTAAAAAGGCTTTTTTTTAAATTTTCTTTAAAGCAGAGAATAATCTAACTGGTGCAAACCATATTTGTTGATTGACAGATTTTTAAAGGAGAAAATTTAAATACAGAGAGCACCATAGATATACTATAAAAAAGGGGCCCCAGATTAAAGCAGTCTTCTGGTTGCTGCTCAAGAAACATTCAGCTTTTCACCTGAAAGTCAGCTAGTCATACCTTGGACCATGAGCTAAACCGAATCAGAATAACGGATAATATTTAATAATCTTACTAGAAGCCATACAAACCCAAATATAAGACTTTATTTTAAAATATCAAAACATCATTGAGGGTAGCATGATGGAGAGTCAAGAATTAGAGAACTGGAGATTAAATTTTTCTATGTGACCTTTATTTTTATTTAATATTTAATAATCTTACTAGAAGCCATACAAACCCAAATATAAGACTTTATTTTAAAATATCAAAACATCATTGAGGGTAGCATGATGGAGAGTCAAGAATTAGAGAACTGGAGATTAAATTTTTCTATGTGACCTTTATTTTTATTTAATATTTAATAATCTTACTAGAAGCCATACAAACCCAAATATAAGACTTTATTTTAAAATATCAAAACATCATTGAGGGTAGCATGATGGAGAGTCAAGAATTAGAGAACTGGAGATTAAATTTTTCTATGTGACCTTTATTTTTCTCTTTTGATATGAGATAATATAATCTCACTGCTGTGTATTTTACGTGATATCTCTGCCTCAATCACTGTTTGCAGTGAAGTAGACTGTTTGCAAAATCATTGCTTCATTGATTGCGAAAGTTGATTTTTCTGAAGCAAATAAGACCTGACCTAGACAGCTGGACTCTTCTTTGCAGAATCAGATGTGCCTTTGGTTATATAAACATATATAAATATACTTAAGGATGATTAAATCATTATAAGCAGATTTTTCACAGCTGATCATTAATAGTACGTCTCATTTTTTTGGATGCTTCATTTGTGAGGTTAAAAGTGCCCACTTCTACAACTACTGTTCATTAGAGGCTGTTCTTTTAACAAATGAAATGTTACAGCGTGCAATGGTAAACTGAACAATCAAGTTCTGAGTAGCTCAAAGCAGTCACTTAAAACTCTAGATTAATTTGTCTCTGGCTCCTTTCCCTATCTGTAAATGGTATTAATCTGTTTCTCAGGACAGAGGTATTCTGAAAGCAAAGCAGCTGTGATGCATTTAAGGTAGGTTTGGATTGCTGAAGAAAAGAGTAATTTGGTGTTCAGAACAGAACTTTAACAGTATTCAGTGAGGGCTCAAACTACAAGCTTCAGAATGAAGATAAACCGAAAATGAATAATTTATTGTTTGAGAGTGATCCTGCACACAAGTGATTGTCTTTTTATAGCCTTTTTTAAAATCTGATCCTGGAAAATTAAAACAAAATAGGTCAAGTTCAGTAATATTCTATGGGACTGAAAATGAATTATAACGGGAAGTACTAGATAGTAAAGGGGGCTGACACCCCCATCTGTAATAACTTACAGATGGAGGATCCTAATCCATAATGTCACTGAGACAACGTTTTCCCAAGCGGAAGCCTTGAGACGTAAAGCAGTCTTGTAATTCTGGCATCTTGCTTGAATGCCGAAAAAAGGTATTAAAGTTAGCTTCCCCCATCAGCAAGTGTTATGCATATAATGAACTTCGTGACAGAAGGTGGTTAGAACTGTTTCTTTTAGCAGCCTCCAACACCATCACGTGTAACTTCGAGGTAGGGATGAGGTTTGTAGGTAGAGTTAGCAACTTCTATTAAACCATCTAAGATGGACAAAGCACTGTAACGTTGGGGGCAGGAGAACTTGATTTAAATGAAAATGCAACTTAAATTACTGTGTCTCTGCCTTCTGCATCACACAGGGTAAAATGTATTTAGGACTACAAAAGAAAATATACTACTTAATGTCTCTTCTGAGTAGTCTTTTGTTTTTTTCAGTTCTTCTGCTCTGTGGTTCTTCTGAAGCCTGATGTTGAGACCCATTTGATTCTCTTGTGCTTGAATCCTTAAAAGATTTTAAAAATGCTCATGATTCCCCAGAGTTTGTGATTCTCTTTTATTTGGGAAGTGGAGGGAGACATAAGATGAAGGGAAATGGAGACTAGAAACTGGAAGTTTGACTTTGTCTTAGGAACAGGAGAGGTGGAACTGAGTTGTTCTTGCCTCTAGAAATAATGCAGCTCCTTGTAGAACTCTTCATGTCCCTTGGCAAGATTTTTTTCCTTTTGTAGGTTATGTCACAGGTGATTCATTACCTTACAGTGCAGATGAAAAAAAATAAGAATAAAAACATCCCACAATAGCTTTATTTTAAATTATCCATTGTGAACCTTCAGTTGGGACAAAAAAACACGGGAGAGGCTTGTTAAAACAGATTTCTGTTTGAGTTCTGCTACTTTACTCTGTTTTGGAACACAGAAGATTTTGATTTCACTAATTGTGCAGTATGAAAGAAATATCCTTTTTGAGAGCATCTTACCAGTCACAAGTTAAAGCTGAGGCTTGTAGTATTCTTAAAGCAACAATTTTGCTTCATTATATATGGGAATTGGTATGCATGTCTTCTAAGACAAAATATTTTTTATAGTACACATTGGTTTACTGAAAACCTTTGCAAATTATTTTTTTTTCCCCCAGATGATAGATATTTAAAACAAATTTAGGCACTTCTCGTTAAAATTCTTTGAAATAACATGAAAAAGTTGTAAACTATGTTGCTGTCGGTCTAAATTTATTACTGAATTTGTCTATATGTTATGATTTATCCTAAACTCATCCTGGTGTATCCTTCACTGCACGTATTGGCACTTGTATTAGGCAAGGCCACGTGCAGTGATGGCCTAACTCTTGTGCTTGCTTCAGGTTTGACAAGAGGATTGTTGGGGAGAACTTCTCCAGCTTTTAGATCTGAATTGTTCTATGAATTGTTTTGCAGTATAATGGGGGAAAATATTCCAGACCATTCGGAGCCTCACACAGAACTTTACCAGTCTGCTGAGTTTTTAAATACAAATATTTTGAGTGAGGTGTGCGCTCAACTCTGGCTGTTCTTGCTCGTCTGGTTAGCACAGTAAATCATATATATTATAATGTATACTCATCATGAACCTCAGAGAAATAACTTGAATCCTCTCTTCTTTCTGAAATAATTTTTCTGGAAAGTTGAGAATCCAGGGTAGGAGATGTATTTGGTAGTGGTTTGTAATCTTGAGATGCCAGTGGTATGCAGACTGTATGCAGTGCAGATAGATTCAAGTTTCAGTAGTGACGCTGTTCCCGTAGGGATAGATCTGATAGACCTCGTACACTGAATGGTGGGACCACATCCTACAGACACTGGATAACTGGAAATTTCCTATGTTTGGAGATGTCGCCTGTCACGGAGCTGCCCAAACAGCTTGCTCTGATTTGGTTCGTACAAATACGACAAGGATAGTACAAAAGCAGATTTCTAGGACCATCTGGAATTTGACTAGTCCCAGCTGCTGCAGGTCAGAGACTGACTGGTCTTGTGTTGGCAGGTTAAATGTAATGTAGTGGTCTAAGAGGAAATCATGGCTTTTGTTTGATCTTCCTGTACTTGTTTCACAAGCTTTCATATACCACTTGCTAATCAAGAACGCAGTTAAGTGCTAAGAGAACGGAAGTAGTCCAGCTGCTATTGCGGTAATCAAAGTACACTAGAAATTCATAATCAGCTGTATAAATAGACTTCACAATAAAACCAATCAGTGTAGCGTCACTGGAAGTGGAATCGTATACCATCTGTATTCTTGTTCTTCTCTCCCTCTGAGCACATAGCGTGGTGTTAAAATGTTAAATCGATCTTTGCATCACAGAAGTGCGAGCTACCTGGAGGGAAGTCCGCCTGAAATTGCAGGTGCTGGGATGTGCTGTGGCATAAGCCATTGGGTCTTACACAGCTGCTGGAGCAGTGCATTTTGATCCTGTTGATCCAGCTCGGGTCTATTTTGCAGAATACTTGGCAATTCATCTGCTCCTCTTTTCCTCTCTTCTTCCCTATTCTGCTTTAACATGTCAGGAGGTCACTTGTACTCAACAGCTTTTTGTTGGTTCTGTAACAAGTTGCACCCCTTTTCCTGCTCCCCATTTCGTTGCTCCAGAGAAGAAATGTCAAGCAATGGAAGATCGTGTTTTGCTCTAAAGGAAGAAAGACTTCATGTTCTATGTCGCAGCAGAGGCAAAAGTTGTGTGTTTTTCCTCTGTCTACACCTGTCTTCTGCCCCTATGTTGTCTGTCTTAACTGATTCTGAAGTTACCAGGCCACCAAAGGGAGTTGTGTTTGCTTTGATTATTGCATTATGTGAAGATTCTCAGGGTAATAGGGTTGAGTGATTAGGGCATGGTGTGTGGATCTTTTGTTTTGGTGATTGTGTTGTTTCAGACAGTCAGGGGACTGAAAGATTTCCACTTGCCTAACTTTCCAAACTGTAAGAGGTTGGATTTACTTACATCCTGCTAGTTGGCATACGAATGCCGTTGTAATCATGTGGCGTACATTGCTGAGTATTTGTTCATGTGTCTTTTCCTTAGTATTCAATTCAGTAGTATAATCAGATTCACTGAAATCTGGTTCCATATCTAGAATATATTTTGGTTTGGAATGTAAGAATCACCCAAGTTTCTGTTTGTTAATTCAAAGCTCTCATTCTCTTTTCAGCCCAGTATGATGGAATGCATTGCACTTGCTTTGGGCTTATGCACCACCTATCATCAACTACAGGGCAAACTTTCTGTTTACCCTGGTTTTACTTGTCCCTGTGTAACCTACTTAAACTTTAAATCGCCGCATGAACTCTTTCCAAATTGAACTGGCAGATTAATTTGTTGTAATTAGAAAAGCCTCACAATGTGTATATTCCTTTGACTTTTCACCTTGTTTGTAGACAGGTAGTTAATGCTCTGATCAAATATTTGCAATCTAACAGATGTGCTCCTGGGTTTACATTTAATCCATGGCTTGCCTGCTGATGCTCTCTCTGTTTCAGTGATTACTTAAGCTGTCCTAAAATTTGTCAGTAATTATGCAAAATTATGCAAATACGATCCTGACTCTTTTTCTTTTGTCATCTATAAACCAGACCAGGCTGTGGGTTTTTGTTTGTTTGCTCGTTTGTGTTTTGCCTTCTCTGCAGCAGCTTCTTGACACTTTGGGTGAAAGTCGAGAGAAAGTATAAGTGTGCCTTTAAAGCTGAATCTCTTACTGTTACAAACTGCTTGATAGCATTTGGGTCTCTCTCAAGTTTATACCACACAGTTCTGTTAAGCAAGCCTGTTACAGTCAGCAATAGTTGGCACCTTCATTGAAATCTTATGGAGATCTGAAAATAAGTAAAAGTATATTTCATTATATAATCTGAAGACTTTTTTGTTTCTTTTACTCTGTAAAAGAAACAATACTCTTGGGTAAAGTGAAGTCAGGGAGGTTGAGTAGTTTTAATTAAAATTGCCTCTGTTATACTAGATCCTTTGTATGTACAAATTCATCTGCAGGAGTGTCAGGCAACTGAATTGTCTCTTACTGAAAAAAAAACAACCAAATGTTCAACTGAAAAGCTTGTGTACTGGATCTGACATACGATAATGGTGGTAAAAGTGTCTTGTGTGCAGTAATGTAGAGCAAGTCTTTGTTGGGACACATTTTTAAACTTGTAATTACGTTAATTTTTTTTAAATAAATAATGCAAACCACAGCTGTAAAAAAAGGCAAGTAAATGTTTCCATCTTTTGAAATAGTCAATTGTTGTTGACAGAATATAAAACAAGTTTTAGAAGTTCTGACTCCGTGTAATATTGTGATCCCAGTCAGTCACCGCTAACACACCGTCAGATATTGTGTCCCCTACAGGTTTCCAGTGCAAAATTGTGTTACTGCAATGGAGCAGTGCAATCGAAAGGGTGACAACTTGAAGTGTGCTGCTCACTGCTGCTGCTCTGAACTGCAGAAAGCTAACGAGAGCCAGCAATGGGCTGAAATCAGAGGGAAGTTATTTCGTTTTATGCTCCTGCTTTATCTGCTTGGACACTATTACCCTGACATAGAATTAAAGTGGGAATTAGTTCCTAGTTGAATGTATAAAGATCTTTCATCTTTTTGTTCTTTGTAGTTTTTTATGTGGAAAAGATCTTAGGGTATCCATAGATGGAGATTTTTGCTATATTTGTTTGTCTTATTTTTATGAAAAATTTCACATATTGGTTTTGATTACATCAATTATTGTCTCTGTTGTTTTTTTTTTCTTCCCAGAAAACAGGAGTCTGTTTGGATGATGCGGTTTTATATAACTGGTCATCGTAGAAATATAGTTATAGACTGTGTTTTGAAGTTTGTTTGTTATGTCTACTTCAGAGAGCATCATGGATTTTAAATACAAAGAATCACATCTCATTTTAGGTGATTTGGTTTTGAGTTGCTGCTTTTGTGCTGCTTAAGTGCACCAGAATAAATTATGAGTATCTTGAAATGCTTTTGCTCATCAGGTTATCTCCATGACTGTGTTACTGCCTCATCTTGTTCCTTCTTTTCTGTTTTTAATTGCTTTATCTCTACTGTTTGGTTTTTTTTTTTTTACACTTAAACAGTAGAGGTTTTACACCAAAGAGATGGTTTCTCTAGTGTGGCTAAGAAAATTGTGGTTTAGTGGGGTAAAACAGGCATTTTTAAGAATACAAACATTTGCATGCCTGCCTTTGTTTCATCTTGCTTTTAGTTTGACTTGAGTAATGAAAACAGACCTGTTTAAATTTTCTGTTGTCAAAACTCCTTCAACTTGGCTTTCTTTGCCTCTCTCTGCTGTTGTATATAAGGTCACAAAATTAAAACCAAGCATTTAAATTAAAAATAATAAAGTCATCCTTCTATTCATAATATTTGTAGGAACAATTGTGACCATCTTGCACACTAGAAGAAATGTGAACTTAGAAATCTTTCCATCTTGTTCCTATTGTAAATGTGTCTTAAATGCTTACCTGTGAATGTAATATTATCAAAGTATGGTATGTTACTCGGTCTTATTTATTCATGCTTTTGCATGTAAAAAACCTTATCAATTTACATAATCCTATAGGCCCTATTTTGCTTTGTTGTTTTGCAGTTTTAGTGATCCCTGAAAAGTTGCAATTGGAAAGTATATTTTCCAGAAATACTGTGGAGCATTTGAAAACTTACTTGATCATCTTTAATTTCTGTAGTGAATATTTTTGAATATAAATTATCATCATGACACAAAATTGTTTACCAATATAGTGTTGTTAATAATTGGCATAGCTGCATTAATACTTAAGATTAAAAGTTGTTTTATGCTTATGTAATTATTTTTTTTTT
>VWZK01024481.1:0-14168 GCA_013396935.1 Baryphthengus martii | reverse complement strand
ATCAGAGAACATCCTGTATTTAAATGGAGGGAGTAGTTTTAATATTAATTCTACACTAAATAAAAATTAAGATGCAGCCCCTATATACAATGTATTGTACAATCCCAGAGCTTAGTATAAACTCAGGGCAACAATTATTTAAGTATACTTTTTTAAAGTGATCTTTGAACTGAAATGTGTATTACAGTAAACAGGACAGATGGAAATTGGTATAATTACATCTAATATAATTACAATAAATGATTACATGTACATATAAGTTTCCAAAATAAATGGAGGTGTTGAAAAGCTAAACTAAGGAATAAATGACCCAGAGAAATGCTCAAACCAAGGTGACCTTTTTTTTATTGGACGGGGTACTCCAAGTGTACAAGAAGAATAGTATTTAAGTGTGACAGTATTTCCAAGATGACTGGAAACCTTCAGAACATCTTATAATCTTCACAGTAAGTTTGTGGCAAAACATATAAGGGGAACAGTCCCTGCATTTTCGATTCTAGTTTTTTTTTTAGAAAGCAAGCTACATAATAAGGAGAGCAGGCTGACTGTACTCAGAAGACACTCTCAGAGTAATGTATCAATGGAATGAGCTAGTAGAGTTCTCCTACCTTCAGAAAGCGAAAATATTAACCCCACTCTGAAAGGAATTATTCATGCCATTAACTTCTAAGTCTCAGGAATCTGCTGTAGACAGGGATTAGTTTAGTGCAGTAAGCGCCCTGTTTCTGATTGGCACATGTTATAACTATATCAGAGTAGTGTTGAACTGAAATAAGTTCATTGGAGTCTAGAAGAACTTATTTTCAGAAATGCTGCATACTTGCAAAGGGAATGTCTAGACTCCAAAAAGTAAGTAAATAGAAGCTACAGACGTAACTTTTTCTATTGGAATAGAATGTAAATAATTGAAGCCATTGCTGTGTTTAAAAAAAACATCAAGGACATAATTTATTAAATGTTGGTATAATAAAGTTATGCTATGTAGGGATTTGCTTACTTAAAGCAGATGGTTTTATATGTTTTAGAAATTATTTCTCTGCAATAATTTTGCAAGCTCTAGTATCTATATTTGATTTAATAGTCTGAGCAAGATAATAGATTTCTGTTTTGTGTATTTAAATAGACCTGAGACATTTCTGGTGGCAAGGGTAAAAGGGCACAAGAAAAGATGCGTAAATTAACACACAAACAATCCACTCGCTTGAGACACTCCAGAGATGAATTTGAGGACTTTAATCTGAAACAGAGCTTGCTTACATCAAAGTACTAAGTAAATTTGAAATCAAGACACTGTATCAACACTCAGCTCTGCAGAGAAAGGTATGAAGAGGGTTTTACTCTTCTATAGCAAGGCCATAAACCGCATGACTCATACTGTCTGATCCAATGCACAGTCTCATTTGCAGACTCTTTCTGCCTGGTGTTGCACATGGATCTTTACGGTACAAGGGGTGTGGTATGAAGGGTGTCATGAAGTAGTAAAAGTACTATGAATACTTTACTGTTCACTCTTCCGATACCCATAGAGGTTGTCTAGAAAAATAACAATTCATGTGAACAAGAAAAAATTGTATTTTGATTTGCCGAAGCTGTGAAAAAAGCAACACAACATGCCAGGTGATATGAGACAAACTCTTAAGTGATAAAAGGTTATGTGTAAAAAGTAGCCAATAGTTTGGGGATGCTGAGAGTTACAGCAGCCATGCAAGTACATATGATATTAATTCATAATTTCTCTAACAGCTTTTATATTAAGCACACTCATTGTTTGTGATTGTAAGGTATTTTGCGTAACACTCTCTAAGGTGACTACTTCATTCTTCTTTTAAACAAAGTTTTCTATCCTCTTGTTAAGGTGCTAGGCATGTCAACATGTAAAAAAGAAAGAGCTAAAAGCACCTAAGCCCTTGGTATTTTAGTGGCCTGTTTGTAATAAGTCTTCTCAAACATATGATCATGCTTCCTTCACATACTCGTCTAGAATCTGAGAGTTAATGCAAACATAAAACTTCAAAAAGCAAAAAAAAGTTCTTCATTTCACAAACTTTCACAGAACATCCAATCTCCACAAAAATATTTCCAGGAAATCTAGCACAATTTACATTGAGGGGGGAGGGGAGGGAGAGTGATTTAGTTGCAGAAACTGATGGATGCTGCTTTGAGGGGGTTCTTCCTGTGGTATCAATGTATTTTTCTGCACTGTTAAGTATCGGTAGAGCATGCCTTCATATTCCTTATTCAGGTACAGGAAATAAATAGAAGTTGTGCATCAGGTCTATACTCAGGAAGTTTTGATAGCACACCTAACGTTAGACAAAAGCAAAGAGAAAGCATGTTTCTGGCTGTCCTCTCTGAGCATAACATAGTCAAACTGGCAAGAACACAAAGAGTAATTATTCTGGATACATAGTATGAGTGACACATCAATTTGGAAAGTCAGAAAATCCAGTGACAGAGAGAAGATCCAAGAAAAAGATGCATGCCTACCAGGATTAAGCCTTTCATAACAGAAGTAACAGCTACAAAATTTTACCGGAGAGCACTTAACCGCTGTCAATAACCATGGTAACCCTGCAAGCACGTGTATAAACAGAGCATGCAGTCCCCGAGGATGACATTCACACAGCTCTGAGCAACACAACCAAAGAGATATGTTAGTGGCAAAACTGGTTTCATGGCACTCTGAAAACATGCTGTGGAATCTATTTACAAAGGTGCCACACTCCAGCTGTCCCTGCTGCCCCAGGTTGCCATTAGAGCAGAGTCAGCAGAAGACACTGCCAGAACCTTGGCAACTTCCTTACAAACCATGGTGTCTTATATGATTTCATGTTTATCTCTGCTCAAACGTCATTGATAGGTTTTACACTAAAGTGGTATTAGCACATAATCATTTCAGTACAGTAAGCAGGAGATGGTGAATTCACCAAAACATCGTTTTTTGCTAAACTTTAACTTCAGCAAATGTTGGCAATACTTGGCACAATATCATGTCCTTAAAGTTTCAGATTAGCCTAATAGTGAAATAAATGGGATGCATAAATATGACAATTGCACTTTATTACAACCTAAAATACACCAAAATAAATGTATAGCATTTTGTCTCATCAAGACTTCAAAAATCGCACAGAACAGAAATCTTTTTTTGTGCATGGTTATAAAAGTCTGTGGATCAGCGTGTGGAGCCTCCAAGTAACATGCACACTGTGACCAACAAAGAGAAATGGATGATGTGATTCCTCTGAATTCAGAGAAAGGGTTTAGCTGCCGTATCTCTGTCAAACTAAATCACCATTAAACTGGCTACACATTTCAAATCCAAACGAGTGTTGTGAAGTGCAGCAAGAGCTCACAGGAGCTGAGCTGTGTTTACAGAACACAGCTAGGACTTGGAGGACATCAATGGGAACAACTGGTGAGCCTATACATTCATGTATTTATGGCATATACAACTAACAGGCACTACAGAAAAACGAGTTGATACAGAGATACTGAAGGACATACACTGTTCTGAAAACAACAAGAAAAAAAAGAAAGCAGAAGAGAGCAGAAATGTGTGTTGTAAACTATCTGTTTAGGCTACAAGAAGGAAAAGCATGGAGAAAACACAACCTGAGAACTTCAGAAAGAATAAGAGTCTAAGATTTAGTTGGGAATTTACGGTAGACCAGCCAGCCTGCCTTTAAGCAGGAACAGAAATCACAATGTTATCCATGGGACATCATAGGAAACTAACTTTTCAGACATCACTGTCAAAACAAGTGTTTGCAGCAGTGCTGAGCCTAAACACTTCTGGATGCCCTACCTGGATTCTTCACTGGCCCCTAAAGGGAAGGCAATACATCTGACAAAGGTGAATTTAAAATAAAAGTAGCTGGGATTTAGGCTGAGCAGAGTTAAAGTAGAGGCATCAGTTGCTACAGCAGCCTCCAGAGGTGGTGCAGACCCCTACCAAATGGCAGCCTCTGAGACTGCTGCAGCAAGACGTGCAGAACCTTGTCTGTCAGCCCCATAACATTATACATTTGAACTTGAAATTTTAGCTAACTAGTGAATGTAGTATATTGTAAAAAAACTAATTAAGAATATAAATGCTGAAAAGGTTCAGAAATTCCTTAAATTAAGAAAAAAAAAATAGGCACCCCAGATCTATCAAAATTAACTATTACTCGGGGAAAATATTTAACTATGTATTTTACATTTTATAAAGCTTATTATATGCTATCAATTTTCTTATGTCTGCTGGAAAGATTAACACCTTGAAAAATGCAAAAAGTAGAGTGCCCATGAAATCACAGTGCTGCCAAGGAAATTGTAAGTCTCTGATGCTCCTTTCAACTAAAAAAATAAAAGTAAAAAATAGGAGTACCTTTCGACAGCATCCCTTTAAATTAAGCATTTATTACTGCACTTACTCAAAACACTCGAGACAAAGCTCTAGCAATTTAAAACCAAAGTTTTCTCTGAATATATACCATAAACCCAAACTCCCTTGATGATTAATTGCATTGTACAACTGTGGCTTTTAAAATATAGAGTCGGTAGGACCAAAAAGACATGGTCTGTGCAAATCATGATTCCTTGTGACTTGCACAGACCTCTGAAAGCCATGTTGGATTATACCGTGATAGTTTTTATGAAATGAGCTTGACGTTCTTGTTTTATTTCATTCACAGTTTTCATCTCCATCAGGACCAATCACTATCTATTAAAGAATGATTTATTCCCATGTCAAGCCCTTTCGTTATTCTTTAGGAGATGAGTCGTCAAGGGAGAGTAGTTCTCTTAAATCTTTGCTTTATCAAGATAGTGAACTGGCTGTAGTCAAGAAAGCATGCATGATGTAATCATGAAGCACAGATAAAACATGGATAAAAAATCAATGCCAAATAAATTCTTAACTGATTGGAGATTAAACAGGCATTAATACAAGGAACTTTCCAAGAGAATCAAGTGCCAAGGAGCGATGTTAGATCATGGGCCCTGGAGTTAAAGACTCATCCTCAGCCAAAGCAACAGAAGTACACTATTACCAAACAACGTAATTTAAATCAGAGAGAAACATGGAAACACCGAGTTTATGAAAGAGCTAATTCTTTAAAAAGAAAATAAGAATCTGCTAAATTCCACTACAAGACTGAAAACTCGCCTGTACTTCCACCTGCTTAAAAAACATAATGTATAAATGGATGCATTAATATGGGTACAAGTATTTCTCACATCCCTTATTGTTAGTTATGTACCAGAGCAGAAGTAAAGACTATCCTTAATTACCGCCATCTCCCCTGCTTCACTGATACCTATGCACTGTTCAGAAGCTCCCAAATGGAACATTACTTTGGAGCACTGGGTAGTCTGGATTTTCAGTAATATCCAAGTCTGCTCCATGATTTGTAGTAGATGAGATTTTCAAAACACCAGAGTCCTTCGGACAGCTGCCCAAGTACTTGCTTTTAGATTATTACTACTATCACAGTAAAAGAGCGTATTCATTTAGTAGATGAAATGATAAGTTTTCAAAAAGAACCAAAAACCAATCAGGACAAGAACTGGTAGAAAGCAAAGAGCAACCTGTTTTTAAAAAAATTGATCCTACCTACTTTCACAGTGGCCTTAAGGCTTCAGACATGCCTCAGACATGTTTTCTAGTGTGCTCAGCCTAACAAAGACCAGTATTTTGATAAAAAGAAACAGATCTTGAGATCATCAGGTTCTAAATTATATATAATTCAAGTAATCCTTTGGGAAAACAACATTCTTTTCTCTGGAAGACTGCCAGAGAAAGCAGGGCTCGGAGGAATAGGAAAGCATAAGAAAAACATGGGAAAAAAACATACTTAATATCACACTGTTAGAAAGGAAAACGGATCAGTACAACAGCAACAGAAAAAGTGCATGGCATTGCTCAAAAAATCTGGATTTCTCATATATTCAAAGCTGGAGGCAGGGGGAAAGAGGGGTGGGGAAGAAACATTTCAGAGAGTCTGACAAAGCTCTAAAATAAAGTATTTCAAGAGATAGAACAGAAGTCCATTTAGACTACAAGGTCAGGACAAAGCTAGGATATTACTGACCAACAGTTTGAGAAACAAGTGGCCAGACTCTGGAGGTTCAAATCAATTGTTCAAAGAAGGAAAAAATGAAATGCAGATACTTACAGAGTAGAATGTGTCAGTCTCATTTCCCAAACATGTTTCTGCAAATAATTTAGCTTTAAAAAGGAAATAAATGAAAAAATATCCAAACAATGACTGGTTCTTTCCATCAGCAAATACTTTTCCAACAGAGTACCTTCTCTTCTAACTTAAACAAAATCCAGCCATCTTTTTCCAATAGAAGTGATGTTTTAAAGGAGTAAGTAATATATAGTAGTTATACAGTATTCTGTGTTTTCAGAACACTGTACTAACACTAACTAATGTTCTAACTAATGCTCAACCCTGCAAAGGTAGACAAATATAAAAAAATAAGAGTAATTTCTTTTCTGATTAAATTAAGCATAGAAAGGGAGGGATCACCAAGTTTCCCCTTGCTCTGGGACAAAAACACTACATGCACTTACTGCTCTTCCTTTTAAAACAATTAGCCATTTGGAATCTCTGCTCTCTCTAATGGCTTTCTGCTCCACCTCTACTGGAATTCGTGCCGAGAATCCTACACATTAAAAAAAAGTCCAAATAATCCTGCTTCAATTCTTGAAAGCTATATGCCACAAACAATGGTTGATTGGATTGCAGCTGTAGAAGGCTCAAGGATACTAAATTCCCATATGTTTTTCCTCATGTCCTGCAGCTACCCTAGCATAAAGCACTGTAATAGATCATATGCATTGTCATTTGAGACCCAAAAGGAAAGCTCTTTATCTTTCACTTGTATTCAGCCTCAATATATTGATTTGCGTTTTCCCAAAGGAATGTAAAATACATATTTTTCTCTGTGTATGGAATCCACTCATTTTCAATCAGTTCACATGCTTTAACGAAGTGGAAAATGGGACCACTTTTACTTTTTTTTTCAAATTACTAACAACATCTATTTTCTGAAACAGTTAAACAGAAACCTGTACAATGTTTCTCAACACTCAAAAGCTTTTCAACAGAATCACAATACTAGTCCAGTCCTTGTTCAGCCACAAAACACTTGGAAAATACTGTATGAAAAGGTGTACTGAAATTTTTAATAAAAACAGGTATTAATTTCATACTGGTAACATCAATTTCATATAAAAACTACACAAATGTGTAGGTCTACCTCAGTAAACATCAATAATTTGCAAGATTATTTATACCTCAAATGTTAGTTTGTTTTAATATTTTGCTGTGTTAACATGAACCCAAACCCATAAAAAAGTATAAAACACTATTATTACTTCTCTTTAAAGCTTGCCTTCTGCATCTAGCTTTAACCTCCAGTCTTCTGTGAAGAACTAACAAACAAAAAAATCAGAGTATCTGTAGGAAAAGCTCCTTCTACTCTGATTTTCATATTCCTTCCATACTTTGCCCTTACAACAGTGCAACACTGGAAACATAGGACTGAGTTTGAGCATCATCTCTTCCTCTCTCTCTCTCTCTACTGTATAAATGTCTGAATGCTATGGCTTAGACTGTGGTAACACAATTATTTAAACTGTATCTCAATACCACCAGACGCCTAAAAGAACAAATTCCACCTGGATAGGGTAAGGTCGTATGTTTTGCATTTCCAATGAATAATCCAGAATGAACGACAGCAGCATTTATATCAGCTTGAACCTTTATACTGAGCACAGACAACATATAATCAGGCATAAAAGTATCAAGCACTACCTGATCTGGTATGAAGCATGCTGGTAAAAACCAAACATGTCAAAGTATTTTGAACAACCCCAAACAATGAGTACAGTTTTTTCCTTTTGAAGAAAGAAACTTTTTCCTGCTGCAATCTTCTCATTAATATTTGAAGTACTATGTAACCCTCAGAAACTCTAGATCTATGGGTACACAACCAAGAGTGGTTTTGAGTCAAAGCACAGTGTTGCATTATGGCTGTACCAACACTACCGGGGATCATCACCCTGCCCATGTCTGTACTGGACGTAGCAATATTTCTCTCCCTTCCTCTCCCTTTCTCTCCTGTCTACACTCAGCAGGGCTCCTGAAATTATACTTACTGTGTCGCTGAACTGCAGTCTAGGACCTAGCTGAATGAATGTGCACTGCAACACTAAAATTCATCCATCACCTACTAGGGTTCCTAATTGCAGTGACAACTTTCTAAGTGCATGGTATTTAACAGCAAACCAGAATACATTGTAAGCCCTATTGTTCTGGTGGCTCTCATAACCTACGTTGTAGGTTATATTAGTATGACAGAGAGCTTAACAACGCTAGTAATGGCACTACCTTGTTTGGTTAAAAAAAACCAAAGAGGTTTAACAGTAAGATTGTGATATACAAGAAATAACTTCCCTTTCAAACACAGTGACATAAATCCAGGAAAATCTTAAGAATCCAAATGAAAATGAGAAATAAAAGAGGAAAGATCAAGTCAGCTAACAAAAAATCATGTGGTCTATATTAGTCTGCTACTAAGATAATAAATATTTTTTGCCAGCAACTTTTGATCAAGCAACATCAATTAGTTAGCCTTTTTCATGTCATTGAGTCTTAGAAAAATTCTATCTACTAAACTAAACTGAACCCTCCCAGCAGTACTACAGAAACTGTAGTTTTCAGATGCTTTAGGATCACATTTAATTTCATTTTTAAAAGCACTTTGACAAAAACGGAGTCACCAAAAAAGTGAAAAAAAATAAAGGTATTATTTTTATGTTTACCAAAATGTTACTGGATGTGATTCGATTAAAATATTGCAAAAAATATTTCTTGGAACACAACTTGCCAATGAACTGTACTCTCTGTCCTTTGCTTTCTCTTTTTACCTCAGTGTTTGTTTTATTTCAGCACAACAAGAAGCAATGGTTTTGTGTGGCCTATAGAGATTGTTACTAAATGAAGAAGGTTTTGATTTATATTGACAAATTACATTATATTGAAACGACTTCACAATCAATGTACTTGGCATATAACCATAAATTGTGTACCACTTATTAAATTTGTTAATTAGAAGGTTGCAAGGTCTTTATCTTTCTGCATGTAAAATTCCATGCATGAAATGCAGCAGCAATAAAAGCAAAACACTTGGATTAGTACCACTAATGAGAGTAGCACTGCTAAAATGTCCATGGCTTCACTCTGGTCAGAAAGGTCTCAGTTTATCTAGACCAACAATTCTTTATTATTTCTATTAAAATGCCAGAGAGAAGTTAGTAGACCACTGGACTGAACAGAACTAAGTTCAAAGCCATTTGTCCTCTTATAGGGAATGAAGAGTATTTAGCAGAATAAGATGAAAATTTTGTTATGTTTTCTTCTCTGCTTAAAATATTTTGTTTTCCCTTTTAAGTTGTCATAAGACTCTGGCAAGGAGAAGAAACAATAGTGACACTGAGGCTAGGAACTACCAGACAACATGACATCTGTAAATTACTGTCTAGCTCAGAATGACCAGGACTAACTACAATCAGACAGCTCCCAAATGCTACTGGTGGAAAAAGTTACTGAAGACGATATTTCAGGAGACTGCAGGAGGGATTACAGGGAAAAGGTATAGGTATCCTCATATACTCTGTTATCACTTATGGTCAGTAGAGTATTAATTCAACATAAAATCTAATGGAACAGCTATTTGCAAAATAGTAGTATGACACACTCGAATTTCAGCAAAACTCAACCTGGCCTTTATTCTCCAGGAAAACCACTCTTTACAATGTCAAAATCTGCCAAGGAAGCTTGGCTTCTCAGAGTGCTCTGCAGCTCAAAAAGAAAACCAAATCCTAAGGCAAAACACCTAACCATAAGTTCCTCAGAGATCTTACTTCTATGATTAAGATTTTAAGTACTGCCTAATCCTCAGAAACTCTAAATCTGTGGGTACACAACCAGGAGTGGTTTCGAGTCAAAAAACAGAGCTGCATTATGGCTGAACCAATACCACCTGGGATTACTACACCCATGTCTGTGCTAGATTTAGCAATATTGCTCATAGTATTTAGTTATTACACTGGCTTAATTGTGACTACTCATTAGGTACAAAATCACACTAATTAATCACTGGGCAGAAACATGTCATTGTGCCAACAGCTCGTTTCTCCAAGCAGTTCCAGTCTCATACAGTCAGCCCTGCAAGAGGCAGGATTCGTTCTTCGTTCACTGAAGGCTATCAGCGAGGAGCATGCGCAATCTTGGATTGTGACATAAATAAAAAGTGACAAAGAAGAGGGAGATGGATACACATAAAAAGCAAATGGATCAAGGGCACCAACAGTAATTTAGCAATTGCAAGAGGGCTAAAAGAAACGGCTAATGAATGCTGAGAACGCACACAGTGTTTAGCAAAGCTCTGACGAAGACAGAAGAGAATGAGCTGCGGGCACAAAACAAGAAGCAGGCAGAAAAGCCTACCCAGCGTCAAACTATAAAATTCAATAAAAATCTGCTGATTGAGCCTCCAAGCTCTAAACACAACCAGTATGATGTAGGAGAAAAAGGACTCCCAATGGTTTTGCTAACAATGAATGTTAAGATATATAAATAGGAGACATCATGGTCTAAAATTCCTATGTGTTATGGTCACCTTTTTTTAAACTATTTTCTTAAAATTACTAAATCATGTCTCTTCAAGCAGTACCATCATATTTGCTTAAAAACTGCAACTCTGCCAGTCTTAAAAAGTAAAACTGTTCCAACTCATTACATCATTAAAATTCTCTAAATATTTTCCATAAAATGTTTTTTTAAAGTGTAATTTCATAATCATGTCCCAATAAGACACATTCCTCTCTGAAAGACCAAGCCAGGCAACTGTACTTGAGTTAACAGCTTGACAAACAAGATTCCTGATAAAGCATGTAACATAACGTAATCAACAAATTGTAATGAAAGTTCTTGTACATTGTACTACAATGACACAATTGCATCAACAGTGGTGTACAGTTTATTTCAGATCCTCAAGTGAAATACACTATTGAGTACAAATCGTCACTGTCATTGCAATGGTACTGTATATTATTGGCATTTCAAATTTAACACAAAGCTTACACTGTCAGTTGTTCTATTTATCTTTCCCATACAAAAGACAAGAGTATTACACTTTGGCATAAATAATAACTCACTAAATCTTGGCAAGTTGGTCCTTTAACCATACCAGGGTAAGTCAGATAGATAATTTAAGGCTACCAACTGTTTATAATTACCATTTGGCCAAATGAGAAGAGCAGCTTTAAACATAGCCCAGTTGGATGGGAAAAAAAATAAATTAGAAAATACTGAAAAATGAAACTATGACAGGACCATGAATAACTTCACTAACTTCAAAAGACCATATAAAATCATCATTTTAACGTCTCAGTAACCCAATGGCAAACCTGGTTTTGATCATGTATTTTCCATTGTAGAAGAACGGAAGGGAAAACCCACAGGTAGTACAAAATAGCTAAAAAAACTCTTACGAAAGTAATTCTAGAATTCCTGAGTGTCATCTTACGTCTCTATCTACATTTCTTATAAGTAAGGAATATTTTCTTAAGGTTTAAATATTTTACATTATCATAACTTCCCATACATACAGCATATTTTACCATAGATACTGCGCTGTTCTGCAGCAACTTAATATTCCTTGTTTGTGCACTTGCAATTTTTTTTCACACTGAAAGTCATTAAACTCTGGTGATGACACATGAAAAAGGAAGAGACCACACGAATATAAGAGCATAGACTGTGTGCAAACAGTCAAGACGTAGTGAAAAAAAATCTCTACTTCTAGATTTATAAAATGAACACTCACTCTGTTGTCAGAATGATGCTCTGAAACCCCCTTGAAGTCATGAATCAGCTATAATGGCAAAATGTTCACAAATGAGAAACTCATTTAACTTCTTACGGTAAGTTTGAGGTTCATTTCCTCTATCAATCTTCCCAGTTTTCTGTCCTCCTCTCTCAATGGATGCTAATTCCTGCTCTCTGCTTTTCCCACACTGCAGAGCACTTCGATCATAAGTGTGCGAAGTACCAAACTGAGTGTTCATGCAGCCATGATAAAACAGTGGTGTTAAGAAACAGTCCCTTCCATGGGAAAGGAGAAAGGTATTACTGATTTTTAACTTTGTTACAATCCATTAGGAGCTGTGCTTATAAATTGTGATTTAACCAGAGTACTTATGGACTTTAACCACTGCAGAATTTCATGCTTCTTGGAAATGGTGTCCCGTTGGTCGCTCACAGTAACATATAGATATGCCAGATATCTGTCATCTCCAAGGAACTTGGTATTATGCAATACTAAACAACCAAGACACTTATACCCACATTAGGAATTATTCAGATTTTTCTTAAATTGAATTTACTACGAACATATTTTTGAAATGGAAGTTTAATATCAAAGCTGACTTAGGTGAACAAACTGAGCTGGATTCTGAATTAACAGCAAACTCATTATTACCAGAAACTCTCACATTATTACACTTCAAAACCAAAATCTAAATTTAAAGTTTCCTAGTGTGATTTCTGTAGTATTGCTTTTTCAGATCCTTATGAAGGCAGCAATACAGGTGACAGAACATACAAATTGTCAGTATCTGGTAAGAACTAAAACTGTAAAATTCTTCCTCTGTTCTCTTGGAAGGGCACAAAGAAGAACAGTGAGAAGTTTTTTATTTCCCCCCCTTTAAAAAAAAAATTGTATAGGTTATCCTTTGTAGCAGTTTGCCATTTGCTTTTGTTTAGTTTAGTTTTGTTGTTTTTTTAAAGCAGAACAATGCAAAATCTACTAGATCCTAATCATATCATTCTGCAGAATGAAATGAAACATTTAAATAAACTGAATTTCTGATGTCTATTTTTTGTAAGAAATTAATCATATTAGGATACTACTCTCTCTTGCCACTCCAAGACAGAGAAATTCCTGACAGAATTAATTTACTAATTGTTCTTGCAAGTGAATATTTTGTTTGTTCACAGAAAGTTCTCTAGTGCTTTTAAATACTTTTTTTCCTTTTTGGTTCCAATGTATACCATGCTCATATCATCTTCAAAAGCGTAACAGTTCATGCACATACAAATATATTATTTGATCATTCTGATAACCACAAAGTGTTGGAGTTCAGAGTCCTGAGAGGAAAAGAGAAAGGCAAAATTCAAGTTCACAACCCTAGACTTTGGGAGAGTATACTTTGCCTTCCTGAAATATCTCCTTGAAAAGTCCCATGGATAAGGTCCTGGAAGGAAAGAGGTCCAAGAAAGCTGGTTAATATTCAAGGATCACCTCATCAAAGCTGAAGAGAAGTCCATCCCAGCAAGCAGGAAGTCTGGCAAAAATGCCAGGATGCCAGCATGGATGAAAAGGTGCTCCTGGCAAAACTCGAGCACAAGTAGGAAGCATACAGAGAGTGAAAGCAGTGGCAGGTAATGTGGGAGGAATACCAAGACATTGTCCAAGCATGCAGGGTCGAGGTTAAGAAGGCAAAAGCCCAAACAGAATTGAATCTAGCCAGGGATGTCAAAAGCAACAAGAATGACCTCTGTAAGTAGACAGGTGACAAAATGACAGCTAGGTAAAATGTGGCACCACTGCTAAATTAGGTAGGGGACCTGGTGACACAGGACATGGAAAAGGCTGAGATACTGAATGCTTTCTTCACCTCAGTCTTTGCGAGCAAAGCTGGCCTTCAGGAATCCCAGGACTCGGAGACCAGGAGGAAATGCTGGAGCAAGGAAGATATACCCTTGGTGGAAGACAATCAGGTCAGAGAAGACTTAAGCAAATCGGACACACGTAAGAGCAATACTCTGATCATATGCAGCTACAAGTGCTGAGGGAACTGGCAGATGTCATTGTAAAGCCACTCTTAATAATTTTTTGATCGATCATGGCAACTGGGAGAAGTGCCCAAAAACTGAAGAAAAGCTATTGTGGTCTAACTCCAGCTGGCAACTAAGCAACACACAGCTGCTGTCTCACTCCCCTACTTCCCTCCCTCTCAGTGGGATGGGACGGAGAATCAGGAGAAAAAGATAAAATACCACAGTTTAAGACAAGAAAAGTTTAACAGAACAACACAAAGAGAGGAG
>VWZK01024469.1:0-14192 GCA_013396935.1 Baryphthengus martii | reverse complement strand
TGCTCTTCTGCACTGCACAGTTGGGTAAGCCAAACTAAGATAGTATGTAAATACTTGAAAATTAAATTATGATGTATAGAAAGCAAAAGTACTTAATATAGATTGCCCTCTTAAAAAAAAAGGTATTAATCAGTCAGCAAATTAAAACTTTCCCCTTCAGTTTTCTTTCTTTAATCACACACACTAATCCTAATCTATCATTGTTCATATGCTCTTTTATAAATACAGCAAACTCTTAATGCAAAGGCTTGTATCACATCCTTTCCACCGAACTCACCTATGAACTAAAATGTATCTACAGAGTAAGAGTAAAGGGAAGCCAAGCAGATACATGATTTTCTCAATGAAATAACACTTTAATGTGGCCTTTATTGGGCAAAGCATTTCTGATCCTCAAGGGAGGAGGCATCTCAGTTGAGAAATCAAAGCCAAACCTGTGTTTCAAACAGGATGCAAGTAAGTGCCACAGTCCTAAAGATTACTCCATTCTCTAACTGAAAAAAAAGAGACAGCATGAGAATGACCACGCTGTAGTCAAGAATATGGCTAAAATTTACAAAGACAAATCAGAGTTTTCTCCATTTCAAGTACCCAGAACAGTGGACTCTAGAAGGTCACGTCAGTATTCTGATGGTCTTTCCAGAATTCTGGACAGGTTTTAGGGCGACTTTTGGTATTTAAATTTCTGAGAGCAAACCTTTTCATTGCATCTACACTGAAACACTATATGGGGTGGGGAATGAGAGTTTTTAGTGGTTTTTTTTCCTGTGAGAGGTGAAAAGAATTTCTCCTGCATTCTTTCTAAATATATACCACTGAGACTTTTACTATAATGAAAGCAGGAGACTGGCAGGTGCTAGATTCAAGTATCAATAGAATAAGGATATTTACATATTTTTTTAAAAAGGCTGTTTCATAATATAGAAATCTTTTTGCTTGGCTGCTTTCTCTTTCCCTTTAATTTGCAGATAGAGATGGGAAGGGAAAATTCAAGGCCAAGTCATTTGTTTAAGAGACTGGAAACAATGAGGGAAGCTAGCTGTGTGTTTGGAATGTAGTAACAACATGTGCTGTGGCTTCCTCTTGTGTACGTATCTCTAGCTACGTTATCCATCGCAAACCAAGGAATATTACATATAGCAGTTAACCTTTGACAGCAGCTCCGTTTACACTCACAAGAGTTAGTTCCTGGCTCTCTATTCAACAGACACAGAGCTCTGTTAAACAGGGAGGCTACCGTACCTGTAGGATTTTGTGGAGGGGATGAGATAGGGAGAGGGAAAAGCACAAAAAATAAACCACAGACATACAAACCTACCACAATGGGTTGTTGGAAATACTCATCGACAGCTGCACTGCGCAGGCTGGACAGGTTGACCCCATAAAAGCATTCCTGGTACCTAGAAATGGTAATACATAAAATGTTTAGGGAAAAATGTTCTTTTCTGGGTTCCAGCCAGACCCAGACACAGTAACTAAATGGCAGGTGAAGTGTGGCTAAGCACCTCTTTCTCCTTCTCCTGTCTGCCAATGTTGTGGTTTAAGAGTTAACAAATTGAGGGAGGACAAACACCTGGTAACTGTAGGACCTTGAGGGCTGCTGGTATTCCCTCCCCTTCCCTGCCACACTCTATAAAAGGACAGGAAGTTGGATTTTGCTCTTTTTTTTCCTCACTTTGGCTGTGCTGCTGGTGGGACTGCACCTCAGTGCAGCAGAGCTGGCTCCACCTGCTCTGCACAATCCATCTCCATCCCAAAGCTTGTTTTGTATATGCTTGTATACCTCTCTTCCCTTCATATTCCCTTTCCCTGTTTATCTCTGTTACTTAATAAATTTTGTTCCAATTTCATGTGAGGCACTTCCTTCCTCATTCTCCTTTTTATCCTCCCTTGGGAGGGAAGGGGGAGGGGGAGAGAGGGCCGATACGAATCCTGCTCTGTGGGGCTTGCCCTAAGCCTTAAACAGAGGCAGCCAAGAGGCCAAATTGCAACTGTCCTTAGCTTGCTTTACCTTCCTAACAGACATCCTGTACAGCACTGAGGTGGCATGATCCCTTCAAATGGAAATATGGAGACATGTCAGTCACACTATGCTTCTGAAAGAATCCACACAACAAGCATAAAACAGGGAGAGGTGCTGAAGCAGACTTACGTTACTTTTGTAATTTGAGCTATTTCAGAATTGGGAGTGAACCTTGTATAAATCAAAACAGTGATGAGGACCGATGTATTACAGATTTGTTCCTCTTTACTGACATTAAAGAGTAAAATAAAGATCTTCCTGTGTCAATGGAATGGCAATAAAAAAGTATTTTTATCTTACCAATTTATGCAAAAGTGCATTTAACATACATTCAGACTATTTCCGGTATGAAATTTTATATGAAAATAAACAATTGCAGTAATGTTCCTCCTGTGTATAACCCTCTTATCAACTCATTATGAAGTTTATAGGTATCTCTACTTCCAGATAACATGAACAAAAGGGGAAGAAAAGGGGAAATGGCAAGGAAACTCAACTCCTTGTGATGGAAGTGTCATCTATATACAAAACCATAGTCAAACATTCCAAGTCTTCAGAAGCACTTCAGAAGGCCAACTTTAAATGTTTTTCCTTGTTGTTACAACATCATACTACTTCTGAACTATGGTAACTTATTTCAAAGCGGATGGCTTAGTCTAAACCAGTCTGGCAATATCTCTCCAATACTGATAAACTCTGCCTTACTAGTTATATGCTAATTGCATAAAGGGAAGATGCCCTGTCGACTGTATGCCCTAAAGATATCTGAGAAGGCATCTTTAGGGAAATAAGTAAGCACAACAGAGGAAATAAGCTAATACCAGTAACTGCAAGGGAACTTTTACCCTTCTCCATATGTTTGCTGTACTGTATGACTGAGTTGCTTATTTATCACTGATGAGAAACACAGACAAAATGCATGCTATTTTTAACCACTTGCTGTATATTTGTGCTTTGTATCTTTCTATCCTTGCAATGTTTTCACGAAGAGACCAGTCTGCTCTTCTATGGTAGACTATACATTATCTCACTTTTAGAAACGATTACTGCTAAGTACAAATTAATATGCAACTCTGAAGCACAAGAGTAGGCCAATGTATAGGCCTGATGAGAAACAAAATATACTTACACCGTCTTATTATTAATGTATAGATTCAAGACAATAATCCTAAGTGTATGAGAAACATGTAGCCTTTCCTTTGTGTAGTAAACAGGCTATGCTAACTGCTGCACCTTATGTTAGGGCACATAGCGTGATTTTTGCATAGGATTTTGAAGGATTTTATAGAGTTCTGGTGCCTTTACTAGATGAAAGTTCAAATTGCAAATCTAGATATTTCTTCCAGTCCTTTGCTCAAGTTCTATCATGCAACTGGATCCAAAAGCTTATCCGATCTCTAAATCACAGGCTATAGATTTAGCTACTTAGGAAAGGGTTTATTATACACAAAACATATTGTCTGTTCTCAGTAACAATGCTGAATAATGAATGAAAGCTGTTTCTTGAGGTGTGGAATTTGAAGCTTAGAAAATCACAGGCTTTCACCAACAACTTCCGGATGGTTTTCTTCACATGTCCAAGAAAGCCCTGAGAAAGCGCTTTGTCTAAAAGTGGACTTTTATAGCTCTGGATCTATCAGGGTATCCAAGACCTTTAAGTATTAAGAACATGAACATCCTAGACTAGTGCAGAAACAGAATTACCACACTCTCACTCAGAACATTTTGATCCCACATTTGGCTGAGGACATTAGAAGCACTAATTTCTTGGTCTTTAGAGCACTCTACAATCAAGAGTATTTAATCCTCTTGCATGGTCAATGTCCTGGTGTATATCCATACAAAACTACAACTATGGACTGATAGGAGGACTGGTACTGTAGCCCTCTGCTCAGGGCACATCTCAAGACAGCAATAAATAATATTTAAGCACACAAACTATACCATCTAGGAATATGTCAGATAGAACCTGATATACAAAGAATATCATCAAGGGTAATTTTGTGATACTTCTGCGCTTAGTTTGCTTGAAACATTCTCATAAAATATTAAAGGGAGGTAATAAAAAGATCTGTCAAAAATGGGAGATGTCCTTTTGTAAAGATGAGTGTAAGAAAAACTGCATTATGTTGCAATTTAGTATGAGCAGTTATACTGTAACCTGGGCATGGAAGAAAACTTTATCTGTAATCTGAGAAACCAACAAATAGGTTTGATGGAGACCACTTAATGTGATCATTACGATAAAAAATAAAATTAAAAGAAAAATCATTACAATAATCATTACCAAAAATTAGCTCTGGAGTAGTGTTCCATGTACAGCTGCTCATCAGAAAAAGGAGCCAGATGAATGTCAGTGTATGTTGGGAACATCATTCCTAGTAAACAAAAGACAATATAAAGTAGAAAGGCAAGTATTCAAGTATTCAGGTGTTTGGACAGTGCTCTTGAGTGCATGGTTTAATGTTAAGGTTGCCCTGTGTGGGGTAAGGAGTTGGACTCAGTGATCCTTGTGAGTCCCTTCCAATTCAGGGTATTCTGTGATTTTGTAGTCTCACAGACTTCTCTACAGGAATGTCTTCACTAGTGAGAAACCACCAATTCAAAATCAGCAGTTGTTATACACTTCAGATATCTTAACGTTTATTTTCACTAACATGTGGGTTACTGAAAAGTGAATATGCTGAAGCAGTTAAAAAAAAACAAACAGAACAACACAGAACAACTTACAGAACAGACCACAATAATTCATAAAGTCCTAATAATTTTATGTTCCTATATAAAATATCTGAATTATTTAGCTTCCTTCACATGAAGTGAAATGGTAGCTATTGAATACCTACTCAACACTCTCCAGTGGAATTATAGCATCTTCTTTGCTTATAGCTAGCCTAATAAAGATAATGTCTATGTGAAGGATTTGCATTAAAGCTCAGGCTTGATTTTGAATTAAACCTCTTGGTATGGTTTTGATCAAATTTGGAAGAACTGCTGCCAATGAATGAAGTAGTTATACGTACTTCACTCTTAAGATTTTTATCCAGGAAGTTCATAGCACTTGAGAGTAAATACTGAAAATTTTACAAACACAAAAAATGCATATAACACTTGTATGTGTGTTTTACAGATGCTGAAGTTGAAAACCAGAATTTTATTTGCATGAAGTGGCAAATCAGTGGCAGAGCAGGGAATGAAATCCTGATCTACTAGTTTGCAAGAAGGCATTTTAACTAGGATCTCTCATTCTAATAGCTGGGGAAACCAGAGGAATTACCTTCCACTATTTCCTGTGGAGAGTGTATCAGACTGCCTACCACCTTTAATGAAAGCCCTTGTATTCTGGAAGCAGGAGGCAAAGCCTTTTCCGTTTGAACTACACTTGAGCATACTTCTGCACCCTATTTTAACCTGGTATAAACCACAATGCATAGCTGAAGGGGAGGACAGGTAAAGGAGTTGAGGAAAAAGTAAACATCTTTTCTTTTGTAAGGAACAACACCCACTCACAAAACACACATGCTTTCTAAAACTGGCTGTGGGGAGAATATTAACACGTTTACAGAGAATTTGGGACAGAAAGTTTCCAAACCTGACTTGTACTAAATATTAGCAACCTACTCAAAATGTCATAATTTCAGCTCACTTCCTATGACAATCATTGTTTAATAATCACCACATAAGGTGATTCACCTCACCGTATAAGTGAGCAATCAGAAAGTTAGGCATCTGTTTTTAAAAGCATTCACTCATTTTAAAATGGAAATGACCATTATACTGACCAGTTTTCAGAAGCACTCCTCTGAAACTGGGCCCTAAGCATCTAAACGGAAGACTCAAGATTAGTGGCTGACTTGAAAAATACTACTCAAAGGTGTTTTGCAAATTTGAAACAAATCAACAGCAAATTCATTAGCACCCTGCATTGAGAGACTCAGCCCATGCTTCAAAAAATTCCATGCTGCAGTAATTTTTCTTGAGGAAGGTGTCTTTGGAAGAAGTCTGATAAGGAGAACCTGTATAGATCATTTTCAGCAGTTCCTGTAGAAAGATAGATCATTCAGCAATTGGATGCTCAGGTTTGCCTCTCACAGAAGGTTCCCATGAGGCCCTGGAACTTATAGATTCCCTTCATAACTCCTTGAAACACAGGAGGGATGAAATACAGACCACTGAATGTTGTGAATCTCTCACATATCATTCAAAAGGCAACATCCAAGTAATAGACTAAGGTATGTGGGAGAAGCCAAATGAAAGGATATGAAAACAATTTGAACTTCGCAGTTTTGCTCAGGACAATATAGTAGAGTCTTTTCACCAGTAAAAAAAATCAATCATCCTATTTTACTGTTCTACTCTCATCTACATTCCACTGTCTGGCACTTGAGGCTAGTGTGTCATCATCTATTGTGATATATTGCAACAGAGATGTAATTATAGTGTATATAGCAGCAGGTTAAGATTAAAACACAAGCAGAACTCAGCAGTGCAACAGCAGCGAACTCAAAAAACTATTTCCACTGTGAAAGAGCAAGAAGTCACAGCATAGTACAATAGCAATGATGGCTTCTTCCTTACATTAATTCCCCTGAGGCCCCTAAATGATGATGATAGAACTAGAATCAGAGTATAAAACTGGACAATTCTAGACTACCAACTTCTCTTTTTTCAGAAGATTTTTATCTTCCTTTCTCTATGCAGGACATGACTGTGGTGACACACTCACCATTTGACTTCAACCATTTTTTGGAATGGAGGTAACTTTCCAACATCCTTTCATTGAACAGCATATAACCCATTGGTTCAGAAATTACCACATCAACGCTCTCAGGCAGAGAAATCTCCTCAATTTTTCCAGAGAGAACTGTGATCTTGTCAGAAAGATTGTTACTTCTCACCAACAGCTGGAGGAAAAAACAAAAGCACATAGAAAGTGTTTACTCATTTGATTAGGAGAATAGATATCTGAGATCTTTAATTAGCAGTAACTGGCTATAGTGTAAACTAACTGCCTCAGTCTGTTAATCAGCATATAATAGAAAAGTAACCTATTTTTTCTCACTACACCAAAATTTATAGAGACTGGACCTTGCTGGAGAATATTCAAAGAAATGTATGTGTGTGTGCCACTGTAAGTGGCACTACAAGTGCTGTTGTCCTGTAAGAGATAATAGCTACAAGAAGAAACTATTTACCAGGAAAAGGTGGATATTTTAATTCATTACAGAAGATTACAAATAAAGGGTCCTCATAATTCTCCAAAATTTAAAAATACTGTTCTGGAGTGAGTTACATACTCATGAAAGGATGAAGAAACCCAAGAGCTGAAAACTTTACAGTGAGTAATTTCTAAGCATAATGGAGTATAGAACTATATTCATGTAAAGGTATTCAAATGGGCCAGTACTCGAGATTTATCCACTTCTATGGGCATAGTGAACCTTGAAGCAAAACATTTAATGAACAGAAGAAACAGACCTCAAATTTTGTGTTTATTACAGCAAATTATTAAGGAAAAGAAGAACCTTTTCAAAGCCTCTATATATCTACATATAGATGCAAATGCTATTTA
This sequence comes from Baryphthengus martii, assembly GCA_013396935.1. Taxonomy (NCBI): domain Eukaryota; kingdom Metazoa; phylum Chordata; class Aves; order Coraciiformes; family Momotidae; genus Baryphthengus; species Baryphthengus martii. The sequence goes on along the minus strand of VWZK01024469.1, from coordinate 6,600 downwards.
ACTGTCCTGTACAGAGACATACAAGGAAGTATCTAAACTTCTTACATTTAAATAATGAGTAGAATCTGGGTTCTTCTGGCACAAACTTATAAACAATTGTTTCACACTAATCTGTCTGCTGGGAGATTCTGTAAAATGAAGCACCCTTAGCAGCAGTACAATAGGAAATTTATATTGATGTCCAGAGATACCAGGAAGAGCAAGTATACACAATCTAGTAAAAGAAAATACTCCCACAAAGATGTGCATGCACTGGTATAATTGTAACTTCAATAGAACTTCATAATTACTTCAGTAAACTTTCCCCAAAACAAACTGTGCCTTAAGTAACAGCGATGAAACTTATGACTCATTCTAACTAGAGAGACTAGTGTTGTTATTATGGAAATGTGAATATGCCAAAATGGCAGAAAAAACCAATGTAGGACAACTTACAGAACAGACCAGAATAATTCACATAGTCCTAATCAATTTATACTCCTACATCAAATATGTATATTATTTAGCTTCTTCCAAATGAAGTTAAATGCTAGCTATCAAATACCTTCTCAACACTCTCCAGTCAAATTATAACTAGAACATCTTTGTGAAGGACTTTCACAAAATCTTGAATGGGTGATACGATTAATGATTTTCAGTCATAACCTGCCAATATACGTGCAAATATGATAAAAAACTCGTACTAAAAAACCACAAAAATTATTGCACACTAAGAACATTGCTGCACCTTTACTGAAAAGTGTTTGCATCCATTTCTAAGAACAGGTTCACAAATTTTATTTTAAAAGTTCCTTAGATCAGAGTCTACATGAGAAAATACATGATGCAATTTCATTTTGGAAATGAAATTAACATTTTGCTCACAGGTGAAATCTGGACCTAAAAATAACTAACTGTTAAGTAGCAGCTCAGCAGTAGCATGGATGGAGAAAGGCAAGAAGCCTGAACGATTTTAGGCCCTTGCCAACTGCAACAGATAACTCACATAGTTGGCTAGAGGGCAGCAGAATATTACAGTATCATTATCACATGCAGTAGAGATGCTTATATTATCAAAATTTTTACTTTTACTGGAAATAGTAGGATGGATACAAATAGAAAAGGGTTTTCATTGTTACTCTTTATTATTATTATCATACAGCTTTTAAAAAAAAATAAAATCTATGTTTATTTACTTTCCTACCCTTAGATACAGCAAAACCAAATGTTTCAAAGAAACACTGTTAGTAATAATTCCCTCCTTCAGAGTGTAGCTATGACTTGCAAAAGTTCAAGTTCCCTATGCTTTTGGCCTTATGAAACCTAACAGAGACAGAAATTGCATTTTTGAAAGTAATTGAGCTGACATCAGGTTTGGGCTGCAGAGTCTCAGGGAACAGGAACCTTTGCTTATTCGTGCAAGATCTTCTCCGTGTATCACCAGTACATTCTGACAGTGGTCTGAAGAATCGTGGCAATTCTGCATCTGCCAAAATCTCAGTCTGTGTACCAAGATTGTCAGGAAGCAAATGAATACCAGTTTAAGCAAATATTTGTTTTGTTTTGTTATTTTGTATTTGTTTACAAGCGCATGTAGCGACAGGATGAGGAGCAATGGTTTTAAACTAGACAAGGGTAGATCTAGTTTGGACATTAGGAAGAAGTTCTCTACAGTGAGGGTAGTGGAACACTGCAACAGGTTGCCCAGGGAGGTGGTGGAGGCCCCATCCCTGGAGACATTCAAAGTCAGGCTTGATGAGGCTCCGAGCAACCTGGTCTAGTTAAAGATGTTCCTACTCCCTGAAGGGGGAGGTGGACTATATGACCTTTATGACCCTTCCAACCCAATGCATTCCATGATTTTTACATGCATAACTGAGATAGACTAGACTAACATGTTGATTAATTTCAAGGATAAGATCACTTGTCCAATAGCAGCTATTTTTTTGTGTGTGTGATTTTTATAGTTCTTTAGTTAGAGTTAATTAACAGTTCATATCTAGCTGGGATGGTGACAATGAAAAGCTAGTTTTGAAAGTTTTATATATTTAACTTAACTTGTACAATTTTTTTAATCACAAAAATGTGTTTCTGAAACTGCAATTTACCACATGTTGATGAACTCTTATTAGTGGGGTTTTTGCTACACAAACAGAAGCAAAAAATCAATTAATTGACAGTAAATCTTGCAAAGCTACAGTCTCCTACAAATTCCATGCATCTCTTTTGTACTAAAGGAAGATTCTACGGAAATAAAAGGAATAATTTACAATAGATACAGAACACAAGTGTATTATATCAAACGCACATGAAATACTTCTGGCTTCTATTCTTAGGCAATATTAGTCCAAAATGGAGATTTAGAAATAAATAAATAAAAACATTACTTTGAGGAGGCTATAACCTAACAGTTACAAACTAACTCTTTGTCCTAGCTACCTCCATCTTGTTTGAACTGACCTTATTTTTGATAGGATTATGAAATTAAATCATCCTCTTCAACACCTTGATTAATTGAAGGTTTTAAACACAAAAAGTCATTTCTGCCATCACGAATACAGCTTTGCTGCTCAGTTGGGAATGTTGGTCATGGTATTTAAAAGATATGCCTTAAACAAACCATTTCTTTATCTCTTAAAATGAAAGCCCCCATCCATATCTTCGTCTTGACAGCTTCCTGTTTTTACTAATCTATATTGAAGTTTCTTTTTCAAAGACTAGCAATTTTTGTTCCCTTTAAAAAGAATCTTATTTGCAAATGAAGAATAAGTAGCTAAGTGTGATGGCAGTAGACCTTTTTCACTCAGTGCCTTTGGGAATCAATGGCAAATCTGTGACGAAAGGAGAGGAGATATATCTGAGTGGGTGTGTTGACAGTGTTTTCACCTCCCACACAGTATTATTTCATAAATTCCTGCAATTACCAAGTTATGGTCAGCACAATGTGTTTGAACAAAAGAAATGAAGTAGTTTCAACATTTTGTAGCTTTAATGAAGGAAAAAAAAGACAAAAGAAGTGCGTTTTTTTCAACAGCTGTGCTCTCTTGTGATTCTCCTGGATTTCAGAAGACTCTTGAAAGCAAGTCAAGAATACAGTTGTGTTGGGTTTGTGCTCAGTGGGGTTTTGGTATAAGGGGAGGTGGATACAGGCGTGGCTCCTGTAAAAATCTTCAAGAAATTCCCCTGGCTCCAAGTCCTACCCACATCTGGCTAAGGACAAGCCAATGAGCACCTCTGCAATAACATATTTAAGAGGGGAAAAACATGGCAGAGACAACCGTGCAGACACTGATATCAGTGAGGACGGAGCGGGGAAGGCACATTGGAGCAGTCATTCTGCTTCAGCGCATGATGAGATGGCGGGGCTGGGCCCTTGCAGTCCTTAGAGATCAATGGTGGGGCAGAATCCTGTCTGCAACCCATGGGCAACCCCACACTGGAGCAGAGGACTGCTCCTGAATGAGTCTGTGACTCAGAGAGAGACCCACTCTGAAGCAGTCTGTCACTGTGAGGACTGCAGCCTGTGGAAGAGATCCAGGCTGATTAGAGAAGTTCATGGAGGGCTGTCTCCCATGGGAGAGATGCCACATTGCCACAGGGGAGGACTATGAGGAGTTTTCCCCATGAGGAGGAAGCAGTGGCACAAACCACATGGAATGGACTCGGACCAACCACACCATCCATTCTCTGTCCCCCTGCGCCGCTGGCGGGGAAGTGGTAGCAGAGCTGGGCCAGGGAAGAGGGGAGGGGTGAGGGAGAAGGTGTATTTAAGATTCAGTTGTATTTATCACTGTTCTATTCTGATTCAATTGGTGAGTTAGTGGTGGTTTTGTTTTAAGTTATATTGATTTTTTTCCCCCAAGTCAGGTCTGTCCTTTGCCCATGACTGTAACTGGTGAGTCAGCCCTCCCTCTCCTTTGTGTTCTCCCTTGAGCCTTTGTTGTATTTTCTCCTCCCCATCCCACAGTAGTGGGCTAGGAGTGAGCAAGCCACTCTTTGGTTGTTTTGTTGCCAGCTGGGTGGGCTCAAACCACAACAGTGATGGAGGATAATATGGATGCCTTAAAATGGTATACAAAGTTAAATTTGTATCTGGTATATGAACTCACTTCAAATGAGTTGCATCAGTCTGCTACAAAATGCGGCCATGTTGGTGTTCTGGCTCTTTTTTGCCCTTTTTTTTTTTTTAATGCAGCATTCATGAAAATTAAATGCTCAAAAGTCTGAAGTAGAATAATAGGGATGCAACAATTAAAAAACCAAGTCAAAACTGAACTCTGTAATACATACAAGTAAGCGTAAATTTCTTACATGTATCTCTCCTCATGAAATGTCCAGTTTTATATCCAGACACAGTGGATCTCTAACCCAATGAAACAGAAACAAAAGAGGCCCAGCTGTTCTGTGAGTCTGATAATTGATGTCATAGATCACACAAAGCTATGAATAATCAAGATTTTTCCATATGACTTCCCCCAGAAATATCATGAAACACTATGAAATATCATAAAACGTTCTACATTTTGACACCAGGATCCATCCCTAATGGAAATCAAGAACCTATTTTCTCTGGAGACCAAACAAAACTCTGCAAGTTTCTTCACAAAACAAAACCAAAACTCTGAAAACAAAAAAAATATTACTCCCAAAGGACTTTCAAATTTCGCAAACAGATCAAAGCATTTCACATAGATTTAAAAGATAGTATGTGCAAGCACTGCTGCATGAACCCTGCCAAAAAACACCAACAGTGTGTCAGCATCCTTAACACTGAAATACAAATAGTTTGATGGCTTTCTATCTAATTGTGCAACTACATAGTTTTTAGAGATGCTTAAGAACTACATGTTTGAAAGTTCTGCTGTAATTAAACGTATTAACACCCTGTATGCAGACAATAGAACAACTTCTTCACACTACGTAGAAGACAGAGGACTCATGTAGGTGAAAACGTATATATATTAAAAACTTGCCTTTGTGCAGCACTTAAAAAAATCCAAACACAAATACAATGTTAATTTGATGTACACATTCTCTGTGCATTTTTCAAAAGTAAACAGCAAGACTAACATATGGCCCATCCAGGCCTCTGAGCAAAAAAGTGACAGAGCCTTTAATTGGCCGTAATCATCATCATAGATGGGAGTACAGTTATGCAGCTGTAAAAGAAAGTCAAACTAGTAAAGTTGATTTATCAGTAAGCTTTATACAGTTCCACCTGCTCAGATTTTGCACTTGATCAGCACCTGCACTTACTCAAGACTGTAAGTCTCTTTCCTGACCTTGCCCAACAGGAGCTCTCAGAAGTAATTAGACTTACATCAGGACTTAAAATACAAAGCTTTGTCCACACTTTGGAGTTCATCTGAACAGCTAAGCCTTTTAAATATAGAGGTAAACTAAAGCATGTATGAATGAGATGTTTATTCTACACTAGTTCCAAAGAATACAAGAAATCTTAGAATCATAGAATGGTTTGGGTTGGAAAGGGCCTTTAAAGGCGTTTAGTCCAACCCCCCTCCAGTGAGCAGGGACATCTTCAACTAGGTCAGGTTGTTCAAAGCCCCATCCAATTGGACCTTGAATATTTCTGGTGGTAGGGCATTCACAACTCCTCTAGGCAACCTGTTTCAGTGTCTCACTGTGCAAATCATAAAAGAAGTTTTTTCCTCATGTTAAAGCTAAACCTACCCTCTTTTCATTTTAAACCCATCATTCTTCATCCTGTCACTATGGGCCTTGATAAAAAGCCGCTCTCCATCTTTCTTTAAGTATTGAAATGCTGCTAGAAGGTCTTGCCTGAGCCTTCTATCTCTGGGCTGCACCACCCCAGCTCTCACAGAGCAGCTCAGGATATTGTTGCCTTTCTGGGCTGCAAGCACACATTGTCCAATTTTTCATTCACCAGTATCCTCAAGTCCTTCTCTGAAGGGCTGCTCTCAATTTATTTGTGCCCCAGCTATACTGACATTGAGGATTGCTTAACCCCAGTGTAGGATCTTGCACTTGGTGTTGTTGAACTTCATGACGTTCTCATGCACCCACTCCTCAAGCTTGTCCAGATCCCGCTGGATGGCATCCCTTCCCTCTATCCTATCCATTGCTCCACTTAGCTTGGTGTTGGCTGCAAACTTGCACTCAGTCCCACTCTCTGGTCACTGATGAAGGTATTAAATAGTACTGGTCCCAGCAGAGATCCTCGAGGGACACCATTCAATACTGATTTCCACTTGGACATTGAGCCATTGACCTTATCACTTTAGACGTGGTGATCCAGTCAATCCCTTGTCTATCTGGACAGCCCCATCCAGCCTGACTTAGAAGGTTTCCAGGGATGAGGCATTTACCACCTCTCTGGGCAACCTGTTCCAGTGTCACAATATCATATAAACCTCACCATATAGAATCTGATATACTAGACGAGACAGCAGAAAACTTACCACATAGTTAAATATAATAAAAGTATTTTAATCAAAATAACAGAAAACACAAGCAGGTTAAGTTTGTGTGTTTATTGCACAGAAGGTAGTAAGATGCTTCGATGGTGCATTTTACCCCTCATCGACACAACCCTTATCTCCAGTTTTCTACTTGATAACAATGCATCTGGGTGTGATGATT
>VWZK01024466.1:0-16125 GCA_013396935.1 Baryphthengus martii | reverse complement strand
TAGCTGGTGGTTCCTAAATGGACCCAAATTTGAAAGTGCTCTGCACAGAGGAGTTTAACTGGTTCTAAATGGAGTGATCAGTCACATTTGATGTACGGTAGACAAGGAAGTCATTTTTCATTCTATAGCTCACACATGCCAGGAAGCAGCAGGCCCTGCCTACCTTAGAACATTTAGCATTGCACATTTTTAAGTGCAGTTGAACTGGTTTAGAATGTAATTGTAAAGGGAGACAGGACCAAAACACTTACCACTGATACTGTGTAGTTCTATACCTGTACCTCCATTACAATTTTTCAACAATGAATGCAGACCTGAGCATCAACTAAGCATGCCTGTACTTGCACTAAAAAACAGCTGACTACTTTTCTGCTTTAGCTGTTGACAATATCCTAGAGGATACAAAGTAGGAGGTTTATTAGGCAAGTTTTTGCAAATCATGTTTTCAATATCACGCTCCATAATGCAAGACAGTGAACATTTTTCCTTTGAATTATTTGTCCCCTAATCATTTATTTTTTTCTGTGCATTAATACAGCAATATATCTCTATTGTCTTTGAAATACTGAATGCTTTTTAGACTTTCTGTTTTAGAAAACAATCCGTCAAACTAAGTATAAAACAAGATAGATGCTTTTTTTCCACGTAATTTCCTTCCGTTTGGAGTTCTTAGTTCCTCCCTCACCTTTGAGAATGGTAACACAAGGCACCAGGAAAACAAATTTATCCTATGCAAACAAAGCTTTCATCATGTCATTTCAGTGTGCAGTATATCTTGCTTTACTAGTTTTCAGTCACAATTAATGCTAATACCTGTTTTTATTGTTTTTCTTCTTTAAGGACGTGTTCCAGAGAAGAAAGACAGGTTCCTTTTGGTATTAATTTCTGTGCTGACAGAAGTCAGATAGACTCTGTGTTGACTGTACAGAACCCCTTGGGGATCGAAGGTACTGGACAGAGCCACAAATGAGGTACATTGAGCTTTATGTGGTGCTCTTCACCTGTGGTAAGAAGGTAGGAAGACTTGAAAGCAGTTCTGGTTTGGTGGAGTTTTAGCAGCCTAGACTAATACAACCCCACCAGATTTTACTGCTTATGAGTCTTATCTAACTCCCCATAATATAACTGGCACATTCCTTCCAAATGTAATTTTCTGAGAAGTATTGAGAGCTTCTGTGCCCAACAATATATTAAGATCACTTTGTCTGCAAATCCTTCACAGTGGCTGCTGTTACACTCACTACCACCTGCAATGAGTTCCCACACCTGAAGGAGAAGAGAAAATAATGGCTTGGGTGGATGTCTAAACATCAACGCAAGTATTTTTCATGCAGCTTTCTTCTTCAATGCTAGCAGTCTTGGTTAAATAGCTTTCTAGTTACATCACATCTCAGGTACAGGCACAGATGTAGCCTGTGTACATTATTGCCTAGGTAACTAGAAATAAACAAAAGTTAAAAATAACTGGAAGTAGCTAAAAATAAATAAAAGAGCAGCAAAGGATATTTAAATGATAAAGACAAGGCCAGGCATAGTAAAATAATTTGAACAAGTGTAGATTTGATAGGCTGATAGTTTTTATATGTTGGCTAATCTGAATTATGTCAACAGTTTGTCAGGTTATAAAAGTCAGGCATATTGATTAAAAAATATTGTCAAATAATTAATATGTTTTATTCTTTTAGTTTTCCTGAGGTATTTTTAACCTATTTAAGAAGCATTTTCCCTTGCCAGGTCTTTAGATGACATTAACACAGACCTTAACACAAAACACTTAAAGACACGGAGGGACCTACTGCACCACTTAGATAATCCTTTGGAAAACAAACAAAAAATTTTTTCTAAGCCACTGAATGGAATAGGAACAAGAAATATCTGGGGAATATATGCCACCCACCAGATTATTTGGTATATTAGAAAAGCTATCTTAAATCTGTTGGCATTACTCAACTTGGAATAATAATTAAATACTCATTGAACCAAAGAGAAGGAGACAAGGACTTTCAGGCTCAGTGATTAGGGCACTGAGGTGGGAACAAGAGATTCCAGTCTCTGCTTCACTGAAAATGTAATTATTTATAAAGTACAATAGCTCCAAAGGTAATATTAAGACAGATCCTCTTAAGAACAGACAACAACTTGATGATTATCACATGTGGAAGCTTAGATTTAGGTCCCTATCTCTTATCAGACAGGGTAAAGATTCAAAGCTTTTCTATCTATCAGAGTACTTCAAAGGCTGAGTGGCTGGGTAGAACAAATGTAAACGTTAGCATGTCCCCAAAATCTCAGTCTTCTTACACAAGACACCTAATAGGAATAGTCCATGATTTGGGAGCGCTTAGCTGGTTGAATTTGCAGATGCAAAAGATAGCAAGAGCATTAGCATTTCATCAGGGGTTTAGCATGGGCTAGTAGCTCCAGCTAGCAAACTGTATGGTTAGAAACAGCTTTTCAGCAGAAACTTAGAGGCTGAAAATTTAGCAGAACCAAGCGTGGACAGCCCTCCTTAGACATCACCATACTGTCAATGAGGTGCAGAGCATAATGGTATAAGAAGAAATCACATTTTGATATCATTTGTTCTTTTCTAATTTGGTATCATAAGTAAATATGAGGATTTATTTCGATTTTTATGTAAAGTCTTCTGTAAGCCCTTAATCTTACATAGTTTGGCAGCCAGACAGGTCTGATACGTATTTAAATGAATTTACTTTATCATTATTATTTTACATAAATATCTGTAACTGTTTAAATTTGTTGTTTTCATCTAACTAGTTTTTGCTCTTATAGTTTCCCCCAAAACATACAAGAAGCCTAAAGCATTTGATTTTCTGTTCTGAAGAACAGGTTTAGAAAAGTTTAAATCAACTATTGGGCTTGAAGCCGCTAGCCGTTGCAAGCACCAAAAAAGTGAAGGGAGTTAAAAATGTAAATGTAATTCGTCTGTCTTTTTAGCTTCTTTCCTTCTAAAAGACAAGTTTTATTCATTTTCTTTAAAAAGGACCACAGATAGAAACAAGATTCTCATCTTTCAGTAGGAAAAAAAAAAAAAAGACAGTATTTCCACCAATACCAATACACATGGTATGGCTATGGCAAGAATCTGCCGTTCTATCTGAACTTGCTTTTCAACTTTTGCTCAGTTGGACATAGACGTTGAAAAAACAGGGGTTCCTTACCCACAGCAGCTGCATACTGTACTGACAGTGCTAGAAGGATTATGACTGGAGTCCTGGTGATTAGGGATTCTGGATTCCTGGTGAGGCCACAGATTTCCTATGTGTGCTTGACTAAATCATCAGGTCTCAATGAGCCAGATTTTTTTCTTAAGTATTTCAGCACTTCATCATGTAGATTGACACCTAATACCTTTAAATAACTCAAACATGTGCCTTCATTTCCTACACTGCTAAATGGGGATAATAATCGTGTTTTCCCCATGGAATGGTGTGAAGCTCAAGTTATTAACATACATAAAATGCTCTGAAAATCTCACACTAAAACCTGAGGAGATCAATATAGCATACTTGTATTTTTGTTTACAATTTTCTCAGAAACAACAGTTTCTGCAGAAAATGAATATTTACAAATGACTGAGTTCTATTTCAAATGTTTGACCAAATTATAAAAAAAATACCAATTCATGCTATGTGTAACAACAACACAGTATCATAAAATGACATTCAATGTCTTTGCCACATATACTGGAAACATGCACCCTGATTCATTGAAGAAAAATAAATCTGTCAGATGTATGCTGGGAAAAGTGATAAAAGTTATGTACTGCTACAACAGCACACATTTGTCAGAACACTAATAGTTATATGCAGTAAAAGTCTACACAATATATTCAAATCTTTAGCTATTTTGCGAAACAATTAGACCTTATGAAAACAAGTTTATGTGCAGTCTTGTTTTACCTAAAGGTTTATACCAAATGAATGGAAATGTAACTGTGAATTAATAAAATGCTGGGTTTAGCTGGAATAAAATTACATATATTGTGCATAGTTAAGGCGCAGAATGAAAAAAATAAATTTAGAGTTTTGCTACCATAGTGCCATGTCAACTTTATGTAGGTATAGCTCAAGTGATGTGTAGATTTTGAGTGTAACACAGCATACTTCCTCATGTCACCTGCTTCCTCATGAACGTAGGACAATCTAATTCCTGAACTCTAAGAGAAATTAAATGCATCACCATTATGCTATGGTTCTAGTATATAAGAGCTTTAAATAGTTAATTTATTAATTGATGTTCTGAACAGGTTAAGGATATCAGTATTCTATCACGTAACTGATAGGCAAAAATGATGAATACAACGAAACTCCTGATCTGATGACTCCAATCATATTAAAGTATATATTGAAATAATAACCTCCTTTAAACATAGCTTTAATCACATTTGTGAAATCTTTCACCTTCAGTTTAAGGACATCGGATGATCTTTTTTTTTTTTTTTCAATTTGGGAATATGATAATATGTTGAGGAGGGTTCACCCTGCTTGATGCCCACCAAAGCTACTCTATCACTCCTACTTCTCATCTGGACAGGGAAGAGAAAGTATAATGAAAGGCTCATGTGTTGAGACAGGAACAGGGAGAGATCACTCACTAATTGCTGTCATGGGCAAAACAGTCTCAACTTGTGGAAAATTTTCTGATTTGCTACCAATCAAATCAGAGTAGGATAATGAGAAACACAATCAAGTCTTAAAAACACCTTCCTACCACACCTCTCTTCTTCCCAGGCTCAACTTCGTCTCGTCCACCTGAACAGTGCAGAGGGACAGGGAGTGGGTGGTGGTCAGTTCATTACATGTTGACTCTGCTGCTCCTTCCTCCTCACAATGATTGCTCATTTCTCCAGCATGGGGTTCTTCCCATGGGAGGCCATCCTCCACAAACTTCTCCAAGGTGAATTCTTCCCACAGGATACAGTTTTCATGAGCTGCTGTCCCTCATGGGTTCCTAAGTCCTGCCAGCAAACCTTCTTCAGCACAGGCTTCCCACAAGGTCACAGCCTCCTTCAGTTATCCACGTGCTCTGACATGGGGTCCTCCACAGGCTGCAGGTGGGTAGCTACTCCACTGTTAACCCCCACGGGCCGCAGAGGGACAGCCTGCCTCACCGTGGTCTTCACCTTGGGCTGCAGGGGAAACTCTGCTCCAGGTCTGTCTTGTAGCAGCTGAAATTGGCTTTTTTAGACATCGGGGAAGCTTCTGGCAACTTCTCACAGAAGGTACCCCCTTAACATCTGCCTCACAATCAAAATTTCAACACACAAACCCAATACACATGTGCATGTACATCTCTAATAGTGAGGTAGCTTCATATAAATCTAAAAAAATACCTGCTGTGAACCAATTCATGAAATACCTTCTAAAAGTAAATGTTTCAAGGCCAAAAACATAGTGCCAGTTGGACTTCCTGGTAGCTCTCCACAACACAGGTCCAGAGTGAGGAGTTTCTTCTCTGAGCTCTACATCCCAAATTCCTGCTCTGCCAGTGGCTTGATCCCCTTGCAGGAAGATCCTGCTGCTTGTTTGATTTCCTTAGGATCCTTGATCCAGACAGATCACCTGGAAGCAGTGCTCCGGTCTGAGTCAGGGATAGTGTGTCTTTAAAAATCTTTTGGCCCTCAGTATTTAAATATCTTGTATATGTCGTTTATATATGTTATGCTCTCATTATTTTTGAGACTTTCTAAACAAAGTTAGTATTGCCTGGTCATCTGTCATATAGTTTCCTCTAAATTATTTGCCATTTTTTTCCCATGCACAGACTGTCTTATTGCCTCTGTCCTTGGTAAACTACAGAAGTCATCACATTAATGTATTTGTATGTAGCAACTGGAGAATGGAACCAGAATGATAGTGTTGAATTCTTGAAGCTGTAAGACTTTGGAGAGCTTTTTAAAAGTTGCATACCCATATGAGAAAATGGAGTCAAACAGCGAATACAGTACAGAAATTTAGAAAATCTCATTAGAATTTCCCCTTTTTTTCCTAGAGTCCAAATACATAGGAAGAAAAATTTGAGAACTCATGTCTGTTATTCATCTACATCAACCTCGGAAGAAAAACACTTGCTTCTCAGCAGAGGAGGACAGATACTCTCTGTCCCAGTCAGCAAGCAATGACTCACTCACTACCCCACTCCTTCTGTCATTAGATTGAAGAACCATTTAGTGCTATTGTAAAAACCAGTATCAAACCATGGCAACCAAGGTGGAGGAATGAGCTGAAGATGCAGCTGGGAAGCTACAGACAGAATTCCAAAAGGAGAAACAAAGGCTAAAAGTTCTCTGGTGAGCAGTAAAGCAACCTGCCTGATGATTAGACCTATAATTCAGGGAGAGGTTTTGTCCCTTAGAGCAGGAAGTATTATTCTGACTCAGTCCAACTTTCCTAGTACTACCTGTGCTTTCTGTGTCAGTGATAACAATATGCTAGTGGTGACCTGTAACAGCTCAGAAGTGAGTTCAGTATGCTGGAGGCTCAGCTAGAGTAATAAAGACAGAAATAAGTACAAGAGTAAAGTCAGTCAGGTACAAATACATTTTGGAAACAAGCACTGATTTGCACTGGGGTCAACTGGAAAGCTTCAGTCTCTATGATAAAGAACATTCCAGAAAGGAGGAACTGTAAAACAGTTGAGTCTCATTCTCAAAGAGAGCGAGAGAAATGACTGGATGAAGATTCTTAGTCCTAGAAAGGAAAGCTTTATAATTTGAAAAGGACAGGTAATAACAAGAAGAAAGCGAAACGTAGCAATAGCTCAGTCAGAGAATCAGCTTCTAGGGGAAAAGAGAAGCATCAAGAAGACTATATGGGAGGCAGGAATAAGACTAATTGGATCACAGTCTGATATATCTACATATGTCAGGAGTATAGGAAATAAAGAGAAGCAATGAGAAACTGAGCATGCAGCCAAAGCCACAACAGCACTGACGTAAGAGAAATGTAGTAGAATAAACTGTGAGATAAGTACTGATTTAAGAGTAGAAATGATTCACAAAGAAATGAATGGAAAAATCAAGAATATACTTTTTCAATATGTGTATTTACTCTGAGCATCAAGAATGAGTCAAAGGGTAAACAAAAGTGTGAAGAAAGACGAGTAACGTCATGGTAGGGTTCTCTCTCTCCCATGAGACAGAAATAGTAAGTCTAATGATGCATTAAGTCCCAACCACTTGAATATCCTCTTAGACAAACTTGCTAAGAGGTAGTTGGATAAAACAAATAAAAATATTAAAGAGGAAAGAAGAATTATGTAAATATCTGAAGGTGGAAGATAATTTCCATGAGTTTAATAAGAAATTAGATGTTATGCTAGAAATGGAAACATTGAAAAAGGCATAGTGCCCTATAGAAAAGGAGACTTCAGGTTTGTTTTGGAGTACTTCACTGACTGCCGGAGGCTGTTCTGTTATTTTTTTTCTTTTTATTCTTTTTCTGCAGGTGATCAATCCCTACATACTACCATTATGTTGAAAAGCAAAAGTTTACCTAAGAACTATGCTCTGGTGAAATCAGCCTTCAATCTAGAGTTATTTAGGAATATATAGATATATTTCGTCCAGAGATGCCTATTCATCATTATGATTCATGTTACATTGGAAAATTTTCTCACGGTCAGTGAATTTTTGACTAAAAGCTGGGAGGGGAAGCAGCACATGCACTCCAGAATGCATTCAAATAGCAGATAGCTAACTTAGGAAAGTTCATTTGTTTCTTTGCTGTAAAAATGTTCTAGAGACTATTATTTTCCCATTCCACATCTGGATAAAATCAAGATATTTGAAAATAACATGAAATGTGTGCATGAAAATCTTTATTGAAAAAAAAAAAAAAAGGAATAAGAGGTCCAAAATAATTCAGAGAACCCTAATGATTAGGGATGTGATTTGAAATACAAAAGACTCATTTCTGAGCCATTGTTTAGTGGCAGGACTGTCTGGTTCCCTTTCTCCCCAGTGACCGCTCTAACCTCTAAGCTGATCTGACAAGTTGTGACTGATGTTATCCTGTGGAGTTCTCATTGCATAAATAATTGAATGTTTTTTGGAGCAGAGATCTGAACATCATTCTTCCCAAATGACTTCTTTTAACTACTGGGTGGTATGACTCCTCCTCTCACTGCTTTTCTCTGGTTCAGTGAATATTCAATAATTTATATAAAGCAGAACTGTTCTAAGAAGAGCAACAGGAGAATAAACCACATTTTCCTTTAACTTGACTCTTTATCATGACTACTGCTACAGTCACGTGTTTCTGTTAAAAATGTGATTGACAGCACCATACAATCTGTCACATTTCCTTCAGCGCCTTTAAGAACCATGTTTTGAAGAATCTTTTTTTCCCATTGGTCTTCTAGTGTGTTCTGTCGTGTTATTTGGTCAGTAAAAATTTAACATTCTCATCATTTTTGCAGTGCTTTCAATTTCTGTGAAAGTTTCATCCTTTTTCACTGGTAGATTTTTTTGTAAGTTTCAGTGTGATCAAATTTGACTTCCTCTACTTTATCTGTTGTTTGCATACAAGGCACCATAGTAAGGAGCAAGTGATTAATTTCAACTGACCAAAATAAACGAGAGGGGAAATGGATGACAACAAAAGGTAATGTAACATTACTTCAAATGCAAAGGCTTGTATCCTTCTCTTTTTGGTATTATGTGGCACAGTAAAACTCTTAGGAAAGCTTTTGTAATAGCAGTATTTTTAAAAAGTAGAAAGTTATAAAAAGTAATACTAAAAAAAAAGATACTAAAGAATATATATTTATTCCTAAAAAAAAAAGACCACCACAAAGAAAGCTTGAAACTTTTTTATTTTTATACAGAAGGCCATTCTGAGATGAAAGAAAATTCATCAAGATAGCAGTGAAATATGGAAAGTATTCAAGAAAAGGAAGAGAAATCATCAGTATGTCCTATGGCCAAAATATAGCTCATAGTGATCTATAATTCTCCTATGCTGCCTTTAACCAAAGTCCTTAAAGGAAAAGTCTTAAGTAGAGTCTTGCAGGTTATGACATGCTTGGGAGAGAGACTGATGAATGAACCTTTTTGCTGTCCTTTATCTCAATCCTTTATCTCAACTGCAGTATGATTTCAGGATAAAATTCTGACAGTTTTTTTTTTGAGGAACACCACCATTAGAATGGTACAACATGCAAATTGCCAGTTCACAAATTAAAACAAGACTGTCACCATTTTTATTTTAAAATTAAATGATAACAATCTGTTCACAAATGTGCTTGGAGGGCAAATCACGTACACTCAAGAAACTCTCATCAGCCCAACCATCAGTTCCTCTGTGCCACAGTTATCTGAAACATGCAAATCATTCATCATACCATACAACACATGGTATAGTCATATCATACCATGTAAACTCTAGTGGTCAGTATTTCTTAGAGCTGGATACGCTATTCCACTGGGGTTTCAAAAGCAACATATTTGGAGGCATTCTCTTTGCACTGTTGCAGCTATACTCTTTGCACCCACACCTCTTATGTTTTCCCACTTGATTTTTTCAGTTTGCCTATAGCATTTTGAAACTCCTGATTTTACCAACTCTGGATGTAGGAATCAAGACCTCTATTTTCTCAATGATTCTAAATGCCAAAGGGTAGCTGAGTCAATCTTGTTCAATCCATGTTTGAAATAAGTACTGGATGGGATAAATAAAAGTTAATTACTGTACTGCTGAATGACTGAAGTCTTTCTCATTCAGAAAATCAAAAAATTAAGACATTGGGTATTTAGGCAGCATTTTCCCTCACGCTGGAGAGAAAGCTCACCTGCAGCTATTCGACAGTGCCAGAGAAAGGAACAACTTCTGGAGTCTACACCATTTTCCCAAAATGTTTATAGACTATGGTGCATCTTGAAGGAATGAGGTAATAAGATATTTTTAAGTCTTGGATGCTCCCAACAAGCACATTCTTCTTTTCTGCCTTTCTTACTATATTATTTCCCAAAATACTCAGCAGAAGCAGACAGAGACAGTTGTGTCTTTGTTCAGAGAGATAACCCAAATCATAACACTCCCCTATCCATTGCTGCTTTCTGGGATAATTCCTTCCAGCAAATTAAAGTTCTAGGTTTGGTCTGAAGACTGAAAGGCAAGCTTAATGTCCCTACAGAATATTATCACAAGAAATTGTTGACTATTTTCTTATATTCCAAAGGAAGTCTTAATTATGATATCACAAGGCATTATGCCAAGAATCCCATTTTGTTTGAGCAATCCCATTATCCAACTTTATTCTTTTTGTGATTCAGCTAGATTATATATTTTCAATTGAGTTTCCATTTCCAATTTCAGCAGTGATGTAATTCTACTTCTACTCTTTTCCACTACCATTTCTTGGTAAATGGATTAGTTTGAATATTGTTTTGTGTTTACTTTTCAGAATTAACAAAAGAAATGTTCCAGTGAATGAAATATTTTTTAAGCAAAATCCACTTTCCTTTGAATATCATATATAATTTCATAAAGAGCTCACACTGTTTTTAGCTGTTTAAGAGGCTGCAATAAAGCTAGAATGGATATTCAAGATGCAGAAATACAAGGAGTAGTTAGAAGTCTTTTATCCTGGGAGACCTGTTCCTAAATTCTGTTTAACACTTGGCAGCACAAAAAGTGGAATTTGTTGCTATCATGCAACTTAACAGCAACACTTATACACTTCAAATCTGTAAATCAGTGAAGCTGAATTAACACACTTCTTGCTAGAGATCCGGGACTGAAGTATACAAACTTAAAGGGCAGAGACATAATAAACAATAGAACTGTGTTACACTGAGAAACAACCCGTGCCTGTCATTCTAGATATTGAGATTGACAAGTGTATAGATGTATATTACATATTCAGTTCCATCAGATTACGTGGCTTCCTTTCCCCTTCTTGCACTGTACTGTGCTGTTTACTT
Organism: Baryphthengus martii; assembly: GCA_013396935.1. NCBI lineage: Eukaryota > Metazoa > Chordata > Aves > Coraciiformes > Momotidae > Baryphthengus > Baryphthengus martii. Next base: position 5,177 of record VWZK01024466.1, on the reverse strand, counting down.
GTAACTCTTGAGGGTAAGCTAGAATATAAATTTAGGAGCAACAGGGACACAACGTAAGCCATACTCAGAGAAAACACCCTTGATTTGATTTTCTAGAGAAGATCTCAGTTATACTGGTGGAGCAACAGAAGTTGACACTATTCCCTGCCACAGCTGGGTCCCTTCAGGAAATGAAAACAGCAAAGATCACATACATCTACTGAGAACTCGACTGTCATAATTGCAAGAAAGATAACTCCTTCTGGTACCCATTGACTTCTGTTGAAAAACTTCTATAATAGCAATATCGTCCCTTAAATATAAGGGTTATTTCATTTATAGTGACTTATTTCCTGATGGGATCAAATTGTACAATTTTTTCCTGAAGGGACTTTATTTATTTTTTCATCTCATTTTACTTCTAAAATACCGTGCATCATGTGCTGGCTCATCATTTCTTTCAGTGTAAAGATAGGTCAGAAAGATTCTAATCTCCTTTTTATTATTTCTTGTGTTTAATCTTTTTCTTCACTTGTGCAATAGGGGTTATTAAAAAAAAAAAAAAATCTTCCTGGAAATATATAGACATATTTCCAGATACCAGAGACTGAGATGTGGTCTGGCATTTTTGAATGACATGCTAATGTGGTGAGATGTAGACATCTGCACTAGCCAAACTGTTTGGCTAGTGCAAATGCTACTTCCTTTCTCAATTATGTCTGCTACTACAGAGGAGAGGATCTATTCAGGCTACATTCTGAGGAGAGTAACTGTTCAGCTTCTAGGAGGAGACAATAATTTATCCCTCTAAACCATTAATTAAAACACAAACACAATGGCTTTCAAATCAGATTTAGGCTACATCATTGGTTCTGGGTTTTGAAATGGAGATTGTCATTGGCAGCTGCACACTGCACACAAAAAGCTAAGACATAAAAGATTCATTTCTGTCTTATCACATGGAAGTGCAAATTACCCCCTTTCTTCATGATGAACCAAACTAACTGCTTAAGTTCTAGAATATCACTGCAGAATTAGGCCAAGCCATTGGGGTAATTTCAGTGTTGGAGAATCAGCAGCAAATTTGGGTCTCCAGAAAATGCAAAATGATGAATAAAAACATAAGAGAAGCTAGTAATATCACAGAATCACAGAATCACAGAATGTTAGGGGTTGGAAGGGACCTCTGGAAATCATCAAGTCCAACTCCTCTGCCAGAGCAGGATCAAAGAAACTAGGGCAGGTAATATGCGAGGCTTTATTCCAAAAAATACTCAAAGACTGGGATTTAAGACAGCATTATGCTCTTTCCTACACCTGCTTACTTCCAGAAACGCATATGTATATTTTTCGTACAGAGCTGAGCTGTTGTTTTCCAACAGCTGTTGGAATTACCCTCACGGCATTCAAATATTTTTTCTGGTATTCTAGGGGCAATAGTTTTAAAGGAGATACACAGTAGCCCTGCTTATTCATACAGCTTGCTGAGAAGACAAGTAACTAATGCACAGACAAAACCAAAAAATAGTCATCTGAGCTATTAAATGAAATCCCTCACATTACTTTGCATGCTTATTGTGCTTGCTTTCCAGTAGTCATGGACGAAACGAGCTACTTGTCAGAAATACTCACTATAAAAGCAAAGTTTAGTGGCAATACCTGCATTAAAAAAAAGCGGATTTCAAATTGGTATTTACCATATTCAACAAGAAAACACAATGGAGATAAAGCTGCACAGTCACAGCAGCCTGCATTCGGAACATTCGAAAACAACTTCGAAAGAAGTTTTAGGCCTTCTATAGAGCAAAACGTCCAACACACTCACAGCCATGACCAGTCACAAAGAAATTGGGCTAGATACTTATTTGCCTCCAATACAAATTATTTTAAAATCTTGGAATTTTTAATGTGCTGTCTCCTGTGGAATACTATAGTCTTCTTTACAAGTAAATCTGTCACCTTTTTCTTTATTTTAATAAACATAGATGTTAGAAAACAATGAGTCTTGTGTGATCATTTGTGCTACAGCTCTAAAACTGTAATTGCTTTCTGTGCAATTCCTGGGGCTGCACCACACATGTGAAAGTGGGCACTGTGAATGTTAGATGCCCTATAGAATGTAGACTAGCCAGGGCTGGCGCTGGTCTCCCAATAGTCCTGTGTCATACCTGCCAGGCCTGTGCAGGTTCCTAAAATACTCTTGCCATTAAAGAGGTCACTAGACACCTATGCATAGACTGCTGCAGTAAAAAATGTAGATAATCTAACGTCAAAGAATCCAGAACTAGCACTTCTAGTACTACTTTTAGGAACTCTCCCACAGTGTACATGGTGAAATTTTAAAGGCATTCCTTCTCTACATACTGAATAGCATTTTGCCTGAGATGAGCATCTTTACCACACAAGACACTGTGCTTCTTGTACATTAGCACCAACAATATTTACTGCACAGAAGAACTCTTGCAACACAATATGAGAATTCTCCAGAGCTCAGTCCTCACAAGGACTATAGAACATAGCACACTAAAGTCCCTTTGTGGAGTGAGTGCTTTACAAAGCTGGCACAGACTAAATATTTCCATTTTTTGTTTGAACATGCCTTAGAAGGAATAATTTCTAAGTCATGCAGCAATTAGTTAAGGCATGTGGGTGCAGATGTACTCCTGCAGCTCTGAATGCTGCATGTTGTTGCGAGATCTTTTGTATTTCAGTTCACTCTCACCCTAACCTGAAATTCTTATGTTCAATTGTAAGAAGTTTGAAAAGATTTATATTTTTATAACCCAGCATTTAAAGGCCAGTATAACAGAATGTCTCAATCATAGATTTTAATATGGAAATCTAAAGACTAAAGACAACAAAGAATTTGGCCTTTAGTTCTTTAAAACTTATTAGAGGAGTTTCTTTAATTATTAACTTATTAGAAACAAATTTGTACGTACAAAGTATCTTTTGTCTCTGAAGAAAATGTAATACACAGGAACATGTTTAATATCCTATTGAGATGAAAGGGGAAAAGGGCAAAAAATGGCAAGAGAAGATAGCAAGCACTAAACTTCAGCCATAAATCAGAGATATAGACAACTCCTGGCTATTTAGCCACACAGAGGAGCCTTTCTTCAGAGAGCTCTCTCTTTTTGAATCCTACTCACAATATTCAGAGTATTTTTTGAGGTAGTAGAGGCCTGTATGTATCAGCCTCTGTCAGACATCGTGCTAATGACACGAGGTAAAGACTTTGCAAGTAGAAAGGCCTGTATTGGTAGGCAATACCAAGTATCCATGTTTGCAATTGATACATTACTGCTGTGGATTGTTTTCCTCTTTTACGTATTTGCATATCAAATAGTTCAACTAGCCACGGCTGAGCTAACCAGAAAGACATAGAAGGGGTAAAGGACAAGTGAGATTACAGGGCAAAAGTAGAATGCCATGGGTGAGCAAAATAAGGTCAATCAGCAAGGACAAAGCTGAGGAGGGCGGCGGAGGCAGCTGAACAGTGAGGGGAAGTGAATGCCCCTGAGATGTGTAAGGAACACTTTTAACTTCTACTTCACGAGAATAACTTAATGCTGACTCTACTCCTCTGTGGCGCGAGGAAGGGGATAGTATTTTCATGTAGTCACAGAAATCACAGATTTACAAATTTAGGCTGGGAAGAATCTCTGGAGATTTGTTCAAATGCCTGCTCCAAGAAGGACTAACTACAGGATCAGATGATGGTCTAGTGTCTTATTGCCCTCCTGATGAAGAGTTATTTTTCCTTTATATCCAGCAGCAATTTCTCTTTATGTAAATTGTGGCTATTGTCTCCTTCTCTTTTGCTGTGCAGCTCTGAGAACAGCCTGGCTTCTGCCTTCCTTCTCTCCTCCCTTTAGGTTTTAGAAGATGTCTGCCAGATGCCCTTTCTTTTCTTGAGTCTCCTCCAGCCTCCTCCTGTATTTTATGTAACAGCCTCCTAACCATCTTACTGGTCCTCCGACAGAAGGTTTTCTGTCTGCATGTGCTGTAGCAGGTGCCTGGTATTTCAAAAATAGTTACATATGCAGATCAGAGGAAAATAATATTTTTCATCAACCTGCTAGCTACCCTCTTGCTTACACAGTCCAGTGCATGGTTAGCCTTCATTGCTGACCCACATCCAGCTTGTGTACCAGGACCCCTTGCTTTCCTCCACACAGCTGCTATCCAGACAGTCGGTCCCTAGCCAGTCATGTCATGTGCAGTTATTCCACCCACAAGCAGGGCTTTGCCTTTGTGTTGAACTTTCTGAAGTTACTTTCATCCCATTTCTTCAGCTTGTCAATGTTTCCCTAAATAGAAGTCCTGCTCACCAATATATCAATTACTCCCCCAATTTTGTTATCATCTACAAACTCACAGAGAGTTTGCTCTGTCCCATTATCCAGATCCATTATCTCTTGCTGACAAAGCTGTTAAATAATATTGGCTCCAACATTGCCTTCTGAAGAACACCACTTCAAACTGGCTGCCAGCTAGAGAGGGGAGAGTGGGGGAAATATCTTGTAATACTGGAACCTTACTCTTGCTGAAGTTAATTCTTTTCATCACTTTCCAAAGCTTTCTTACCAGCTGGAATCTTTTTTTTCTTTTAGTGTTCCTACTCCTTCAAGGCTTCATTTAAGCTTCCACATTATATTAGATATCTAAAAAACCTCTATCACCTGATAACTTCAGGTACCATTCGATCTAATCTAAATCTACCCTCTTTCAGTTTAAAACCGTTACCATTTGTTCTATCATTCTATGCCCTGATAAAGAGTCCCTCTCTAGATTTCCTGTAGGGCCCCTTTAGGTACTGGAGGTCTCCCCAGAGCTTTCTCTTCTCTAGATTGAACAATCCCAGATGTCTCAATTTGCCCTCATAGAGGAGATGTCAGAAGCTGTGTTTTCTTTCAAAAACAAGGTAAAGTGGTACTCTTCAGTGTGTTATCAGCTGAGAAAAATTTATTGAAAAAACTTTAGGGAGAACATGAACAGCAAGTAAATAAATATACAGTTAAAAGTTTTGATTCAGATACCACTGCTTGCAGCTGTTTCAAGAACTGTTAAAAACAATATGAGCAGTGTAGTGTACTGATGGGGCAAAAACTTAACAGAATTTCTAAAATCTTTGTTATTTCTAATTACACACAACCTGGATCCAAAGAACTTCCTTTACTCATGCAAGAAACAGT
>VWZK01024457.1:0-13941 GCA_013396935.1 Baryphthengus martii | reverse complement strand
AGCAAATGTCAGGGTAATTGAAGTCCCCCGTGACAGCCAGAGTCACTAAGCACTCCAAATTGAAATTATTGAGCACCCCAAATTGTTCACTTGTTTCTGACTTCAGAAATTCTTTTCATTGGCTACTTGAAAATTTCAACTTCTCTGTAGGAGGTTGAGCAGTATGTTGTTTTCTAAAAGTGACATGATGAGACAGTTAACTGTAGAGCATGCATGTAAACATGTTTTTACATATCTGCCAAAGTCTACCTCCAAAATATTTTTCTTTCACAAAATATTACTGATGGTGATACTTCTGCATTTGTTTTCCAAAAGGAAGATTGAGGAATGAAAAGTGGAAATGTGAGAAAGCAAAGAGCAAAAACTGTGAGATATGATAAGCTTCAGTGATGCTTTGAATTCAGGGAAATTTGCTCTTTCCAAGTTAGCCTCTGAGAGTTGTTTTCTATTGTCAAACAAAATTCATAAAATGTTAAAGTCAGTTTTAGAATTAAGGAAAAAAAAAAATCTTATTTGACAGCTTCCTGGGGTTAATTATATTTTTCTCCACTCTGCTTATTTTAGAGTAAATTTAAAACTCATTTCCTTTTCACTATGTACAACGGTATGATAGGAATAGTCTTTTTTTTTTCTTTTTTTTTTTCTATGCATTAAATTGGGCTTACTGATGGCAATACAATATGCACTTTACTTGGAAATAAGATGACTTTGGAATTACTTAATACTAATTTCATAAAGCTGGACTCAGAGACCCTGTCAGGGAGCTCTCTAAGAGGTTTTAGAACTACAGAGAAATAAAATTCTTGTCACGATCAGTAATGTGAAATAGGCACAAGAGTAACAAGACTGTCCAGAAGGGCACAATATAGAAAATACCTAGTTGTTACTGCCAGGCAATCTGCCAATGCCACCCTGCTTATCTCTGTGAGGGGTACAAGCCCAAGGGATGCACGATCCAAGGGCGTTTCTGAACCGTTAGGCAGCAAATTGCGTTTCCATGTCGTTTTCATTTTCATTCATGGAAGTAGAAAGAGAGCTTGAAAATAAGTTGCAGCTTCACAGCCAACCGGCTTCTCAAAAATACGGCAATTAGGTTGTAACCGCAGAAATCCAGCTGGTGAGTGAGGCACCATATATCCTTGCATCAGGCTGTATGAACTATTTTCTACTTTGTCATTGTGAAGTGCTTCTAAAAGTGTGGTCTCACTGTGTAATGTTTTTGTCCTGGAAAGCCTGGCTGGAAGCAAGGGCACAAGCATAGAGGAAAGAAATTCCCAAGAGAACTAAAGCAAACTCTTAATGAATACATGATATAAATTATAAATAACCTGGCAATATCTATCCTAGGATTAAAATTGTGCTGTGGAGATACTGGGAAAGACACAAACAAAAGCAAATGTAAAGAACTCAGAGGCAGAGGAAAGTTGCTGTTCTCTTAAACTCTTTGAATTATACAAGTTGCCATTGCCTAGTTAGAGATTTTTTTCTTACATGAATGCTACTCCTGCACATGGACAATTCTGGGCAGCTCTTGGCCTCCTGCGCCAAACACAAAACAACCGAAACAAAAAAATACCTGCAAAAAACAATTTTTGAGCACTGATGAAGGGAAAACAAAAAAATGGCAAGTAGAGAAATTTGAAGAGCCCATAATACGTGAGAAAATCATTGATGCTAGACTCTACAATTCATAATTCCATTTTCTGTGGATCTAGAATGATTACAGGTGTATAGATATAAATTGCCAGTGTCATTCCTAGGAAATCTGTGGTTTCGAGTTAAAGCTTTCATGTCTGCATACAAAGCAAAGCTTTCATGACTCTCTTTTGTGTCAAAACTCTTCCCAGGGAGGTGTATTATAGACTTAGCAGGGTACCTCATGAAGAGACGTTCCATAAGGGCAGATAAATGTGGTGAGCCAAGGAGAGAGCTCCCCTGCTCTGCCCCATCTCTCTCGCAGACCATGCTGTTTGTGCTCCCTGCTTTGTAACAAAACAGCCTGACCGATGCTCTTTTGGCCAGAAAGCGCATCCAGAGATTAGCATAGTACTGAGCAATCTGACTATGTACAGTTTTATTTTCTGCAAAGCAGTGCAGGATCTGTACCTCTCTGTGGGGTGTTTGACAGTGCTGTAGCAGAAACCTCTTTAATAGCAATAGGATTCAAGCTGAGAGTTCAAGAGTCAGAGGCAAGCCGTACTGCAATCAATTCATAGGTTTCCCCCATTCTCACACTCTCTGTCCTGTCAGCAAAATGTTCAATGTATCTTGGTTAGTAGCAAGTATCTGCATTAAATATGTTTAAAAGTGAGTACACATCTTCTTGCCTAGGCTGTGTTCCCAAAACCCTTCCTGTTGGATTTTTGTTTTGCTTTTGTTTTTTCTGTAAATTTTAAATCTTTTACTAACTATAGGCTAGTCTGCTATGGTGGACTTAGGGACCTTCATCTGAAATATACTCATTATTATTTATTGCATAGTTTAAAAATCATGACCAAGTCAAATGAGATCTTTATTCACTCTTAACTGTAGGTTTACTTTTCCTTTAAAAGCAATACTTGCAGGTATACGCTATGTGAAATGATACCGTTGGATTAACACAACTTTATTGTTGCCAAAAAGAAATCAATCAACAAAAATCTCAGTATAATTTCCGTTGTTAGGGATATGGTGGCTACATTACGTCAATGATCCTGAAATCCAGTGAACGGCTCTTCAAATGTGGAGCTGTGGTGGCACCAGTTACAGATATGAAGTTGTACGGTGAGTGTTCCCTGCCCTACGCCTGTATAGATAGTGCAGTCAAAATATTTTTTATTCATGGAACTACTATTCATTTTAACTAAGGGCAGATAATGTAACAATATCAGCTAGCTTTCACCTCGCCGTCTCTTTCTCTCCTTCAACACTCGGATGGTTTCCCAAAACACGCAACAGATAGAATATTATTAACACCACTGGTTTTTGCAAAGAAGTTGTGTTTCTCATTTCCTGCTGAAATTCAGTCGGGCACCCCATTTTCTAAGAATCCTTTTGGTAGATCAGCCTGAATCAGGCTGATAGGAATGAATCTCACATGGTTAGTGGTGAATTCCTTATGCTATCAACCACGTCGTCATTCAGTCACGGGGTATTTGGTTCTGTATGTGAATATTTGGGCACCAGCTGTGGACTGTGCACTGTAATACACAGGAAATCAGACTGGGTTGCTCTAATGGTCTGTTCGTATTTTCATTGGTTTGGGGGTTTTTGGGGGGTTTGTTTTCTTATGGGTTTGATTGGTTTATTTGTTTGGTTTTGTGCTTGTTGTTTGGGTTTGTGTTTAGCTTGCTTAATACCGTTTTAAAATGATTTGAAGTGGTACATTCTGGTTTTAAATGAAGATCTCTTTGTTGGCTTTATGCCCTAAATAGCTTCTCCTAACTCTAGGTCAGAACTGATGAGTTTTAAAATAGAAGTAACTTTGATGTATTCACAAGTTTCTGGTTTTACTTTCACAGCATCAGCTTTTTCAGAACGGTACCTTGGTATTCCATCAAGAGAGGAAAATACCTATCAGGTAAATTAACATAAACAAGTAACTTAAAATGACCACTTTACTCTTAAATTGCAATTCATTTACACGGTTCTGTGTGTTTGTTTACTAGGCATCCAGCGTATTACACAATCTTCATGGTTTAAAAGAAGCAAATTTGCTAATAGTACACGGGACGGCTGACGGTGAGTATCCACAGATGCAATTACATTTGGAGTCAGTGGTTCTAACAGGCAGACATTCAGAGACTGATGAGGCACACACCCAGCAAGCACTTTTTTTAGTTTCATTATCACTCCGACGGGATTTTTTATTTTATTTCAAGTGTCACTTCTAACTCTAAACTGATGATGCTTTTCTTTGCTGAGTATTTGTACCTTTTAGGTGCTGTATGTTCTAATTTGTTGGAATCTTGTGGCCCACTGTCTTGCTAGTGAAAGGTATTACGTGAATAATTAATAGGACATACATTTTTAATGACATTTTAAAGTCGTAGAGATTCTGCAATTGAAAAAAAGAGTTATCAGTACAGTTGGTGAAGTACAGCACCAAATGAGAAGTTAAAATTTTCAGCTAATTTATTACAAGGTAGTGCCAAAGCATCTGTAGCTGAAGCTATAGGGAACCTTTTAATAGCACTAATATTTCAGCAGTAGTTAAAGACAGAGAATAATTAAAACAGAGCAGGTTCTAGTAGTTTAAATGAAATTATAAGATGTGTCAATCAGGAGATAATTTGTAATTACAGATTTAAATTCAGTATATTTTTCTGAACTTTCTTAACTGATGTAGGTCTAAAGAACGAGCTTTTGACACAGGCAGAAACTACTTTGCTGCAAGAAGCTCCTCTGTGCCCGTTCGCATTCCTTCCCTGGCATTTTCCTTGTGAATGTGAGATACTACAAGGTTTCTTACTCCTCAGTTGGGAGAGATAAGTACCTCACGCTGACAAGGGCTGAGGTGCGAGTTCCCACACACACAGTTGGTACAGCGAGAATGGCACCCACCAGCCTGTCACCCTGGCATAACTTGTCAAACCTGTGTTATGAATCTCATGTGCAATCAGAAGGGTACAAACACCATCCTTGTTTCTGCCCAGAGCAGATACACTGGGTGACTGAGCAGGCATGAGGGTCTCAGACTTTGCTGATTGTAAAAGGCAGTAGCAATTTCTACCCCTCTGAATCCAACACTAAAGGGAATTGAGACTCTGATAGATGTCTGAGAAATACACTGTGTTGAAGACTAGGAATCAGATTGCTTGCTGCCCTTGCTTAATATCACATCTAGTGACACTGCCCAGCCCACTTGCAGCCTAAGCTCTGCAGGGTTAGGACATGGCAATAAAGTTGCCTGTTTCTACCACACAAAGATTAAGTTACTGGTATGTTGCAGAAAGTCCATTACCTAAAGAAGTGTGGACTGTAATAACCCTGTGCAAGCAGTAGAAAATCCAATGTGCTTTCCTGCAACACAATTATAAACTGTCATGATGTCCAAACAGAATGGTTTTACACACCTCTAAACGATCGCAGTGTGTGTAAATGAAGGATAGAGAGAGGAAACCTCGTGGAGTGCTTGGAAAGTGTGGCTTCCCTCGGGGCTTCCAGCTCCTTCTCCTAAAACCTCCGCTGTTACACCTGCATCGCTGTTACTGGTGGGGCTGTGCACCAGAAGCTGTGTGCTTCTGACCAAGTCTGGCAACTACAGAGATTTTCAGTCAAAGCTGTTTGAGAGACAGGTGTTTATTAGTCAGCCTTTTCTAATAGTATCCAAATGTTGTTGTTTTGCAGCTAAAGTCCACTTCCAGCATTCAGCAGAACTAATTAAACATCTAATAAAAGCTGGAGTTAATTACACTATGCAGGTATGTGCTGCTTTGACATTTCCTATAAACATAGTCCTACATTTAACCTTGTATTGCAATTTCTTCCCTAAGAAGGACACCTCTCTACCACAATGCCACCAGTATTATCTCAATTTGCTGTTAGATCTCCATTTAATCCCATTTTCCTTACTCTTAGTATGGACATCAAGAACCATCAGGTCACCACAAATCTCTTGTCCTAAAACCTGTGGTCTGGATTTCTTCATTCAGCCTGCAAATTTTTGTTCAGCCTCACTTGGGGAAACTTCTAGCGGAATTTGAATTGAGAGATAAAAATGCCCACATCCACCCTAAGAAAGAGAGATGATGGGCTTTAGATAAGATGGTAGCTAAAAATATGAATAAAAAGGGGTTTTGCTGAACACTTACAAGCTGGGATATTGAGAGGTCCCTAAAAGCATGAAGTAATTAATCCTCATTGATGTTAATGGGATTTGATGCCTAGACACTGTTGAAAATGCCAGCTAAGTAAACTGTGGTAAGCACAATGCTTGAGAATATAAATTTTTTCACTTCTGCAGTGGTTGTTTTATGTAAGCTCAAATTCCAAGAGAATGAGTTTTACTTTGAGTTTTATTAGCTTTCCTTGATGTCATAAAACTAATGTTCTCATCATGTTGTCGTCTAAAACATTTTGAAGATCAGAAAAAGAAAATTAGAGCCCTAAATATGAGAAAAGCCTTTAAAAAAATATTTACTTTTTTCCTTTCCCCTCTGCTAGATCTACCCGGATGAAGGTCATAACATTGCTTCTGAGAAAAGCAAATATCACCTTTACAGCACAATCCTTGGGTTTTTTAGTGCTTGTTTAAAGGAGGAGACACCAATTTTACCACAGGAACCTGAAGAGGATGAATAAGGAAGCCTATTTGTGTAGTACTGAAGGGGACTTACTTTGCGGCTCAATAAAACCTTAAATAAAAGTGACTGTAAGATTGCAGATTCTGCAGAAGCTCAAGGGCAGCTAAAGGATATCACAGTGGAACAGCACATTTACAGACAATGAGCTAATAAACTGGAATTCTACTACAAAGTTCAAACATATTACCAAGGGACAAAACTTTTACCTTTGTGGAAGGTCAACAGTTGGTTACAGTTTCCTGGAAGAACTTAGTTTTGCATAAGTGTAGGGTTAGTGCATGTTTGTTACGTTAAGCCTCACTGTTGGTTCTGTAAGTGGTTGCTCGTTTTTTAATTTAAATGCACATCTTTATTCATCTTTGCATAATGCACAACCTGTCACAAGTATTATGGCCACTAATATTTTAAAGATGAGCTGCAATCTAACACTTTACTGTAATGTTACAATAAGTGCAATTCTTTCGCTCTCTATTACACATAAGAAACCACAGAGATAATAAAGGGCACGATATTTTCTCTAGTTTCTGCTCGAAGGGGATATATTGTCTAGTGCATCGTATAACATCGGTATTGAAAAAGGTTTTTTTTCCCAATTTCAGCATTCACTATTATTACTGTACCTACTAGTAACCAATAAGGGACTTTTTGGTAGCGTACTCTTGGTCTTTATGTATATACCCAGGACTCCCTAAGCAGAAAATCCTTATGAGCTTGAAGATTCTTTTCAAGACGTAATTAACAGCTGTATTTAAAATAATATCTGCAATTGAAGTCTTTCCCCAGTCCAAAATGTATCTATTGTTTCCCTAAAATATGTTTGAGTTGTGTTTTGGTATTGTTTATAGTAGTTAATAGTTTGCTGGTTCCACTCTAATTTTAGAATATGCTACTTTGTCACATGTAAATTAGATACATAAATATTAAATTATAGTTTCAGATAAAGAAAATTTATTAACAATGTATAATGCCGCTGAGTAATACTTTACTCCTCAAAAGAAGACATATTTTGTTTAGTGCATCTTCGTTTTCTTCCCTCTGGTCTCAGCTATAATTCTAACGCTCATCAAGGTGGCCACGTAGCTGGAACACACCATTAGTTTTTATTCCAGAGCTGCTCATTAAGTCTCTTGCAACAAGATTTAGTTTCAACAGCATCACAAAGAAATGAAATGTTTTTCATTCAAGGCAAAGGAAGCTCCTGACAAGTTACATTTTGTTATTTATTCAGAGGGCAAGCCCCTCGTACATCCATTTATTTGGCAGGGTGAATTACAGCAATAAAATTTGAAGCTATGAAATAAACAAGACAGCCAGTTTGGGTTTGCAGAATATTAACTCTGATCACTGAAATCAAGTACAATGTTGACTTAATTTGAGATTTCTTCCTGAAGGTATGTGAAAGCTCTTGACAGATGCTGTGCCACTTACATGAGAATAGCTGTAGCTTTTTTTTTTTATTATTTCTGGATATATTCCAAATGCTTTCCTATCCAATTAAGGTTTCATTTCTTGCAGGATTAAAAAGAAAGTAAATTTTTGAAGGTAGCTGCACTATGTAAGTTGCAAAATTCTGCGCGTTTTATGAAGAATGGGGTATGGTTTTAATGTAATCAAAAATCACCCGAAGCTTTTTAGTCATTACTTTCTTCTTGAATATTTTCTTTCAGATAGCATTATTTTATGATGCAAATAATTAATTTGTCTGAAAGGTGTGGTTTTATGGAACACTGGAAAGTCTCTGTCTTTTAATGTTTAGTATTTATCTTGTTTTATTAGCAATGTTTGATCTATTTTTCAATTAGTTTAATACAATTTTAATGTACAATGATATCTTGTTTGGGTCCCAGTGTCACCACAAAGTATGGCTTTGCTTAGTGGTATTTATAGTACATAATGGAGTACATATGTATAGTATAGGTACGATATATATGTATGGAGGCTATTATGTGCACTGCAGTAAGACCATACAAAACAACAAAAAAAGTAAGATAATAATTCAAAAAAGGTATGGAAATCCTGTTTTCTATAGAGGAACAACATTTTAAAGTCTTCTGTTGGTAGGGACTTCTAGATTGTGAATTTTATAAATTATTCCCAATACTTAATAAAAGCTCACCTGACAATACTGATGCTTTTCCTAACCAGACACAGTAAATGAGGTCCTAATCCAACGTTTTTCCTGATTTGAGCCAAATGCAGATGAAGAAAGCACAAGCTGTGTGCGCACGTTGAGCATACTGCGTGGACTTGGCGTGCGGAGGCTACACGAGAAGGCTAATTCTGCTCAGTATGCGCTGGCTGTTTCTCTGCGAGGCAGCCGCTGTGTGCTCATATTTATTTTACTAGGTTTCACATATATAGCTTTTAGTTACCTGCAAAAGAAAAATAACAAGGCTTGTGTCTCAGCAACAGGATTATGTATGTGCTCAGGAAATACGTTATCCTGGATCTATGGAACTCGCACCTCATCTCTGTCTTTCCCCATAGCTGTCTGTTTCAGGCTCCCATTCCCTGCTCCTTCTACCCCAACATCTCACCTCTAATTTTGATCAATTTACCTGAATTTGAAAGTGTCATGAGGTCATGGCTTCCACAAGAGTGCTTTTGCCAGGACTGATACGTTCAAAAGGTGCGTTATCTGAAATGTGGGTTATCTGTGTGGAAGTGTGGTATATTTTTAATGTTTTTAATATGTCTTGTACTATCCTACAAACACAGGTATTTTTTAAAAAAAAATGTGTATATGAGGGTGAACATCAGACCCAGATTAAGTGGGTTTACTGAAATTTTTATATATGAGTTCAATTCAGATACTGCAAAAGTATTTGCAGATGCTGCCTCTGATTCTAGTTAGACTAAAGAATTTGGTGCAAGGAGTGTCTCTACTCTGGCTAACCTGCTCAACTGTCTCTTCCACTGGCAGCACAACTGTATATTATTATCTGTCAGATTCTACATACATAACTAATGGCAATCACTCATTAACTATGTGATCTATACTATTAACCAGGAGTTAGTACACATTGCACAGGAACGGTGTGAAAAGTGTAGATTTTTCATAACTTATCCATTGTTAAGCACGGTAATCACATTTTAGGTCTGAGAACTTACTGTTTGATTCAGCCGTCCTTAAAACATGACACTTACTAGACTAGACCTATTAATTTATGGAAAGCTAGGGAATCAGCATATCCATTCACTGCTTGCTAGAGCTTATCTGTACCTTCTTGATTTCCTCTCTCCTTTTCTGCTATTAGATCTTGCAAAATCTATGAAACCTGTAGGTCATATTGAAATTTCAATTATATTACGAAATCAGAAGTACCTGCATGTCACTTGGAATATTTTTTCCAGATTGTTGAGTTACAAAGAAAGGCTGATTATTTTGAAATTATTTTTTTTTAATCTTTTTGCAGTGAGGACAGAATTATTTATGACCTGGTTTAATCAATGTCCGCTATGATTTGCTGTAACCAACTGCTTGTTGTTCTTATGTTTTTGGCATATGTAGACCTACCCATGTCTGAAAATGAAGATGATTGCCTCTGTTCTCTCAACTCTGCTGCTTATTTTGAGTATGGAGTCAGTTAGGTTCATTTAGTTGAGAAATTATGCCTTTTAACATAGAAAAGCTTCCGTTTGATCTGAAGCCAATGGAAACTTGGGAGTGTTGAGTGTTGGCTCCTTTATAAAATTCAGAGGATACAAGGTGTAACCTAGTGTCCCTCCTTGCAGGTTTATTAGATGTTATGAAGAAACTGCAGCAAGAGGAAGACTGGTCCAAAGAGACTAAATACCAGTTTCTTTTGCACAGCTCAAAAAAAAAAAAAAAAAAAAGAAAACCAAAAAAACATAGGCAAGGTGCAGTGGTCCTAGCATTTTCTGTTACTTCAGGTAACTCCTGCTGTCAAGTCAGTTGCCTCTGGGGAAGGAAGAATCTCACCAGTGTTGATTACTGGTGCATCTTCTGCAAAACATCTTTCAGTACTGTTAAGATCCTTCCCTTTTTCCTTTGAAAGAGAGTGCTTCAGAGAATGGGGAGCTCGTGGGATGTGGATAAGGAGAGTCAGAACTTCCAAGATGCCTGGAGCTTTGAAAAGCAAAGAAAGGATTTAGTTAAACTTCTATCTGTTGCATGTCGTACATGAAAGTGGAAAAAGGAGCCTGACTTCAAGGAGGTGGGTGGATGACAAATGTTGATGATTCACTCCTAAGGGAGGTAACACAACATGCTTCCTACAAACCCAGTGCCTAAATGTGCAGTGGTAAGTAAAATAAATTCTTGTTTTCCAATATCTGAAAATTGCAGTGCTGTTAGATTAAGTTGATCAGGTATTTGGATAGAATTAAGGAAATTAAACCACCTGAGTGTAGGCAGTCCAAAGTTTCCATTAAACTTGGGACGAGACTTCTTGCCTATATAATTAGTTTAGAAATCCAATATCCTACCTTTACATTAGTCTAACTCAACAACAACAAAATTGATTTAATAATGGCTATACCCCATGAGGACACGAATGATATGTACAATTCTTTTTAATTAAAATAACCCATAAAGCACTCACAGCCCATTTTTAGATTTCATGACTGAAGAAAAAAAGAAAAAAAAAAAGTAAAAAATCTTCTGATTGATACAACCAGCAGAAGGAATATAATTGTTAGCAAGATACTCAGGAAATATTTCCCTAAGGAATGTGATTAGAAAAATGTTTTCTGCTGAAACATATTTTGTGTCGCAAGTGAAATCAGAGTGCAGCTGTCAGGGGTGATTCTAAGAGAATTTAGATATGGATGTTCAGCTGATGTCCAGAGGGGTCGGGTAGAGAGCAGGTACATGGACAGGCAGATGGTTCTGTCCCCCTCGCAGGGCAGAGCCTTTGGAGCTGCCTGTGAAGGAGGATCGTGGTCTGTGAGTTCACAGTCTGTCTTAAAGTCCCTTCTGGATCCAGTAAGGATACAGAACACTGGAACAGAAACACAGTCCATAGATGAAAGAAATGGAATCATTACATCAGGAATTGGAAAAATATTTTTTTAAAAAATGACTAAGCAATATGGTCACCTTGCTGTTCTCCAGTTAGTCAAAGGTGAGGGTGGGGAGCTTGGGTAGGGCACTTGGGATCGACTCACACACACTCCGGCTGAGAGACCAGCTGGCAGAAATTACAGCTCCAGCACTGTCTGTAAATGCTCTAACATCACTCTGAAAAAAAAGAAAGGGAGCATATTCTTGGACCAAATATTTTTGTCTCCGTTAATATCACAGAAGAGTTGCTCTAATAAAAAGGGCAGATCCTTCCAAAATCTTGACGAAGAGCAGACCAAGGCTGAAGAAGCACACCGGTTTGTTCCAGCAACAGCAACTGTCAGCCTTTTCCTGGTGTATATACTTGACAAATAAAATAATATGTAGGATCCATTCTTGGAAGGTTTTCAGCACCATTAGGAGAGAGGTAAGAAAGATTGTTGTGAGAAGACAAGCAAAGAGATGTTTTATTGCAATATGTTGCTCTATTCAGAGCTTTTGCTCTAAAATAACACCGCAAAACCCGTAACCTTACAGACAAATGTAGCCAATGCTTGAGTCAATAAATTTTCAACTGAAGTAGGAGAGCCAGAGCGTTCAGTTGTTTTGACAAAAGAATGATGAATTACATGGTTTCTTGCGGTTTTTAGTCCTGTGTTTCATTTTCATTTGTATCCTGTATTTCGGATAGTCATAAAGTAGGAATTGTTAAACATAATTTCGTATTTGAAATAAGCAGTTACAATGAAATCTTTTGTTTTGCAGAGTGCAAATTGTTATATTTAAAGCTATTTACATTGTCAAGTTACCTGGTCTTCCTTTTGGGTTGTAGTAGACGCGACATTTGTTGGGCTGATGGGTTGACATTTTTTAATTGGAATGGAAATTGTACTGAACTTGGGCAGAAGGGCTCATCTGTTTTTGTAAGAATCGCTTGTGGAAATACAGTGTATCTGAATACCAGTGAAATATTTCAAGGAGGTTTTGTAGAACATCATATGAAAAATATACATTACTCTGGAAAGCTGAGGACCACAAACAAAGGCACAAGTACGATCATTTGGCAGTGTAATTGGAATTAAGCGCTTAGGAGAAAATAAAAGGCAGTGTGGAAAATTGATTTAGGCAGAAGAACTTTCAGGCTTAAAAGGAGCACTGTGAGAGAGTGAGTAGCTTTGCTTTATCCTGCATTTTTGGGTTCAAAAGCTTGTCTCTTAGATGGGGCTGGAACCAAGATTGTGGTCAGATTTTTTTGAACAAGAACCTGAGTGACTTATCAGTGTATTTTCTTTACCAGGGGAAAAAAAAATATCAAAGGCCACGATGTAAGCTAAGAGCTTAGCAATAACACGTTGGAAGTGCAGGAGATTCAGCCAATTGCAACAAGTGTCACGGTGCTTCTTGAAGTGTCCTCAGCACAGTGGGAAAGCTGAGCAAGGTGCTATTTACCCTGTGCTATTTACCCTGAGTGAAGAAATTGAAATGTGGTTCACAAAGAGCATTAGGACAAAGCTCTTCTCTGTCTTATGATGTAGTAAGAATAGAATGAGAATAATGTTCAATTCCTTTGGTATGTTTAGAGACCAAACTTGTGAGGCTGAGTGACAAACAGAGCCGGTGCTATATAGATGCACAAGTAGACATCTGACAAGAAGACTGTCAGTCTTCTCTTAACGGTTGACTTATTGTGTCACTAGAGAATACAGCCTTAAAGAGCACCCATGGGGATGGGGAGCATCAGCCCAAAGGCCTCCCCGGGAAAGAGAGGAGAGAAGGGGAGCTTCCTCATTGAAAGGAGAGGCTCCTTTTCTGCTTTCCCTCCTCGGGGAACAGGGAAACTTTCATGGGAAGGGTTTGGGGTGATACTTGAGATTGGAGGAAGCTGATTCTCAGATCTCCTCTTGTGGCCCTGCAGGGATGTTCTGGGGAGAGTGGGTAATGAAATCTTGGTCTTCAAAGGAAGAGAGTTTCCTGAAGTGGACCTGGGGATGCGCTTATGACCCTGAAGTGTTTGGGAAGTAGGTGGTGGTACTTGATTGTGAGAAAGAGAAACCTCTCTAATCCTTCACTCACTGTGTGCTTGTCAGGGAAAAAAACCCATGGTGGAAACCACCCAGGATCAGTGCTTCTATACCCTGCATTGTGAACCAGCTGGAGGCAGAGCACTATGGGGGAGCTTCTGTTTATATAACCATGGATCAGATATATTTATTTCCTCTTTCTTAATACTGTTTTACGCTTTCAATAATTATGTTTTTTCTCTGAGTCTTAAGATTCATGACACCTTTACATTTATCAGACTAGTTTTACATTTTAACTGGAACAGCGTGCATGTATGTGTGTGTGAAAACAAGTAGAAGCAACTTAAAATGCAATAGATGGAGTTGTGAAATTCTACAAATGCAGGCCTGAGAAATCTGTGTAAAGTAGAACAGGATGTCCGCTACCCAGTATAGGAACAAATAGGGCTGATTTGAAGGAAGGAGCTTAGAAATTTCCAGTAAAGAAAATTTTGAACCTTCCTTTTATTCCAAACAGAGCAAAACTGAAGGAGGGAATAAGTAAACAACTCAGGAAACTTTCAGGTCTGATTTAAATAAGATTTTAAATACCAAAAAAAAAAAAAAAAAA
>VWZK01024433.1:0-10023 GCA_013396935.1 Baryphthengus martii | reverse complement strand
TCATAGTAAAGAACTTCTTCTTGATGTCTGAACTGAATCTACCCTGTCCCTTGTCTTATTATCACATGCCCTTACAAAAAGTTCCTCTCCAGCTTTCCTGTAGTCCCCTTCAGGTACTGAAAGGCCATTCTAAGGTCTCCCCAAAGCCTTCTCTTCTCCAGGCTGAACAGATCCAGCTCCCTCAGTCTGTCCCCATTGGAGAGGTGCTCCAGCCTTTGGATCATCTTTGTGGGCGTCCTCTGAACCCTCTCCAACAGATCCATGTCCTTCTTGTGTTGGGAACTCCAGAGCTGGATGCAGTACTCCAGGTGGGGTCTCACAAGAGTAGAGTAGAGGGGCAGAATCACTTCCTTTGATCTGCTGGCCATGCATCTGACTTGCTCTTAGTTTGCACTTTTATAGGTGAGGTCAGAATCAGGACTGAAGAATTTTCTAGCTCAGTTTTGTTGTTACTTATAAAAACGGTGATGTGAGACAGTGCATAAATCTGCTTTCAAAGGAAGCAAAGCAATGAGTAGTTGCTATACAATCAGACTGGAAATTTCTCCTTGGCACATGCTCTGAAATAGAGAGACTTTCATTGTGAGCACTGGTAACAAGAATCATCATGGACTAAATGTGATTAGTTGTGAACTACTGTCTTTCTCTTCCTTAGAGAGGAAAAGTTCTAGGAAATAGTGTAGGGTTTCAACACTGCTAGTAGCCACAGGTCCCTAGCCCATCTATAAACATAGTGCAATATTCTGTGGTAGTCAGTGACGTTTCCAGCTGGAACTCTGACCTTTATCACCTTTATTTTGTGGGTATCAATGGATCATGCAAAAAAACCTGTGTTGAAGCCACAACATGTAAACTGAGAAGTGTGTTAACACTTCAGTGAGGCATGAACTCTGAGTCAGAGTACATTTGGAGTTTTGCAGCCTTTCTCTTTTGCAGGACACCCAGAACCGTGTAGTCTTTCAAATGTGCCAAAAAAAAGGGACCTTTCTGAGTCCTTCTGCCAGCTATAAGTAACCGAAAAAGGAGAAAGAGAAGAGAGAAACTCAGCTTGAGTCCTTTGCACAAAAACCATTTGAATATACTCTTAAGTAGAGAAAGGTCCCAGAAACAGCTGAGCTCTACCCACAACAGCTGAGTCGCTGATCCAAAGCCTTGATTTTCTTGCTTCTCCTCCCCCATGAGAACCTAGAAAAGAAAGAAAAACTGCTAAGATTTCTGTCATCAGTAGAACTCACTATTTTCTTTTTTCTGGCTTGCTTCATAAAGAGGAATTCAATGGGATGCTAAATGGGACACCCTAATAAACATCTTCTCTCTATCTTCTGTTTCCATGGAAATTTATCTCTAATATTGTTGGTCCCATTTTGAATTTCATTGAAAATTTAAAACTAGTTTTGAAAATCAATGGACACAGATAACAACTGTAGAAGTTTAGTTTCTTAGGTCAGGTTTCTACAACAGTCAGATATGTTCAGCCAAAACTTAATCACTCTCCAAATAGCAAGGAATAATTCTGGTTGTGAAAGCTTGATTAAGCAATGTGTTAGCTCAACAGACAACTTTTTTTCTGTGTCTGTATAAAGAGAGATTTCTACTGAGTATGTGTCCTGGGCATGGTATTTTTCCATGTCTTCATAGCAAATTCTAAGAATATAACATTGTCTGGTTTCCCGCCCTTTTCGGTTGACTTTTAAGGCGGTTTGTTTGCATTTTTAAGGAATTAATGTCTCGTTGACTTGTACATTGTTAAGCTCTATTATATTGTTCTCTCTAATTGTTTCTCCCTCCAGCTTCAAGACAACCAGATTAAAGTTCATTTTTAAAGCAGAACTTTATATAACAGATATATGAAACCAGGGAAATTTATATAATTTATCTAAACAGTTAGTGTCTGGATCAGCAAATCCCTCAGACAGGTTGCCTTTTTGACCCGCCTAAAACATAGGGACCCTAAGTTCCTCAAATGCAGGCTTCTTTTCACTGCAGCTGAAGCAAATCTACACTCTTAGCTAAAAAAAGATCAGCATTTTTATCCCTATCATATATAAAGAAGTACAACTTCAATAAAGAATCAGCTTTGACAGCCGATTTTCCCAAACGACTAGAAAGAAACTATAACAATAAAACTACCAAAGTGTAATTGCTCAGAAGAAACATGTTACTTTATTTGCTAAGGACAAAAGCAATACTCACCTCTTTCCCCTTTTACTGTCATCATGTTACAAGCTTTTCAACATCAGGTTTTCGGTAGCTAAAACATAACTGCTTACAGCAGCAAAACTTAGGCTGAGCCTGCAAAGGCAAGTTCACAATTTCTTTACAATTGGTAGGCATCTATCACACACTTTCACAGCATTAATATTAGTGCTTTTTCAACTTTAGAAAATAATTTTGAGAGAGTAATTTTAACAGTGGGTGAAGTTTTACATATAAACAGAGTTCAAATAAAAGTATGAAAAACGCTAAGTGACTGACAGCTCCTACACAAATTTAGTATAGTAGTCTTCACTACTGAATAACGTTAGTATAACTATTGCTCAGATACAGCTCTAGAGATAGAAAATTATAAACACATCTTTTCAAAGTACCAATACATTTTAGACCTACAGATGGGCAGTCAGTGAACTATCCTCCATGAAGTTTAAAAAAAAATCACCTAAAAATTATACTAATTTCAATAGGTAAAGAGACCAGGAGGAATATTTTTGTGCTGAAGCATGGTTGCTTTTAGAAAGTAAAAAATTGAAAGGCTTAGAAAATTATGTGTCTTGTTAGATTAGCTTGTATATATATAGAAAACCTCTAATTTAAAAATGGCACTTGCTGTCTGGAAACAGAGCAGGGGTTTAAAAGTGTCCATTCATACTCCACCCTTGGAAATAATTAATTAAACTCTCTAGAGAAGCATCCTAACAAGATTTATGATCAGTTCCTTACTGGCAAAGTGCTTTGGCTCTTTGTTTCGGTTTTGTGCTTTGGCATAGAGAAAGGTCACTCAGCATACATATACTTTTATTCTCATACACTGGTTTCTCCCATGCATATGGCCAAATAAGTAAACTGGAAACTCTGAGATGGGGAGTTAGCCACACTAAAATTGAAACAATTTTATTTGTTAGACAGCTGTACTGCTTTTTTCAAGTTGCAACAAAATCCCACTTTATTAAGCATACACATACACATATGTGCAAAGAATTCTGCCTGTTCTTGATGGCTATGGACAGTAGGATCATTTTCATTTTCAGCTTTAGCTATTTAAGATTAACTTGACTTACTAAGGACTGCAGGAAAAGGATGATCTCATAAGTTTTATGTAGAGATTTGATACTACAAGTTATACCCAGCAAAAGGCCCATATATAGCATATTCCTTTGACCAACGTGCAGAATTCATCAAAGTTCACTGCTAAAAATGGTTAGACAAATACTAATAATAGTTCATTAAATAAAATTAAGTACGTGGAGGGAAAGATACATTTTGTTTTAAAATACTATTTGTGCTCTTTTATATAATCCTGTTGTATCTTCTGCCTGTTTTATCAATATTCCTTGATTAACATTCTTTTTAGGTGACTTGCAACATTGTCCAGTAGAACATGTGTGATAGCTCTTTTTTTTTTATTTAAATCATTCTTGTGAAAAAGAATGAACTGTTAAATTCTTTCTCCCTCTGTTTTCAATCTGAGAAAGACAGGAAAAAAGATTGATTAGGTATGTATGCACTCAAAAATTTCCACAAATGTTTTAATCTCAATAATCAAATTTTATAGCAAATATAATGAAAGCTAAAAGTCAGCTGAAGAAATTTATCTGAAGACAAGCAGAAAGGCAATGCTTGGAGAGGAGTCAGAAAAGAAAAACTATTTAAAGAGAAGAATAAAACGAGAGAAGTTGTAATACACCAGCTAAGAGAAATGTTCTACATTTAAACTGGAGCAGGAAAGAGTGTAGAAGTCTATGCTGAACAGGATCAAATAAAAATCTCAGCAGACACTTCCGAGAAAAAGTTGTAACAAACGCACCATAAAAGATCTATAACAAGATTGACTGCTCCTAAGCATGACCAGAATAGCCTTGTGCTGAACAAAGCTTGAACATTGCAAGCCAAGAGAAAGGAAAAATGTTAATTAAAACCAATTTTAAAAAGTAGAAACCTATTCACTTATGAAGAAAATCATAAGGATAAGCAAAGACAGAGATTGCAGACAGATAGAAGAAGTGCATAGTGGTGTGCATGCACTATGCATGCACATCACATTTCTAACCCTAAAATAACTGAGACTTGCACCACTCTACTTTAGGGCTAATTTTCACTGAATAATCTGGTTAGCAAATATCCAGTGGGGAATCAGTCACTCCCTTCCCCCATGTAAGTACTTTCCTGTGATATTTATTACTCTGCTCACTGCATCATAGTTATGTGCTTCAACAAAGATCTTTTTAAATAATCACCTACAGAAATTGTCTAGCTTTTTGGTAATTTGAGACCAGTTATTGTGAAAAATGGAGCATCCTTGTATAACAGAGAATACTCCTCACACAGAGGAAGCAAGGATTCATTGCAGACAAGGCAGAAGAACAATAGACTCACTGTTGAAGAAAGGCATAAATAATTGAGAATGTCTGCAAAGGGACTTTAAGTTCTCAGAGAAACTGGTTTTTAGCCACTTGTAAATTAAGTGTGAAGCACACAGAGTAGAAGGCAAACAAACCTGAAAAGATTAGGCAAAATAAGTCACTTTAGTAGCCCTAGCTCTAGGTAAAGCAGAACAAACACTTTATATGAGCTTGTAACTACAGACGACAATCTTTTTTAACTGCATGACTTCGGTGTGTCTGTGTATATGTACACACACATGCATGCACACACATACCTATACCTAAAATCAGGCACACTCCAACATCTGTACAGGAGTATAGGGCACTATTTGTAGTCTCCTGCTGGGTGAACCACAAAATGTTCTACCTAGAGGAACACACCTCACAGCATCTATACACACAGTTTGATATATACTTTCATACACTTAGTGTTCATAGTTCCCTAACTGCGTGTAAACCCTGCTATACCTCAAGATGCCACAGCCATTTTCTTCTAAGCGCTTCACCTTTGACCATTCTCTAACACAAAGCACTTTGCTGGGACCTTCACCACCCTTAAACTGCAGCAAACTTGGGACTATCATTTCTCGTGTAGTCGATACCTCTTTTACTGATGCTATGAAAAAAAGCAAAAAAAAATCACACAAGTTTAAAGCAGTTCTGCATTTCTCAGGGAGATTCCCCCTTACACGCAGCAAGTATCCCAAAACAACAGCTGCCTACTTTGAGTAGATAGCCCCATGCCTATAAGCACTTGGCTCTTCCCTATTATGTCTCCCCATGCAGGAGGAAGGAGGAGGAAAAGAAACAAAAAAAAATGTAAATAAGAAAAGCAGTCAGTGCCATCTCTGGGTTGACATATCCCTCCTGTCTGGGGGCCACTCAACCTGACAGAGTAGGATACTTGTCCTGCTTTATCAATGCAAACCCAGGGAGTGGAAAGCTCACGGGATCTCCCCTGGAGGACTTGCAAATCTTGACAACTGACCTGTACCAAAAAAGGAGTCTCTGTCACTCTATGGAGTTACGGTCTACCATCAGGTGACTCCCATTGCTCTCATATCCTGTAGTTTATATACCAGCTTCTTACTCTCTTCTCTCAGGTTTCCTTAGACACACTTGAAGGTCCGGGGAATCTCACTCAAGGTCAACTAGTTAGTCAGTTGGTCTCTCCCATCCACATATCTCTCTTCTCCCCATTCCTCCTAGCTGGTGTAATAGTGTATCTTGCCCCAAATCTGAACAGTGTTTCTCATTAGAAACCCATCAAGCCAACTGGACCTATTTTTTAACACTTTTCTAACTAGCTGCTGCTAAAATATGCTACTCCAGATGAAAGGTTAAGCAGGGATGAAAATTACTGTCATTACTGATGTGGTTGCAGAGTTGGTGGGTAGCATTTATGGAGAACTCTGACTTGAACATTTTCCTTAAGATAAGCTTTTATTAAGAGAGCTCTTTTATTTAAATAGTTTATTTAGTTAAACAGCTTGACAGACAGCAGAACACAGACGTTCTTGTGCATCTTCCCCATCTCATTCTCAATCTTTACCCACTGCAAAGAGCTGGGATGTGCCAGAAGGTGCTATCACAGAGACAACCCTCACAACACACATTTCAGATGATTTTACATGGTTTGAGAAACATCTATCATCTTCATTGATTTGCATCTAAGAAGTTAGTACAAAGTCCAAAGAATGTTTGTTTTGCTTAAACTCTTCCATTAAAAAAGAAAAAAACAAACAAACAAATAAAAAACAAACAAAGCCAACAAAACCAGGAAACAATGGCTCCTCCTCTGAAAGGATACATTCAAAGAAATAAGAAGTAATCTTTGTTCTTTCTAAAATGGCCAGTTTTACATAAAACAGTACATGATCTCTGTTGCTTCAGCACCATGCAGTTTTTGGTAAACAAATGATAAACAAATAATACTGCTACAGATTCCAAGCTCCCACTTTGCAAGAGCAGGTAGAGCTTAAAACAGTGGTCAGGCGCTGGCAGATATCCGTTAATGAAAATTAAACAGTTTGTAATGATGTGGGTGATCTCTCAGTGTATTCACATGCTTTCCTGTGGTTTCTTTGTGTTAAGGTATACTTTCTTCTTTTCCACTTTCACTTTTTTTGTGTGTGTATATGTCAGCATTGATCCTGCTGGACACTTCTATGTAAGACTGATTGTTTCCCTTTTCTTTCTAGCTGGCTATGTTTCCCTGTCTTTCTGACCAAAGTGATGTGGTCCTTCAGGGTTCTATCACTTTACAAGCCATTGTAGTCCTTGCTTGTTAGAGACAGCCCACTCACCCCTGTGTGTCATGCTTTTCATGTTCAATTTCATATTACCAGTAAAAATGTAGGAATTGCTAGCACTGCTCTGTGGATCATGAGCGGGAAAATAAACCACTTCCTTTGTTTGGTTCAGCTTACATTGTGTGGCAGATTTACTTGCCCTCAAATGGGACCATGGCAGAGAACTCACTCTTTTCCTAAAAGCAATTCTGAGCAAAGGGCTATCCCTCTCCAGGGACACCCAGCACACTCCATGCAGTCAGGGGGCAACATATGGCAACATTGTGCTGCTTGTTAACTTTTGCACCCATTTAATGCATGGCTTCAAATTAATCAGCCTGCTGTAAACACACAGAAAATTGTTCCACACACTGTCAACCATCTGTGTCAGAGCCCAAACGGTCAGCGTCTCATAGTTTAACAGAAATAAATGTCTCTGAAGAGTTACAAACATGGTTATCATCATTTTTTCTAGGAGGGAATACTTTAATTCACCCATTAAGTTTATCGACCTTTACCATCAGTGCATGAGTAGTACTGCCAAGAGGGGTAGCCAAACCCATCTGCATGAGCCAAAGACTTTTTCCTACATGCCTTCCACACCTAGCCTATTGCCAAGAGTAATTTTGGTCATAGTCACACTAGCAAATAGTTAAACCAGTTTACACTGGTACATCTTTTTTTCTTTTTTGTCTAATTCATTATTGCAACCTTTAACTGAATGATAAATTGAGCCAAATGCAGTGTTTTTATTGAAATCTCTGTACTGCTGATGTAACCATTTGGGCCTGAATATGGAATCTTTTGCTCAGGAAAGACTGAACATTAGTTAGTCTCATAAATGTCAATGACTGGCAAAGAAATTTTGTCTAAATGTGAGCATTAAATGTCTCATACTTACAGTCCAGATGGATCATCATCAATTTTACATTTTGTAAGGAGAGGCTGAAAAACAAGGAGAACACAAGGAGAAAATGTCCCAGTAATTGCACACATGTAGGTGAGGTGCTCAGGGATGCGGTTTAGTGGTGGGCTTGGCAATGTTAGGTTAACGGTTGGACTTGATGAACTTAAAGGTCTTTTCCAATTGAAATGATTCTATGATTCTATGTACAATGCATCCACCCTGAACAATATACCCACTTGTGGCAGCAGATGCCTGCTGCGTTATCCCTTAGGCCAAGGTTCACCTTCAAGGATTTGGTTTTACCTTGTCCTCAATTAAGCTTAAAAAGATGGTTAAAAGCCCAGTATGAACTCAAGTTACAGGAAATGAATGTTCAGAGAAATTGCTAAAATAGGTGTACAGAAGCTATTTGCTGTGGCAGAGTGATGTACTGCTTTCTCCAGAGGTCAGCAGTGGAAGTGAAGTGCCAGCTCCGCCCTCCTGGCTGCTCTGCTCTCCTGTCATCTGCATAATTCCAACCTGTTCCTGCAGGTACTTCCGCCCACTCTTCAGGCCATGTTTTCAAGCTCATCCTTTCTTTAGCAGTGGGCATGCTAAGGAGTACTACCCTAATAGCAACTGTGATACTCCTGGGCCTGATCCACGCTTGACCTGTTAGCTTCACCTCCTCACTGCTCTTTCTAGATTATGAAGATAGCAATTCAAACATCTAAGGGCATGATGGAGATTGATTAGTTAGTGTGCCAAGAGGGAAAAAGATTAAAACTGCTACAAATGTCTGCTGATTTTATGCTGACGCTGACAAAACAGCCACAGCAACCACACATATCAGTACTGCAGGAATGACATCAAATCTATGTATGAAAAAAAAAAAAAAGTGAAAACTTTGTTACAGAATTCCAAAAACATTGGGAACAGGATGTGAAACACTGGAAATCAGTGGCTTTCTTTTCATTCAAACTACAATATGAATAGATACTTGCTATGGTTTACAGACTATTTTAATAAATCAGGTTGAAAAAAAAAAGAGATTTTGCGTTGGAGAAAGTTTAGGTCATGGCCACAGACCCAGTCATGTGGTATATAAAAGGTCTTTGGCCTCTTCTGTGCAGTTCTTGGGTGTCTGCGGGCTGCTTCTTAATTGTCATTCACATGGGCAAATTTGTTGATCTTATCACTGAGTATAAATTCCTACCAGTCTACGGAACAGAGGTTGTAACTCCTAAGCTAGACTTCCTCGAAGTGTCACATGAGATCACATTGCATCACATATGTGTAGCTCTAGTATTTCTCTGTATAGATCTCCAAACCTGCAAAATCCCTGTGTACCAATACCATTAGGTTTACAGGGTCATGTAACCACACATCAGGTACTTCCAGATCTTCTTTTGGGGCTGTGTGTGTTAAAAGCTGACTAAGCTATGCTTCAAGGACCAGATATTATGCATTAGTTTAGAGTGCATAGCAGGCAGAACAAAAAAGTAAAAATAAGGCAAAAAGTAAAAATAAGTTTGTATTCCTATTTCATGAGGGATATGGAAATGGCTGAGGTACTTGATGACTTCTTTGCCCTAGTCTTCACTGGCAGGGGCTCGAGCCATACCACCTAAGTTGCAGAAGGGAAAGGCGGGGACTGGGAGAAGGAAGATCTGCCCACTGTAAATGAAGCCCACTGTAAATGAAGACCAGGTTTGAGACCGTCTAATGAAGCTGAAGATTCAAAAGTCCATGAGACCAGACAAGATCCACCCATGGTCCTGAGGGAACTAGCGGATGAAGTTGCAAAACCCCTTTCCACATTTGAAAATTCGCGGAGATCTGGTGAAGTTCCCGCACACTGGAAAAGGGGAAACATAACCCTATTTTTCAAAAACGGAAAAAAAGAAAACCTGGGAAACTACAGGCCAGTCAGTCTCACCTCAGTGCCTGGCAAGATCATGGAGCAGATCCTCCTGAAGACTCTCCTGGGGCACGTGGAAGACAAGGAGGTGGTGGCAAACAACATGGCTTCACCAATAGCAAATCCTGCCTAACAAACTCGGTGGCTTATTATGATGGGGTTATGACATCAATGGATAAGTGAAGAGTAACTGATAATATCTTCCTGGAAATGTGTAAAACATTAGACACTGTCCTGAACAGCATTTTGGTTTCTAAGGAAGGACATGGATATGATGGAAGGACCACTCGGTAGGCAGGGAATTGGCTAGATGGCCTCTCTCAAAGA
>VWZK01024416.1:0-12630 GCA_013396935.1 Baryphthengus martii | reverse complement strand
GGGCCTCCCTGCGGCCCCGCCGGCTCCGCCGCCGCGACGGCTTCTCAGCACCGCCCCTGGAAACGGAGCGGCGCCGAGGCCGAGGAAAAGGCGGCCGGACCGGGATACAGAAGCCGCCCTCCCGTTCCCCCGTGTCTGGCCGGGAGAGGTGAGACGGCTCCGGGGTTCTTCGGAGGGCATTGGTCGCTGAGGAGCTACTGCACGCACGAGAGTAGCCGGTGCTGGCCGGTTGCTGGTCTTGCTTTAAGTAACGGAGCCTGTGCAGACGGCTAGGAATTTCACCCGGGAGCAGACACTGAAAATATTTGGGCATTCAGCATTCATTTGCAAAGTAGCACAGAAAGCTAGAAAGCAAAACTACTGCCAGCACTTGGGCACTTTCAGTAGTCTGATGGTGGTGACCTTATTACGGCTGTTCTGGCCCAAGTCCGACCTTGGCAGTACTGTAGGGAGGTGAAAAAGGGTCAAGGTCCTGGAGACGGCCATTAGCAGAGCATATTTTCAGCTTCCCTGCTAACGTGCTGCTCTGCATGGCAGTTTGGGGTGTTGGGTAGCCTGTCCTGTCTGCATTTTGCTGTGGGCTGTCTGCTGTCTGCAACTGCTGTGTGGCTCTGGGACCCTTCTGGAGCAAGCACAACAGCCATTAAGGATGACTGATCTCCCAAACCTAATTCCTCCAGGCTTTGGGTGTCGCCTGTTGCTTTCTGGGCAAGCAAGCAGCTTTTTGATAGCCAGGCCACTTCTGGGTCCCAGTGATGATATGTGGTCCCAAAGGCCAGTTTAAAACTGACTTGCGCCTGTGCCGAGGTGAAGTCCTTTAGTGAAAGGAAATTTTCGTTGTATGTTGTGGATGCTAGATGGCAGTATTGTATTTCTTAATTAAATTTAGTTTGTGGAAAATAGGAAGAGTAACAGCACTCCTAAGTTCTGAAAGGCAGAATGCTGTCACTAATGGAAGCTTGGACAGACTAAATAGTCATGTAATTAAAATATTATGTTTAGTAAGGGATTGCCTAGAACAGAAGATACATTATACTTTCTTCTTGGCCACGTACATCTTCACCACACGTGTGAGTTGGTAACAGCACTGCTCGCATTTTATGGATCTTCAGGATTAGGCTCATGATATAAGTCAGTTTTTTGTAAATTCTAGCACTCATGAGGAGCAGCACTCATGTGAAGGGTGTGGGTGAACCTTACCCCACTGACACCAAGACTTAAATCTCATGTGATTTTATTGCAACCGAAAGAGGCAGACGTGATTTTCTCAGTTCATATATTAGTGGATAAGCATCCACATCACTGAGTTCTTGATCCAGAAAAGCACTTGAGCAAGTATTTAGCTCTAAGCATGAGTAGTTCATGTTTTTAATAAGATTACTCATATGGTTAAAGTTTGACAGACAATTAAGGGCCCTTCTGGATCAGGGCCTAAAGCAATCTTTGCAGCTTGACGGTCTTTGTAGAGAGGCCAAAGGCTGAGTAGCTTTGTTATGTAACTTGCCCTCTTCTCCTTGGTGTCCACAGTGGCTTCAGGTTAGGACTGGTACTGCATGGTAACTTGGCAATGCAACTAGACTCTCAGTTGGGTCCCCTGCGCTAAGGAACACCCATAAAAGTTGTGAATACAGTGGCTTCATTGGGCAGGTTGACCCTGAAAAAGAACTTGAGCTCTCAGGTAGATCTAGTTAGCCTGATCCCCAAGTGATGGAGCTCAGACAGAGAGTTGGCAGTCCTGGGACCCAACCTTTGAAGAACAGCAGTGGTGGAAAAGGAGCTCTCAAGCAGAAGAAGCAGATTTTGGCACAATTGGTTGGTTGCTTGTAGGTAGGCAGCTCAATCTGATGATGTTCTCTAGATGGAAACTGGTGTTAAGTGATAGTTTTGGATCAAAGTCCCAGCCACAGGCACTGGGAAACTGCACGTTGCTCTGAAGTAACAAAAGGGAGTGTTTAAAAGGAGCTGAGAGATGTTAAGGGGATAGGAAATCAATGGAAGATCAAAGTCTAAAGATGGTTGAAGGTTGAATTTTCATGGTAGTGTTTGCCTTGAAAGAAAAGTCAGTCGAAGGGCTGCTGTCTCT
The DNA here is from genome assembly GCA_013396935.1 of Baryphthengus martii. Taxonomy (NCBI): domain Eukaryota; kingdom Metazoa; phylum Chordata; class Aves; order Coraciiformes; family Momotidae; genus Baryphthengus; species Baryphthengus martii. Next base: position 10,547 of record VWZK01024416.1, on the reverse strand, counting down.
GTCTATTAGATTTTATTGCAGTATTCTGGAGGGGGTGAATTCTGACAAAAGGTTGAAAGGTGAATCATCCTTGTTCTGCAAAGAGCAAAAATTCTTTGTGCTATGGCACAAAGAGATGTGCCTGGGATGATGATGTAGGATGTGGAAACTGAGACAGAAGTTGGGTATATAAGCCTGGTGAATTTTCTTTTCCACAGGAAGTGTGGTTCCTCTGAATATTCAAAGGAAAAATGTGAAGAGACTTATAACTTCTTTCAGTTAAAATATAAGATGAGCTGATGCTGTACTATCTTGTGAGCTTTTATTTTTTTTGTGGATATAATGAGTTAATTTCAACTGTAGGATTTTTCCAATGTTTTATTGTCTCTTGTTGCAGCAGGAATATATAGGTAAATGCAGACTTCTTCTGTAAGCAGCAGTTTAAGTACACATAAAGTAGGAAAACCTATATGAATGAATACAGGTTATTTTTGTAAGAACAAGATTGAAAATACCAGGCCTAAACATGAAATGTGTTTCAGAGCTCAGTTTTCCACTATGTGACTAGTACAGAGACAGTTATTTCACATTATTAAAGTCAGATCCTGTGATGGGAGTGCTGTTGTTATAAACAGCTCTGGTGTAAATTAACAAGGAATTAAAGCTGTAGACTGACTGGAATATTGATATATGGTAGGTCACCAGGTCACTATTTGTGTTTAGTGTCAAATAAGACTTGATCGGTTTTGTTTATAGTCATCACAATAGGTTTATAAAGTAAAGCTTCATATAATTCTTGTGCCAATCTCATTTTTGAAGCAGCGTAATCTCTGATAGTATCACGCGATCAGTACAGGGATTGGTCATACGTTGTTTGATCTGTCTTTATTTTAGTTTTCCTTTTTGCCTTACAATGGAATATTTTGACGTTTGTTGAAACTCCTCAAACTTCCAACTTTCCATTTGGAAATTGATTGAAGCAACATAGTTTATTTGCAGTAGAAACCGAATTTAAGTATTTCAGACTGCATGTTTCAGGGCTGCTCTCATGCCTCCAGGAGTTACCCTTCTGATAACCCCTTCTCCCATTCTTCCAGGGCAAGGCTGGCTTGAGGTCTATATAGCTTATGTGTTTCGTGGCCTTCCTGTTGTGGGACTTGCCTCATTGACAAAAGTTGTTCCATCTTACAAGACTTATTACATGCTGCAAATTATTGAGTTTATGTCTTTGATGGCAATATTTTTTGGTTTTTGGGAAGGAAGAGACTTTGAGCAGAGAACAGACGTGTCTTGCAAAACTTCATGAAACTGAAATCCTGAAACTCTACCTTATACTGGGGAAGATTAACAGGGGTGGTTTAAAAATAACTTAAAGCCACCCCTACGTACATCATGTTAGAAAACATTTGACCGGATAGAACAGTCCTTTTAAAGCCCAAGACCTTATTGAGCACAACTAAAAATTAAAAATCTACAGTGCATTGCTTCTTGTTATGCAACCAGTGCCTCTTTAGGCATAGTCTTCCAATGGCAAGTTTTGCTATGACGTCTTCTCATTGAAAAGTATTGATTAATACTAGAAATGCTTGACTGTATTTTCTATCAACACAATGTCATTAAGAAAGTGACTAGTTAAAATAACACTCACACCCAGGGCTACTTCGGTTCAAATGCTTTGCCAGTGAAGAAAACACTTTTTTTTTTTTTTTTCCCCACCTACATTTAAATTTTTTGTGTCTAAAGTGCAAGTCCGTACAACGCACATCTCTGATTTGTTTAGCTTGTGTATAAGCACACAAAATCTGCAGGCATGCATATGGAAATGTCACCTGAGTTTGCTGTCATCAAAATGCAATGGCAGTGCTTAGTTTACCAACTGAAAGAGCTGAACCAAAAGTCTGTATGCAGTCCACCTGAGGGATGCCTGAAGTTGTGGTGACAAGGCAAGAGTACCAAAGAAGGTAATGGGGGGGATCAGGGAAAATTGCCTATGGGTTTTTCTAGTGATTGGCTTGTCATAGTGTATGCTGCTGATCATGGATGAAAGGAAACACATCACAGTATAGGTAACAGGGTGGTAAACAATCAAGTATAGGACTGTAGGACTTGAAGACAAAGTATTTTGGTTAGTGGTTTGTTGTTTTTATTTTGAGGTGGTACCAGTTAAGAGTATGCATCAGGGGAGCATAAGAGATGTAAGATGCAACAGAAAGCTTGAAGACCTGGCAAAACTTGGCAGTTTCATCTCCTCTACTTTGGATAGCTATGTATGCCAAGAAAAGGAATGACTGTAATCTTAAATTTCCCAGAGTGGCTTGTGGCTGAGCTATTAGTATGTGAGTAAGAGGTTGGAAGCCTGTGGGGAAGGTGGAGGTTAGCTAAAGGAACTCAAGTATACTTGAGCCAAATGGCAAAAGTTTAAAAAGGGAACACTTCAAAAATTGTTTCTCTTGAAAGCTTGAATATATCTGTAAAATTACACTACATTCACAGGTATGATGCCAAATGCCGAGTCTACATTTAATAGTAAAAATAGAAGTGGGATTTTAATTCTGCTTTTAGTGCAAAGCTCAGTACAACCTTAACTACATACCTCAATACCAGTTCAAAACAGCTATAGCTTATTATTAATAATGCAGTCACTCTTAAGTCATTGAGCTAGAGGAAGATGTAGGGACATGGAATTATATTTTTTTTTATGAAGTATTATCTTTCTTGGAAAACACTGTTTCTGAAGGGTGAATTTATCTCATTTTTTTGTGAAAATGAGACTTAGCTCTCTATTCTAGCATAAGAGCTCCAGTTTATTCAAAGCAGGCTCATAGATTTTTAACTGAATTATTGAAATAGTTGCTTCTCAAGTTAGCTAAATGACCTGTTAATGTTATACATCACAATGTGCTCTTTTTAAATTGGTGAGTTATAAGGGAGTCTTTATTACTGAATGAATATGGCATGTTTTGTTTCAGAGTGCTGAGGGACAGCTATTTTCACTGAAGAATTTGGTATTACTTGCAGAATTTAATAAAACCCTTCCTCACACTTTTTCCTTTAAATCAGGCCTGAATCTGTTGCATGATTAAGATTGATTAATCCTCCACCACAGGACATGAAATAGATGCATCTTTAATATGGCTCATGTATTTCTAATATAGCCCAAACACATAGCGATTATCTCTTGAGGTCTTCCCAGGGAGAACATCAGGAAATCTTTTTTTACTGTGAGGGTGACCAAGCACTGGCACAGGCTGTCCAAGGAGATCGTGGAGTCAGCCATCCTTGTATATACTCACAAGCCATCTCAACATGGTCGTAGGCAACCTGCTCTAGGTGCCCCTGCTTGAGCAGGGAGGTGAGACAAGATGACTTCCAGAGGTCCCTTCCTCAACCAGGCTGTGGTTCTGTTACCCCTATATGAGCATAATGCAGGGAGGGAAAAGAAGGTGAGGGAGAAAGAAAGATAATGGGAAACTTTAGGGTTTTTTTAATTTCATTAGACTTTCTGAATATTCTGATTGTAAAAACTAGCTGTCAAAGTAGTGCAATAAATTTTAATCATATGAAGTACGGTGCCACTGAGTATTTGCTAACAGTAATGGAAGCCAATTTTCCCAGTTGAACAAATTGAAGAGATCTGTCTTGAGGCCTCTATAGGAGAACTATTATCAGCAGGTTTTCCAACAGTAAGACAGTTTCTCCAAGATTTTGAAAGCTTACCAAAATCCTATGACTCTCTTGTTTCCCTATAAACACTAGTTTCCATCTGTGATTTTATTTTTGGTAGTGTGGGGGAGGGTGAAGGGAGAAGGGAGAGAGGTTGTCTAAATGTTTTCTCTGCTTTCCCCTTTGGTTCTTCTTTTCCTTTCAAGAAATGAATAGGATGACTCATTTCCTAATCTGTGACTTGTTCTCTTGGGCCATGTCAAAACTTCAGAAACCTGGCCTCTGTGTCCTACAGCTTCCTTCCAGCTTGCATGCCCAGGTTTCCTACTTGTAGGTGGTGGACATGGTGAGCAACTATTTCTGACTGTGATAGGGGATGGGGATGAGGTCAGAGCATGAGCATGGATGGGGAATTTGGGAAACTCTCCGGGGTTACAGCTGGATCCCTACATGTTCATTTGTTTCTTCCTGCAATAGTTCAGAGCTGATCTTTCCAGAGTGACTCTGTAGACAATTTGTCCATTTCCATGCTCACACTTAGATCAGAAAAGTCCATTTTGTATGTGCTTGATCGTCACAGGTAGCAAGGTGGCTTCCAGTGCCTTCGCTTTTTGTATTTTTTTCCTTTTTTTTTTTTTTGACTAATAGCATGATTGTCATCAGTTACAGCCATAGTGCACTGCAGAATTAAACTAGGGTGTTACCGTTGCCAGTTTGTCAACTGTCAGCATCTTATTTTGCTGTTTTATTTACTTTGAGACAGTAAGCCTTTGGGATATTTTTAAAACAGAGCCTTGACTCTTGTTTAAAACAATCTTAGTGGTCTTTATAGGGAATTTCTTAGCCTGAGCTAAGTATGAGGAATGACAACCTTCTAGGGGTGGGGGCACACAAGTAACCTTTTTCCTTTGTTCCACTGCCACCTCCCATTTTCAATTTTTGACAAAAATTTTGTTTGGTGTTCCGTGAGGTTCCCTCATTCTCCTCCAGAGCCCTGTTTTTCTTTAACAGATATAATGCTTTTAAATTTAATAATGCTTTTAAATAAAGCATTATTTTCATTCTACAAACAAAACTGTTGCAGTAGCTTTTTAATCAGACATTAAAAACCAAAACTAACTGAGATTGAACTATTAGTTCTTTCTTGCCTGTCCTGCACTGTCCCCACCCCCATCCCCATCCCCTAAAACATATTTTCCGGCAAAGAAGAATCTATGTAACTTCAATATGACTGTTGTATTGAAAAGATGCAATGATGTTACATGGTACTGACCCCTGACTATTTTATTTGAACTGCTAGAACACCCTGTTATCTAATTTTTTTTTCATCTGTTGAGATGGCAATTTCAGTAAAGACAACTACATGGTTGTATTTTTACTGGATCTTGTGCCAATATTCTAATTCTAGCTCTGGAAGTGCTTAACAAAATATCATTTATACTAATTTCATCTAGCTTCTAAACTTTTCTTTTTGCTTTATTGCTTGAGAAGGGTGAGACACTGAACTTCTGAACTTGGATTTTATTTTTTAACGTATTTGTGCAGTTTTTTTTACCTGAATAGAAGGATGTTCTGAATAAAAAATTCAGTTCTAGTTGACATCTGTTTCATCGCTGATGTTTGTTTTTTTATTTTTTCTGATTTTTTTCTCCTCTTGATCTTACTCTCCTCTTCTCCGCCCCTTCCTCATGGGTACATTTATCTTTATTACCAGATTTTGGACATTTCCTTCATCTTACCAGTCTTTTCGTTTTGTTTTTTTTTCTCTTTTCCTCTTCCTCCTTCCCACTGCCAGTCTCTGTCCCCCCTGAGGCACTGGTATGACATAAGCCCTATAGACACTGCAAGGGGAGAACACTGTCAGGTGGTCTGCAAAGTCAAATGGAAGCAAGCAGCAAGGCTGGCAATTCTCCCTAGAGCCGTTTCTACACTGGGAACGTTTCTTGCCATAGGCAATAAAAGGCATATTAGTGTGTGTCTGTAATGCCTGACCCTGACATACCAGGAGAGGGCAGTTAGAATAAGCTCATTGCTAAACTGTATGGAATATATTCTGGAAAAACAAATTGCATTAAGCTGGGGAAAATGCAGCTGTGCAGCACTTTGGCTCGCGGAGTACAAGTCCTACCTGACGCCAGTTCTACTTTGTGTACATATTGTACAAACTGGGAGAGAGCACACAACACAGTGTATGGTGTGTGGGATTATCACCTCCTTCAAATCTCTAGGCAGAGATCTCTAGATACATTTAGCTACATGTACCCTGTCAACTCTCTACTAGGTCATGACCAGTAACAGGATGATACCTTGCTGGAGCCAACAGTGTTGAAAACAAAGTCGATTTAATACTGGTTTAAACAAGGAGACAGGAGAAACAGTTTAGCCAATTACGACTTCTAAGTATAATCACTTGGTGAAGACTTCAAGCCTGGCTTTTGTTGACAGTTGCTGCAACCTACTTAACGGCTACAAGGCTGTCAAAGAGTAGTGTAAGCAGTGTCAGTAAGAGAACACGGAGTCCTTAAACATAAGTTGTAGCTGCTCACCTAACACTGTTGTTTTAAAAGAGGACAAGTAAAATAGCCCAAAATATCCATATAGACTGTGGGCAAAGGGATCGAGAGCAGCCCTGTTTAGAATGACTTGGGGATCCTAGTGGATGAAAAGTGGGATGTGAGCCAGCAATGTGCACTTGCAGCCCCAGAAGCCAAGTGGATTCTGGGCTGCATAAAAAGAAGTGTAGCCAAAAGATCAAAGAAGACAGTTTCCCCCCTCTACTTTGCTCTTGTGAGACCTCATCTGGAATACTGTGTCCAGCTCTGAGGTCCCCAGCACAATAAAGATATGGACATGTTAGAGCGGGTCCAGAGGATGGTCACAGAAATGATCAGATGACTGGAATACTTCTCCTCTGAAGAAGAGGTGAGAGAATTGGGGTTTTTCAGCCTGGAGAAGAGAAGGCTCCAGGGAGAACTTGTTGAGACCTGTCAATATATAAAGGGAGCTTATAAAGAAGATGGAAGGAGACTTCTTACTAGGGCCTGTAGTGACAGGACGAGAGGCAGCAATTTTAAACTGAAAGAGGGTGGATTTAGATTAGACGTAGAGAAGAAATTCTTTATGATGAGGATGATGAGTCCATTTAACTGTGGATGCCCCATTATTGGAAGTGTTTGAAGTCAGGTTGGACTTTGAGCAGCTTGGTCTAGTGGAATATATCCTTTCCTGTGGCAAGGGAATTGGACTAACGATCTCTAAAGGTCTCTTCCAAACCAAAGCATTCTGTGATTCTAACATTTAGCAACCAGATTGGGATGAGTTTTACTCCTATGGTGGCTTGTGTTTTGGAAAGCAAAGGCACGATTTTTGATGGCGACTTTGTCAGATTTGTGGCTTTGCTTGTTTTTCAACCTACCGAAAAGCAAAAGTAGCTCATGATGTGACCTCTCTGCTACTGGCTATGAGAGCATTGAGCCCTGTGTCCCCTTTCTGTGAGATAGGCAGAAGGGTCTTTTCTGCCATCTGCAGCAAAAAAATCTGCCAAGGAGCGATACAACTAGGACAATTTACTGCGAAGGGCTGTTTTGTCAATGTTCTGTACCTGTTAAAGTTGCAACTCACACAGCTATGAAGTGAAGTTCGTTGCAAGCAATAGGGACCAGCTTTGCCTGGAGAAGAGATATCCAACAATGTGCAACGACTTCAACTTCCAGCTGGGATAAGGAAGTTTCCAGAAGTTAGGATTCAAGCAGGAACTTTAAGGATCACCTAGTTCCAGTGCTCCTGCCATGGGCAGGGACATATTCCGTTAGATCAGGCTGCTCAAAGAACAGAATTGGTGGAAACCAATTTTATTACTGTATTTTATTAGTACAAAAGAGTTGATCAGGCATGATAAAACAAGAATCAGAGAAAAAAAAGAATAGTGTTTAGAGGGAGCTGAACAAAGAATGTCAGTGATTTCTGTTTCTGACTGCATCAGTGATAATCTGGAATCGCCCCACTACTGGTCTGATTAATAATTTACATCTGTGTTCTTCTCCATTTTTGTAAAAAATGATTTTGTTTAACTTAGGTTTCATAACCCAAATGAGAACGCCGATGTATGAACTTCTGTCAAAATAAGTTCCACTCTAAGATCATCTTTATTTAAATACTAGCTATTTACTATTATGGGAAATGTCTGTGCTTGTATATGGTGTTGGCTCTAATGCATTTTGGCTGGTGGGGATACAATAGAAAAATCTATAGTATGTTCATGCATGCAATGCAAAGGAGATTTAAGATCAGTGCAGTACAAACCAGTGACAGTGTGGTTCACTCATTGGGCAAATACAGGATTAATGGATTTAGTTATTACACCTTACAAAACAGAAGAATGACTGTTACCTGGTAAAAGATCTTGTAACTTTCTTTTATTTTCTTCTCCCTGTGCCTACCTCAATTGGCTGCATGCCTATCCTGGAGATCATGGGGACCAGCGTTGAAATCCCTGCTAAGCTGGGATGCAAAATTACAATTATTGCCTTTGGTGAAAGGGATTAAAATCCCTATATGCAAAAATTGTGTTACGTGTATGTGTGTGTGTTGTGCTCTAAGTATTCTGAGTTCAGCAAAATAAAACTGGTATGAAAAATACCGAACTGTTAAAATAAGTCAAATCTCTTGTCAGTAGGAAAGATGATTCACTGGGTGAACTGTAAGACACTGTATGGATCACAGTTCACAAACAAGTTTTACTAATGCCTAGTACATGCAGGTGACTCACAGGGGTTTGTAAATGCGACCCAGGCTTGGATTGCCTTAAGGCCTTATCTATGCAGAGACAACCATGTGGAGCTGTATATATAGCTCAGCCCCAAGTTGTCCATAAACCACAGACCAAACAGGACAATACTGCACCATGCAAAGAACCAAAACCTGATTTGAGCCTTGCGATCCATCAACACATCATATGCTCTGGGTCTCAGTCCAAACCACTATTCACATGGCTGAGAAAGTAAGATAAAGAGAACCTGGAGGATTTCAGTGTTGGTTTCAGCCAACAACTTTGTGTGTCCAAACAGTATAATCCAGTCAGGCATAGGTTTACCACAGTCACATAAATCAGTGGATAAAAGCCCTAAGGTTTGGTTTAGGAATCGGGATTTCACCTCTCCAACATTACATCTTGACTGTATGGAGACCCTTCCCCCTTGGTTTGGACATCGGCTAAGGCCATTTTTCTAGGATTGAGAGTCCTTACTTGGAGGGGTGAGCGAATGTTTAGCATGCTGTAAGTTTGCAAACTCTGGTGATTAACTAACACAAATAAAATATTTAGCAGGCTTTCTAGTTTGTTATAGTGTGTTCTTGCTTTAAAGTTGTAGTGCATTCTCACATTGTATCCGTAAAAACCTGCATTAGTGGTGTGTTCGATCTGTGACTCAAGTTCAAATAAATTGTTTGCTTGAGCTTTACAGTTAAACCTGTGAGTGAAGTTTAAATAAATCATTTGCTTAAACCTTGCAGTCTAATTTCTTTACGCCATTTTGGTTCAGATATCCAGGGCTGACACTGTTCACTGTGTCAGATTCTGAATTTTAATTTTAAGATTCGATTGGTATTTTCCCAGTTTTGTACATTTTCTTTAGTGCAATTTTTATGGGTTTGACTGCTACAAATTAAGGCCTAATAAGTGAAATTTCAATTGAAAAAGGATGTATGAAGTCAAATCTGCATTATAAGAAATCTTTCCCTGGGGGAATGAAGAAGATGAACTTTTTGAAGCGTGAATTTTAGTTAAATTACTTGTTAAATGCCAAAGTGCATTCTACATACAGCACAAATACAGGAAGGATGCTAGTTCTGTCAAAAAGTGGACTAGCAGTGATTTTTTTTGTTGTCAGTGAAGATTTATTTTCCTAAGCAAATTCTCCACTTGCCTGTGCTTTTTGCCTCTTAAGATAACCTGTAATTAATCTGGTATACTGGAGAAGAATGTAGTCTCAGAAGTACATGGCAGAACTCAACAGGATGGTGAAAAAAATATCCTACACTAGCCTATTTTAAGAAGAATAACAAATCCAACCTTGCTGTGTGTAGTAGGAGAGCAATTGGTTTCTAATGCTGGAGACTTCCAATGGAAAGTTTGACTTTATTGTCCAGCATATGGCACCATGGGCAATGACAAAATAGAGTAAAAGGTAATGTCAGAAAAATTAAATTATCTGGCAAGTGACTTTAAGATGAAATATATTTTTACTCTGAAAGGATGCCTTTTTCTTTCCCCTCTAACAAAGAAGAGGAGGCACTGTGATTTTTATTTTTTTTTCCTTCTAATGTTCCCTCAGCCCCAGCAACCTATTGCTGTGTCCGATTTGACTGTTTTGCAAGCACAAGTTAATCTACAAAAACAGCCATGAATCTTCCTCCTGAGACTGAGAAGTAAATGTAACAGAATATTCAGATTTTATGTTGAAACTTGTAGAACAGGTAGTGTTTTTTTAAACACTTAAGAGGAAGAGATATAACATAAAGGAGGATGTCCAAGTAGGTTTTTTAACCGGTTAATGCTAATTTCTTAAGAGTTGTTTTTTTTGTTTTGTTTTGTTTGCTTGTTTGTTTGTTGTTGATAGGTATGTAACAGTTTTCTAATTTATGTGGCTTCCAGATTACTCTGGCAACTGTAATTTGCATGGCCTCCAGATTACTTCATATCTCCAAATAGACGTATATCTGTAGATCCTTCAAAGCTGGAGGCATACTCTTCTTCCTTCTCAAATCAATATGTTATGTCTCAGGAAAAAAAATTTTTTTTTCAGCCCTCAGCTTCTCAAATAACTTTGATTGCTGTTCATATGTAAACAAGTGTCAGTCCATAAATTCCACATCAATCATCTAATTTCCTGCAACTCTTGCTTGCA
>VWZK01024388.1:0-10777 GCA_013396935.1 Baryphthengus martii | reverse complement strand
AACTAGAATACATTAAAAATCTTGTCTAAAAAAGTAAACACTTCTTTTAAAGTAATTTTTAATAACTGCTTTGGAGTATTTTGTGAAGTGCCTAGGTTTTAGCTTCACTTTGATTATTGTGCCATCTTTGTAGGACCTGAGGATAGGGTTAAGAACACTAAAAAGTAAGTAATGATTGTTTGTTTTTTTCTTTCATGTTATCACAGGTTAGCATTTAGGAGGCAGTAACAAAGACTCATGTGAGTGTTCTTCCCAAGCCCTATTTGTGATTCTGCTTCAAAATATGGTTCTATGCTTATAGCAGCTGTGGAAAAGAAGATTTAAAATGGAATTGGAAGCCTGCTAAAACACAGTAAAAAGGCAGTTCAGAATCTGCTTTGCAAACAGTATCCCAGCTAGTTCACTTCCAGTGTCCACGCTATATCATTTAGAGCTTGTTATCAACAACATACTAGATAATTTGGTGGTACGTAGTCCTTGGAGCTTTTCTGGAAAGAAGAAAAACTTTTGTGATGGGACGCACTTTTTCAGCACATTGACTTACCTTGTGGAGTAAGGATGATGATGTAATTCAAGCCATTACAATGGGAAATTAGCTGGAATAACCACAAAGCAACCTAGAAGAACCAAAGAAATGTGATTGGGTGCTAATGTTATATATTAAAATAATTTCCACAGAGCACACTCAGACCTCCACTGAAAAAAAACCAATAGTCAAAACATTGAATTTTCTGTTTGTCATTTACATTTATTAATGTACAGAAACAGCAACCCTACTTTACTTATCATTGCAAACTACTGGAATGACACTAGCACAACATGATAATGTGCCAATATGCATGTAGTGGCACTGCTTTTTTATAACATATTCCTACTATACTTATCAGCAAATTTACACATTGAAAGCATCGACAGTTTTAACCTTACATTAAAAAATATCACTTCTCCTAAAGGAAATATTTTTTTTAATTAAAACGATCTGGTAAACTTTTCAAAACATTTGATGTTGCCTTGATTCATCTGCTGGTCATTGTATGCAGGCTTCATTGCTACAAATCAATAAGTAGAAATACCCAAAAAGGACTTACTAGAAGAGAACAGTCAAATTTTTTGGTGTGCAGTAGCTCAAGAAGGGCATTAACTGTTGAAAGATCTATAGCATTACATCAGCTAACTGTTCTGGAACTAAATATTTTGTTTAAAAATGTAGGTTACTTCCATATCTTCCGTATCTCCTTGAAGCATTTTTTCCACTGTTTAAGGTTTCCAGTTGAAAAGAAAACGCACTTGCTTTAAACTTGGAAAAAAATCTTGTGACAGAAGAAAGATTAAAGTAAGTTATTTATGAGATAGCACGTTGTATTTGTTTTGTAGTATGCTGTATTCAATCTGACTCAGAGAATGCCAGATGCCCTTGGGACTCTTTATAAATTTAAAGGAGAGTTTTATAACTTTGACAAGTGGAAAATACCAATTTGTTCCAGTACGTCACCAGATGTATCTTCTGTTGTACTGATAAACTCGCTAGACTCTATAGTCACTGGAGAATGGACTTTACCATAGTTTTATAGGTCTTTACCATATCATTATATGTCTTTCTGAAAGAGTTGCTTTTTCCTGTAAAGAGCTAATATGTATAGAATTCCAGAAGACCATAAAAATGCTATAAAACTATTCAACCATCTAGAGCAACACCTGGATGCTCCTATGAAGGATCTTACTTCTGCAGATCTCTATTTGCAGGACTCTTGAGTAAGCATGCTACCGTGTCTTAGCCCCCTGGGACGCAGATGCCTGTAAGAATTTAAAAGTAGAGGCCGTCGAGAAAGGGGACTATGCAAAATAAAATGCATTCCTAAACTCCATAGATTTTTGATTACTGACTGGGCAAGGTGAGGCACATGGTGTCCACTTCTGTACGCCTTGCCTATGAGATGGAAGCGCCTTCTTAAGAAGACTTAGAAGGGTTTGTTCAGAGAGGGCAGGCAAGTCCTAAAGGCAGGCTTTGCGGACAGAACTAAAAAAGTAGAAATGAAACAGGAAAATGCCATGATATCTGAAAAGTTATGGCAGTCAAATGAAGGCTCTTGTGAATGGAAAAAGGGAAACATTGCAGCCATCTTTAAAAAGGGTAGAAAGCTAGACCCTGGGAAGTACTAACCTGTTAGGCTCCCTTCTGTACCTGGGAAGATATAGAACAGATCTAGAAGCTATGCTAAAGCACTTGGAGGACAAGGAAGTGACTGGAGACAGTCAACACAGCTTCATCAAGGACGAGTCCTGCCTGACCAACCCAGTGGCCTTTTATGATGGAGTCACTACATTAGCTGACAAAGGAAGAGCTATGGTTGTCATCTCTCTAGATATCTGTGAGGGATTTGAAGGGATTAATTAATATCTTCATCAATGACATAAACAGTGGGATCAAGTGCACCTTCAGGAACTTTGCAGATGACACTAAACTGAGTGGTACAGTTGACATGTTCGAGGAACAAGATGCCATCCAGAGGAACTTTGACAGGCTTGAGAAGTGGGCCTGTGTGAACTGCATGAGGTTCAACAAGGCCAGGTTAAGGTCCTGTACCTGAGTTGGGGTAACCCCTAGTATCAGTCACCCCCCAGACTGGAGTATGAATGGATTGAGAGCAGCTCTGCAGAGAAAGATTTGGAGGTACTGGTGGATGAAAAGCTGGACATGAGCAAGCAATGTGTGCTTGCAGCCTGGGAGGCAAACTGGTTGGATATCAGGAAAAAATTCTTAACTGAAAGAGTTGTCAAGCATTGGAACAGTCTGTTCAGGGAAGTGACTGAGTCACCATCCCTGAAGGTATTTAAAAGACATGTAGATGTGGTGCTGAGGGATGTGTTTTAGCCATGGACTTTGCAGTGCTAGGTTAACAGTTAAACTCGATGATCTTAAAGACCTTTCCCAACATAAATAATTCTATTTTATGATTCTACAATTCTACAGACTTTAGAGCTCAGTAGAAAATTTCCAGTGAAAGAGTATTTAATCTCAAAATGCTAATTCTGCAAAATAAAATATTCTGTGAAAACATGTTACCTCTGTTGTAAGGCGAGTGGAAAGCAGACAGACAGGTACTCCATGATTACTACTGGGTAGGGCAAAATGTTATGCAGAAGTTCAAACTAGGTAAAAAGCAGAATTTTCATTTTGTGGCTAAGATTCCTTGATCTATGGAGCTTAAGGTACATATTTCCCTTGAAACAGAAGTGTATTGCATGCATCGTACCAAAATATTTCACAAAATACTTCCTAAAACACACACACAAAAAAGGTGAGAATAAAATCTATGTTCTGTTGAATACTGGTTCCTCTCAGTCAATGATTAACAAAATCTCTTCAAAAGACTTCCAGTGGAATTTCTTCTCTCAGAGTATCCTTCTGTATCCTCCAGAGTATCCTCCATAGAAAGCAAACTTTTCCATTTTCCTGTATGGATTAATCCTATGTCTGCTATGATTAATACAAAATATTGTATTAAGTAATGAGAGATCAGGCCTTCAATAGGTTAAAGCAGATAGAGTACATGCAAGGAAGTTTTCAAACATCGTCAGATAAGCTATTTAGATGAAAAAGATTAAACTTTAATTTTATGTTTTAGGGACTAATGTTAGCACGTTCCATATTATATGTAAGTGCTAGTTTTATAAGAAAGCATGCACAAATTCCTGATAGTCTGGTTCAATTGATTTTAACAATTAGTAAATCATATCACGGTGAGTTTAAATTGCAAAATAGCTTCTTTGGAGGTTTACCGCCTGAAAATTCTGGCCCAGATTCTTGGTTAGTGAACGGAAGTGATTATATTTCACTTAAAAGAGAAATGTCTGCCAGTAGGCAAGGAGGCAGACGTATACCACTGCAAAACCAGGAACATGGACTCCATTCCTTTCCAACCAGTAAGACAGCTGTAAAAATCTGTTTCATTAGCTAGATTATCACCTTTTATCTTTTGTTTGTGAAACATGTAATGTGTTGTTTATATAGAATATTTTCTTTTAGATTTTCGGTTAGTGATAACTAGGGTATAATTTATCTTATTAATCCTCTCAATTTCCCTTGTTTACATGACTAATGTTCCTGCATCATGCATGTCTTATGCCAACACATGGCTTCATTGTCTCTTTGTCTTCCCCACTAAGCTTAACATTAACAACTAACTTTTCTATCTTTCCAATCTTGGATTTTACCTTATATGACGTTTGAATTTTAAAGCATGTGTGAAACTCCTTTTGAAACAAAGTAGTAATTCATGTTTACCACTGAAAGAAACAGCTACCTGTCTCTCATTTCTAGTAATCCACTACCTGAGTAAACACTGTTTTAAAAAACCCCTGCCTTCATAGCAAATGAATTAACTTCCTTACTGCTCAAAGCCTTTAATCAGCAATAACACCTTCCTGTTTATATTCTTTGCATCTGCGATACCTTTTACTTCTGAAAAAAAAGAAGTATGTATTCTAAAGTGTGTAAAAGCAGGTGGCTAATGACATTTCCCTAAAGTCTGACTGTCTGGCAGGCTAGTAAACAAACTGCCAGAACAGAAGAGTAAGGGCATGTTTGTTTTCTGCCTGTGCTCCCCACCACTAAAAGAGAGGAGGGAGATGGAGAGGGAGAAGGAAAGAGAGAGAGAGGGAGAAGGGGAATGAGAAAAGTTGATAGGTGAATATGACATAAAGGGACTCCATGGATCATTGAGTCTGGTCCTCTGCTTCCACGTGTGCCGTGTCATAAAAATATGCTTGCATGAATTGTAAGATTAACTTGTCTGCCTTGACAGTTCTGTATTTACTAGTGAAACAAACAAAAATGCCCACGTGCATCTTTCAGTTCCAAGTATCACTTTTTTTTAGCATGGAACTTCATTGTGCCATATCATAATTGAGCTTTGGTTGATCCTTAAAGTTCAATTAAAGAAAAAGAAAGTCTTTGAGATTGGAATACAATTCAGCTGAGAATACAAATTTAATAACTAAAAAATTTCGTATGAGCCTTATATTTACCTTAATTTTTTTTTTGTTTTGAATCTTCTAAATATTACAACTTAATTTTGTCTTCTGTTTGGAGATAATTACTAGAGCATAACATTTGTCATTCCATTACATGGCACCCATTTTTCATGAGCGTATATTAATTTATGGTGAAATTATTAATATTTTAATTCACAAAGTAGTAAAAACTTTTTAGACATTACTGTGTTCCAGGACTACTGACTTCTCTTGTTGTTTTAAAAAAATATTGTTTAATGCTGTAAAAAAATGTATTCTTACACAAATGATAGACATTCTGTGCTGCTAAATCTATGATCATATGATTATTCCTTTCACAGAAAATCATTAATATCTCCTTTATGTAGCAATCACAGGTGAGGCTTGGGATCCCTTTATGATACATACAATACTGAGAAGAAGACACTTCTTGCCTCCGAGACTCACAATCTGAAATTAGACTTTACATTTATCCATTGTGATAGATATTTTCTCATCTAATAGATAAACAAAATCTGATCTACCCTCTCTGCAGACTGAGTCATCATAAAATGTGCAATACAGGAAGAGATAAGGAGAGATGAGTTCTCCTTAAATGCCTTTCCATGAACTGCACAAAACAAATGCTCACCAAAGTTCTGCATCCTGATGTCACAGACAGATCAGAAATGTGTATATTGAATAAATTCTGGGTAAGCTCTTTAATTTAGTTGACAATACAACTTATGTCCAGATAAACTAATATTATGAAATCTGATGACAAAACATGCAAGTGTGTAATCATCATCTAATTAGTAAATTATCTTTAAAATAACGTTACAGAGGAATAGAATCATAGAATAGTAGAATGGCTTGGGTTGGAGTGGAATTATTTCTAGATGGAAAAAGTAGGAGAAGAAAAGAGTTTTGCATTATTTTTATGTCTGTTCTGACTAGCTTTCACTAATTTTACAAAGTCGATCAGCTACTACATGGAAACTAAAACTTGGCCCATCTCAAGATCTTCAACATCAGCTTTTATTGTAGATGATGCTGTATCAGAAATTCAAAGCCTATACAGTCAAACATGTTATGAATAGTGTACTATCTGATGAATAGTATTCTATATTACTCTTTCTGTCACTCATTTATAGCTACACTGGTATGTTCTTGCATTGTCTGTCTTATGAGAACTAGTTTAAGACTGTTAAGGGGGGAGATTTTTGTTTTGCTTTGATTTGAGTCAGCATTTAGAAGGGAAGTAGTTTCCTAATTTTAATCCTGCTTCTTCAGGATTTAAACGACTTTTGAAAGTCACTTTACATTAGAGAAAATGTGGTGATAGCCTTATGCAAGACATACAGAGCAAACACCCACTTTCAATAATAAACACTCATTCTGAGTAGTGTCATTATAAGGGCATTCAGGAAGTAAGCAGGAGACTGAACATCATAATTCTCATTTCTGTTTGTATGTCAGCCTATCAGGGTCATGTCAGCAGCAGTACTTGCCTTGCTGCATGGTGTGTTCAGAAGAGGAGTGGCAAAGAGAGACGCTGCTCTGAGGCAGAAAGCTGAAACCTGGGATTGAATTTTTGGCAGATACTAGATATTTTTTTATAATTTTCTTCAGGCAAGGAGGCTTTTGAACAGAGGAACAGAATTTGTTTTTTTGTTGCACACACTTCTCCAATTTTGTCACCACCCACTTTCTGATAGAAAAATGTCATTGATCCTCCTAGGGGAAGTGACAACAATTAAAGTTCTTTTAAACACACAGTAACAGTATTACATATGAGACTAATTGCTCATAATTAAAATGCATTGTTTATTTTCAAAGTAGTACACTGTTACATTGCACTAGGACTGCCAGATGGTTATTTTTCACTGTGACAAGGCTAATCTTGGTTCTGTGCAACATTGTGCTTGGTGTTAAGATGAAGGCCATAGTTACAGGGGTTTTGAATAATGTCAGAAGGAGAATGATTTAAAGAGCCTTCTGGATCAAAAAAATTGTTCCAATGTTTTTTTAGTTACACTTTTGCCCATTTTGAGTAAAATCAAAGCATTACTTGTAGTGCAGCTTGATCCTTTGTTGACTTCACTAGGGATATGATCAGGCCATGAGCTGACACTCTGGAGATTTAGGGCTTCTAATAGCCCTTGTTTTTAGGCACTTGTCCCATATATTCCATGGTAAATGTACAGTTTTACGTTACACGTTCAGGCTACTGGCACAATGCATGTGAAGGGGGAGGTCCCCTGAGAGCCCTGAGTAGAAAATGCAGCTACCCAGACTAGGATGTAGGGAAATTTCAGAACAACCAATGTTGTAATTTCTGTCTCAGTCCATTGCTTAGGCCTGGGACTTGGGGTGGGGGGATAGTTTGGAAGGAGCAACTACACCCACAACCCAGGGCATTAGCTCTTTCTTTTGACAGTTGGGCAAGGCAGAATCTCTTAAGTGCATTGAAGGAATAGAGAAGAGAGAGAAAGAGTGAAATTTCACTCCCCTTTTTCCAGCACAGCACCCTGTTTCAGCTGAGTGCCAGTTGCTGGACTACTCCCCTGGGTCAAAGCTATCGTCATATGAGGATACTTTCATTTTTTCCATCTTAGCTTCACCATATATAAAAAGACTGTATGACACATTGTTCAGCAAGTTATAGGGTATGAAGGGACACATTTTTTTCTTGTCAGCCATTGAGTTATGAGACTTCGCTCTGTGTACATATTAGGCAGGTATCAATAATGAAAACTGCCACAAACTTCAGAAATGACAAGGGACACCATCATGCTTACAGTGAGACACACGACTTGGAGCTTCTTGACTTTTTGGACAACCAGAGTTTCCATTTTTATTTTGCTATAATGTTGCTTTCAAGTATAATTTGTGTAATTATTTTATTTTATGTTGCCTTCCTTATAGTAGATTTGAAAAAAAGTCCTAGCTGCAGTTCAACCTCCCAATATATTTCCACATCTTCTGATGAAATACTAATTCACAGTCACAACAGCATTTTTCAGATGTCTCCTAGACTTTCACAAATAAAAACTAGGATTTTTCTAGTTTACAGAGCATCTGATCAAATAACCAAACTGTTGTAACAAAACTGCTGAACTCTTCCTGTGTATCATGTTACCAGTAAACTATCATTTTGAAAATGGATTTTGTTATAAGCTTCCAGATAAAACATCGACAAGGAAATCTGGCTAACGTCCACATTTTCTTGGTACAAAAAGATACCTCAAGTCTTCCAGTATTTCAATAATAATGATAACAGTGGAGGCCCTATACCAAAGATAATGACAAAAATGCTCTCCTTCAAAACAAACAAACAAATAAAAACCCTACTTTTCTTAATGTGCTGAAGGTCTTCTTCCTAAACCAAGGAATTACATACTGAAATCAAAGCTAGTGTAAAAGATACAATATCACTGACTTCCATGGAGTTGTATTAGGGCTGAATTTGGCCTGAATATGTAAATTTCACATGAATCATTATCTCCTAGGCACTGAAGAACTGATAGTTTAAAAATTAACTCTGTCCTACATACTTCATATGAGTAACAACATTTCAATTTATGGAAAATAATTCCTCTCTTTTCCTCTCGAAAGCATATTGCTAACATTATAAAAATTATTTTTTTGTGAGCTTTTACCCACTCTGAGCTTTTACCCACTCTGAGTATTTTATAGTTTTTTCTCAGAAGAAGAAACTGAAATGCTGGTTTTAGCCAATCTCAGATGAATTTCAATGATTTAGATATTTTCTGACATCTCTTTATAAACGATACACTGATAAAATACTTCCACAGAAGTAATCACATAGGACTTACAATCCTATGACTATCCACACTGGAATAAACAGTCTTGAAACTGGTGGTATATGTGTCATATTTCTACACCCCTGAACCATGTAGTTCCTTGAAATAGATCTAACTTATTTATGGCTTGTAAATACGTGTCAGTATTTGATAATGTTTAGCTCTTGACGATGATATAACACTATGGTAGACTAAAATTAAATGTATTGAGTCAGTTTTGTTACCTTTTTTTATGATAAATGAAGCTATTATTTTTAATAATTTCTGCTCTAGATTTAGTGAGATTATCTGTAAGGTAGAAGGCGCCGAAAAAAATAATAAATATTCAATTTGAAGTAAACCTTAGCACTAGGGTCACCTACTCTAGTATTTTTATGTATTATGTTCTGTAAAAAGAACGAGCTTATGATTTAAGGATATAACTTTTTTTTTTTTTTACCGCTACAAAAAATTGTATTTATTAATTGCCCCCTAGGGATACTTTATGCTTATTTGAAGTACATCTTCGTGTGTATTATTATTTTGTCCCCCAAGATCTGTGTTAAACTCTACAGGTAAAGGCTGCACTTTGTGTATGGAAGCTGCCTGATGTAGCTAAACAGAAAATACAGGAATACCAATATTGATCTGAGAGGAAAAAAAATTATAGGTAACTGTGTGAGTACACCTGGGAAGTGAGTTTGACTGCTAACCTGGCAAAATAGTAACACTCATCCTTGTTCCTCTTACAACCAAAAACTGTCTCTGTATCTTCTTTGTTAAATTCTATAAGGTGTTTATGCCACTTGCATATTTTTGTGTGCAAAATGGCATTGACTAAATGAAGGGCAAATATTTTCCTGTAAAAAAAACCTGCTGGATAACTTTTACATTATTTCTATGAAAGATGAACTGTAAAATTCTGTATTTGTGAAGCAAAGTCAAAGAGCAACTCTAAAAGAATTGTTCGAAGGGACAAACAAGAAAAAAAGGATAGTTGATAGTGAAAATGTATTCTGAAGATACAGGTTCATTTAACACCAGCACATTAAATCATCTTCAAATTAGAGGTAAGACTAACGTTGGTAATAATTTCAAGGACAAAAAGCACAAAATAAGACATAAGCTTTTTTTCATCATAAAAGGTTTAAACTGCAGTTTTTCAGACCTGTGGAGGAGGCTGTGATCATTCAGATGTGATCAGATTTTCTCTAAACCTCTTAAGAGTAAGCTCAGAAATACAATACCTTCTGCTGAGGTGCAGAACTGCCAGTGTGGCCTTAGGGAAATGGGAAGTATGCAAGTTTCAGTGTTCAAGATGGAAAGATGCTGTCTCCTTACCTAAACTGTGGCCAAGCTGATGCTTCCAGAAGATTGTGAAAAGGAAGGCAAGTAAATTTAGCTGTGTAGTGCATGAATGGGCAAAGGTTCTGGCCCTGTGGACTGCATGCAAAAATCTGCCTGTGTCTGAGAGCCGCAGAAATAGATCACATACTTTATTGAAGCAGGGAGAAAAGAACTGTGGGGACTGCCTATGGACAAGAGATGTATCTTCTCTTTCTCTGTGGAATGACAAAGGGCATGGCATAAATCCTCTCAGTGATATCAGAGATCTGGCTGATGGTGAGAAGACTGAACTGGAAGGAAGAATTGCTCCTGGAAATTTCCATTTCTAAGGCAACTTCCTCAGAAGCCTGTAAACTCAGTTTGCGTGCCACTTTATTCCGTAGAGGTACCAGAACTGGTGTGACTATTTTCCCATTGCTAGTTTGCAAATACAGGCATGACAGCAAGAATTCAAAGATGTAATAAAAAGAAGAGCTTTGGTGAAGGCTAACACTCCCATTGTTTCCGGCAAAATTCAAGATAATTCCGTGAAATAATAAAGATTTTTATTCTGAGGCAGTTGAACTGCCAACAAACTCCTAGCTAAAATGCAGTCAGCATTGACCCTTGTATTGGGTTTGGGTGAGCTGGAG
>VWZK01024358.1:0-11932 GCA_013396935.1 Baryphthengus martii | reverse complement strand
GAGCAGCAGCAAAGCAAAAAACATCATGTCCTAAAATTAGTGACATAAATCAATGAGTGTTTTCTTGTGTCAATTCACATTAAGATGCACTACATAAGACATAATAACCCAGAGTATGCTAACACAACATGACATCCTGGTTTTACACTAAAATAGTCACTTTTTAAGTTTCTTTTTTTCAGCCAAGTGATGGTTTACATTTTTTTTTTTTTTTTTTTTTCAGTGCATTGACTGAATTTCCATTGTCTGAAATGAGAATCGGGATATCCTCATTACAATGCGTAGGTTTCTGAATTTGGAACTGAAGAGCACCCTTACTACTCAACCTAGCTGGTAGACATTTAAATCTGTAATGCCTTTTGAGATGACACAGTGTATCTAAAAGATTTGTGTGGGGTTGGCAGATGTAACACAATCTATAGGTAGGTAAAATCCTTCCATTCCTTTGGAGCGGCAATCAAAAGGGACACCCAAGGGCATCTCAAATGACACTAAATAATTATGCCTAGGCAATTTTACTTTATTCTTAGTGTCTAATTTATGACAATCATTGAGGATATACCTATACTGAGAAATTAAATGGGATCAAGAACATTTCTGGTCATTGGGGTCAAGAAGCAAAATATATTTGGGTTTATGTAGGTGTATTCTGGAAGCTTCCAAAAAGAGTGAGTGCACCTGGAGTTGTTACTGGGAGTGGGTAATTCTAACTCCTAAAATGCTCCCAGGTGTTGACAATGTGTTTAGATGTTATGAACCAAAACTGAATCAGACAGTCCTAATATTGCATTAATATGGTTAGACATGCTCGAGAGTCCTTCTGGGCATTATTTCATTTAACAGTCATAGCTAAAGTGTCTAGGAATCTAGCCATGTGTTGACATTAACAGATAAACATTCCTCATTTAGACAACAGAAATGGTAAAAATTCAGATCTTCACATCTCCTGACTGCTATCTGCACCCCAGTATATACAAAATAATTTCAGCTCTTTGAGATAACATACCTCTAGATGCATCAAGTTCTACCAGATTTATTTTTCTTTTTCTCTTGAAGTAATTGTCATTCAGTCCTGGAGTTGAGATATTGCAAGAGGTTTGTACAGGTTTGGTATTTTATTCATTCCTTTCTCTGTCTCTGTTTTTCGCTTTCCATTCAGACACAGTGCATAATAGAATTGCCACTGCCAAAGCCCTCACTCCACTGGAGTGAAAACCATTCATTTGTCGTCTCAATTTTAAGATTCCTGACTCCAAATGCAAGGGTATTCTCCATGGACGTAATGGGACATTTAGCAATTCATTCATTTTCTTCACATGCTACTTATTTAGACACTCAGCAGTTGGCAGCTTTGATGTGAGTGGTGGAAATTATAAAGACATTACATATCATAAAAATATAAATGAAAGAAAACATAGACCCTGTTTTATATCAGACTAAATTGACTAGTGTCATACTCAGGATATTTTGTTTTATAAATTATAATCGTTAGAGGAGGTGTTCCCTTGAGTGAAACACTACCTGTCTATTTCATATATAACACCAGCTCTTCACTTTTTCTCCTGTAAAGAAATTACTGTGCAAGTGTTAGACACAAGGAAGTAATGTATAAACTCAAACAGTACACATATGAAGAGAATAGAGTATGCCTGCATTTGAGATCTTAAGTATAATTAAGGTCAGCAAGGGAAAAGAAATAATATTACATGATGGGAGTGGTAAAACTCAGCTGGAGAAAAAGAGCTATGATTGTTCAGAAATATTTATATAGAGGATGAAGAAAGAAAGAAAGAAAAAAAAAGTACAGTATTTCATGCTGTTGTTCTGTCCTATTTTTTCACCATTTTTGGTAGGTTTAACCCAGACAGCAACTAAGCACTCACACGACTGCTCACTCACTCCTACCCCCATAGTGGGACAAGGGAGATAACAGGAGGAGCAAGAGTGATAAAACTCGTAAATTGAGATAAAGACACTTTAATAAGTGAAGAAAAGAGGGGAATAAAACCCAACCGCAAGTGATGCAAAGACAAGTAATCACCTCCCACAACCAAACAGATTCTCTGCCTGTTTCTGAACAACAGTGGCCTTGGAAGACGCTTCCTTCTCTGCTTCGATTTTTGATTGTGGAGCATGACATTGCATGATATGGACCACCCCTCTAGTCAGTTCAGGTCAGCTGTCCTGCCTGTTTTCCCTCCCAGCTCCTTGCCCACTCCTATTTGATGTAAGCGGACAGCGAGAAACAGAAAGCCTTGATGCTATGCAAGCACTGTTCCTCAATAGACAAATCATTAGTAGGTTATTGAAACTGGTTTGGTCACAAATGCTCAACACAGAATTATATGGACTCCTCTGAAGAAAGTTGAACTCAATTCCTGCCAGACTCAGTACGCCACTATAAACGAGGAATAATGGATTATAGAGTTACCACAACATAATTCATTCAATTTATGTCAACATAATTCATAATTCATTTATGCATTAAATAACTGAAATATATTGTATTTTCTTTGACCAAGGCAGTTTCGACTTTGTTATTTTGTCAGTGTTCAACACGTGCAAAACATTAAAAAGGATCTTCTATAGATTATTCCTTCTCATCAAACAGTGTAGAAGTTACAACTTTGAACGACAAGCTTCTATTGTTAATGAACTTTTCTGTAAAAAACACACTTTTTTTTTAGATTGTTTCATTACAAGCAGGTATGTAGCATACACACAGTTAAAAGAAGATGAATCTCAGACTTCAAGAGATTATGTAAATATTATAAGTTCTATTATAGATTTTGACTGACAAAGAAGCAAACCACTCATATTAGAATTACTTCCGTTAGAATTCATGTCAATCATAAACTTAAATCCACCGGAAGTTTTTGAAGATTCAGATGGATATAGTTGATTGTCCTCTTTTTGTCAATTTTTCTGTGCTGATGTCAGCTGGAATCTATTGAAGTGTTTTTTTGTGCGTGTGTGGTTGATTTTTATCCTCTGCCATTTCATTATTTTTGAAATCGGGAAATATAATCCTCTCCACAGAGTTAGGTGGAATTGGTGAAATGTATGGATGAAATATATTTGAACAATTCTGGTTTTATATACATTTTATTCTTTTCCTCAATGCTACATGAGTATTTTAATTTTCTTTGACAACTGAAGTATATATTTACTATTGAGGCCTGATAATTTTTTGCCTTAATCTCTATCTCTTTCACTTCGTATTTATTATTCTTTAGATAATGAGTCTTGGACAACTTCAGGAATGCTTCTTTTCTATGCTTTTTGGCTTCAGTTGCTTATTAGTGGTTCTTTTATTTACTGATTTTTCTGTTATCCATTTTCATTCAGTATAATCTAGTAGCATTTTATTCAAGTTTAGCTTTTGCTTGAGATAAAACCTTTCAGTAGTTTTCCAATGTTGGAAAAGGAAAATGTACAGTATTTCTTTACATTCATGTTCTGGATCTGCTCTACCCTGTTGTCTTCCATGCCTAATTTCCTTTATTCTTTATCACTGAAAACCTTAGTTACAGACCTACTTTCATCTTTTCATTTAATTCAAATAGAATTGACTTAAAATCACTCTATCCAGGGTTGATTTTCATGCTTGGCTTATCTTCTTGATTTACAACTACCAAATCTTACAGTGGGTTCAGAAATCTTTCAACTCTGGCATGTGAAATGTAGTTAGCTAGGACTGATACACTATCACAGAGAAATTATTCTGTTGAAAAGGTATGGCCAGTAGAATTTTGATTTTCCATGGTGCTAGGAATGTCTTTACAAGTATAAAAAGAATAAGCTGCTCTAACCAGGATTAGTATGGGAGAAGGCTAATTGGTCTTTCACCTTATTTTTGCTGTCATTCCTTCAGGGATTAGGTTAAGCCTCAGTGTATGTTTCATCAGGGAATCATGGAGATTATACTTTGTCTCTCTGTCTATCACTCAGACACTTCCTCTAATGTTTACTAGATTTTTATAAGCCTCACAATTTATCATGCAGTTCCTTTTAGTCAAAATAGGTATATAATTTATGGTACCAAAGGCAGCTGTTAGAGTAATAGAATGCAAGGTGTGAGACAGTAACATGATTGCTAAATCTTTATTAAGTTTCCTGATTTCCCACCTTTCACCCAAGCTGAGTCTCACCTTACCGATGGGATTTTTGCATCTTTAAATTAAGAAGATGCTAATGAGGTGCCTATGAGTCTGACCTCAGACACATAAAACATTTTGGGTAGAACTGAGATTGCCTACCATAAAGTAATATAACCCAAAGTCATGACCTGGTCCTTTAAAATAAAGCTCCACTCAATGACAAAATAGAACTGCTGTGGGAAAATGTCAGTTGCTCAGCAAAATTTAAATGAGTCGGAGAGATCAAATCTTTTTCTCTCAGTTCCAGCTAGGAATCTTCAGAGATTGTAAAATTGACTATCATTGTGATATCTGAGTGCTCAATTTTCATAGAATTCCCTGTTAGCCTAAAGAACATGAGAAGTCATTTTATTAATTTAGGACGCAATTCGTCTCACAGCTCCAAAACTGCGACTGTGATAACAGAACTTTCAGTTCCATACAATAAACAGATATTTTTAGGGAATGATTCCTTGGTCCTATTTAGAAGTTCATCTTAGGATGACCTGAGTTGTATTCTAGAAATTCCAATTTCTAGTTTTGACTACAAGATGAACTCAGGATAAGAGTTAACTGCAGGTACCTGCATTTGCTCAGACAACTCTCACCCTTAACCTCCCTGTACAATCAACAGAAATAGGTACATTCAGAGGATGATTCATCCCACCCGAGATCCATCTCTAAGGAAAGTGAAGTGAATAAATACGTGAAGATGTCAATCTTTCTTTACTGAATATGCAGAAAACTCTGTTTACGTAACCGTCTTAGACAAAATGCAAAATTTTCAGCAGATATTAAAGTAAGTTATTTGTATTTGATTTTCTAATTATGCTTCAGATAAAGATATGATTTCCATGAAGAAATTCCAGTTTTAATTCTAGGATCTATGCTTGTACAGTACATTTTATAAACAAATAAAACCTTTTTCCTTATTTGAAAGTGCAGGATGATGAAAAACCTACTGTATTTCTTGATCAGTCGTTTCACTGTTTTCTATTATTTTTGTCAAAAATGAATATTTCTTTGCAGAACCAGTTTGCCAAGTTTAAATTCCTGACCACTGGATCTTTTCAAGTTTTCCTTTCTAAGACTAAAGAAACTTCTATTATCACATTTTTATTCCTTCAGTGGATATTTATAGGCCGTGTCTACTTAAGCCTTTATCTTCCTTTTGAAAAATTAAATAGAGCATGGAGTACTTCATTGCAGTGTTTTCAAACCTGTAATAATTCCTATGGAACTTTTCTGAACCCTTTCCAATCTTTTTCAATATCTTTTCTCAGCTGCGTGTACCAAGACTGGACGGTTTTCCTATAATGGTGATATCAATGCCAAGTACAAACTAATAAAAAGATTCCTTTCTCCTATTTGATATATTTTCATTTATGTATTTAAGGATTATCAGTCCTCTGCAACACAACATCTCATTGGATCCCATATTCTGCTGATGAGCTATGACTGATTCTCATTTTCTCCTTCATGTCTTTTACAAGATCACAGCTTCTCAAGATAGAATTTTCCATCCAGTAAATGTAACTTTGATTTTCTGATCTTGGGGCAGAAACGCATCTGACTAAGGTCAGTGTAATTCTGTCCTATGCAACTTTCTGCTAGATCAGGATCTGAGGAAAGATTTTATTTCAAGAACTTCTAATATGAACTTGATAAAGTCCTTTGCTTAATTTTACACTAGGAATTAAATCTAGGTTTAATGTGGTCCTAAAATCATTCCTCCTGAACATCTAAACTATATGTTCAACTTTTATCTTCAGAAGCCGTCCACGAGAATCTGGGAAACTGCTTCACTTCTGACTATGTTGGTCCCATTCCCCTGTTTTTCCCAGTTCTTCCTTGTCTGAACTGTGCTTGTGACTTCTATGTTCACCACTATTATTGAAAGCAGAGAGCTCTTCATCAATTATGACACATTTTTCTACTTTTCCGTTCCTTCTATATCCCTTCTCTGCTTTCCAGTTTGTCTATCTAAAAAAAAGCTAATAAAAATAATGCTCTTAAAACCCTATTCAGAAATTTTCAGAAATGTTCTACTTCACAAATAAGAATCACAATATGGCTAAGATTTGTTTGGTTGTAAACTGGTCAGGAAAGGATAAACTCTGAGTACAGGACAGGGAAAAGTAGTTTATATGGCTTCAATCTTTTGGAGACAACCATAGATTCAGGTTTTTATGTTATGTAGACTTTATATATTTATGTAGACTTATACGATATTTGTTTAAGCTGTTTTTTGTTTTATTTTTAGTTATAATATCTTCGCAATATGATTGCAAGGCTAAATCAATTAGAAGCTAGTGACTAAGGATTTACAGTGATTCAAACAAGAATTACCCCCATGTACCAGACTTGCCTTGTGCAGCTGCTTTAACAGATTTACAGCTTTCTGAAAATAATGTGCGTGCTTCTTCCACCATTTTGAACAGAGAGCACTTGACGGAGATACTGTGGCTTCCAGAGATGTGGATGCTAATTTACATCTTATTGGCAGCTAGTTAATGTTGTCAGGTGTACTAGGTGAATCTTAATAAAGGATTAATAAAGACACCATGTTTCTTTCTGTTTCTATTATTGTTCCATTAGACTTTCAGTGTCTCACATTTTTTTCTTCAGCCTCCTCTCAGCTCATGAACAAGTCACAGTCATTCAGAACCAAGAACATCAGAATGGTATTTTCCTATCAGCTCCCGTAAAAGCATGACTTTCCCTCTTCACAACAGTTTTCTCTCTTGTCATCCAGCAATCTCAGTCTTTCCCTTAACCTGTTACCGATTGTTAGAAAATTGTAATAACTATTCAGCAAAGACTTAGTTCCTCTAAGGAATACTACTATTTCCTCCTCTTTTCTAGTCCAATTTTGTGTTGATGGCTCTATTTCATTGGCAGATATCTCTCCAAAAAGCTAAGGCCTATTTCACTGTGATCTCCACTTTTTCTCTTCTTAGGCTTTGTGTTTGGTCTCTCACAGAATCATAGAATGACTTGAGTTGGAAAGGACCTTAAAGATCATCTAGTTCCAGTACTTCCCCATAGACCAGGTTGCACAGAGCCTCAACCAGCTGGGTCTTAAATGAGGCATCCACAACTTCTGGTCTTGGTGGTAGCTCTCATAAGCACTTCAGCACTATGTGAACAATATTGATTTGAGATAGGCTGAAACAGGTACCTGTTCCCCAACTTTGGTCAGAAGTGCTGCTCTGCTGCTCCTTCCAGCAACCATTTATCCCACTTGTCCTGTAAGTGTTCTCCAGCACATACACACTGGAAAGGAAACAGAAAGTGGCACAAATATTGATGATTTTTCAGGGGCCTGGAGAGGTGTTTGTTAGGGATTTTTCCCAAAAGAACTTGCTTTGTCCCCGTCTAGCTGGGTGCCATGCAGGATTGGACCTGTGGGAAGGATATTTGCTGGTTTTGGGGAGGATGGGTTCTTTGAAGGGATGTGTTTCAGAACAGGCATGGATGTACT
Source organism: Baryphthengus martii (assembly GCA_013396935.1). Classification (NCBI taxonomy): domain Eukaryota; kingdom Metazoa; phylum Chordata; class Aves; order Coraciiformes; family Momotidae; genus Baryphthengus; species Baryphthengus martii. The sequence continues at coordinate 4,309 of VWZK01024358.1, read as the reverse complement.
GGCACTCAGTAGTGTGTGGAGCAGGAGATGAGAGACGCTGGGGAAGGCCATCGCTAGGTATTGGAGGTCAGAATACTTTCCCACAAAGCTTGGGTCACTGGCTTTGTTGCTCATCCTCTGTGCTCTACATCATGTCCTGTTCCTGACCAGATCACTTTCCTGTGCTGGTTCCTGCCCCCTGATCCCAGATAAGCCCACATTCTGACCCCAAGGAGAGCTCCTTCCCTAGACTTGGTGATTTGGTGTGCATATCTGTCTGATCTTTACTAGATTAGGTCTGGAAGATGACAGGTCTGTATGGAAACCTGTCCTTGCTGAAGTAAATACCAGAGTGTTGATAACTTCTAGGGAGCTCAGATCTCATCAGGATCCAAAATCTCATCCTGAGCTTCTGTTCAGGCACTGGCATTGGCTTAACTTTCTGCCAATCCACTGGTCCCTGTTGTTAATATTTATCGGTTCGGTGAACTCACTCAACTTCTTATTAGTCACTGTGGAGGATATTTGTCTCCCCAAGCTTTAATGATCTAGCCTCTATATTTATTTATTTATTTATTTATAGATTCCTTTATGAAGGATGAGAATAAACAACTAAAGGGTGATTTGTTCTGTTTCAGGTACATGCCTATCTTACGATGGAACGGATCACCATGAAGAAGTATTTCTGCATAGAAAGATTACTGTATCAGCCACGAAAATTTAGGTGATTAAAGGTAAATCTGGACCTACGTGAAAGTCTGAAATGGGTGTTTGTGGCCAAGTGGTAAAAATAGCATTCTGAAATGCAATAAGCAATGTCTATACAAACTCATATATAGTAACTATAAATACAGTTAGATCTTTGAAAAAGCCTGAATAATGCAGCTGGTCTGACCCAGCAGATCACTTCTTGTCACAGCAAAGAAACCTCTGATGTGAATTCCAAAGGCATCATGACATTTAATGCAGAGATTTTTAAGTTTTGTCTGAATATCTTGCATCAAATGATGCATTATCACCTTCCCCCGCAAAGCTATCACCATAAACTTAGTGTGTTATCAAAACTGTGCAGATTGCTGGCCTGCTTTTCAAGACTCCAGTTTCTTGATGTGAGGCTTCTCTGTTGCCCAAAGCTTAGCTTCCTGGATCCCATCTTTGGTACACTGCATAGTACAATTGAACCACACTGGCTATCTGAATAATGCTGCATTGCTTGTTCACTTCCTTCCCATCACGGTTCAGCTCTCATTGTCAGCTTCAAAAAAGCACACAACGCGACATGATTTTTTGCATTTGCCTAGACTGCAGTGGTCAAGCTGAACAGGGAAAAGTCTGTGCCAGTTATTTTCTGGCATTTGGATCTCATTGACTGCCAGACCCTGTAAAAGAAATAATCTCCCGTTGAAGACAGTTTGTGGTGGGATATGGTGATGGGGCAATAGTTCAAACAGCTTCATTCATCTTTTAAAGACAGAGTTTTCCACTGTCAAAGTCACTGATTATCAGCTCAGCCAGTGTAGGAAGCTTTTTCCCCCCTCTGCGAGCTACAGGACATTGAGTTCCATAATTGTTTACAGTCAAATGCCTATGCAATAGTTAATTGCCTTCTGTAAGCTGCTTGGCGAGTGGAGCAAGAGGAATGGCTCGATGAGTAGAGCTGGAGTCCAAAACACTGTGGAGCTTGCAGCAATAGGATCCCTGCTGATAAGAAACAAGCGCGGCTGCTTCTGTGTCATTGTTTTTTTGGCTGCATCAGGCAAGTTTGGGGAAAGTTATTGTCTCCTAGCAGGCGGTGTAATGGGCAAACACAATGTGCTAGTTCACCAGCCTTTCATCTCCAAACTCAAGCTCAATTTCTGGCACGAGTCGCTCTTCATAATGACTTCAGTACTTCCCCATTTATGCTCATTTCAGTGCCACAGTGGCTGGCACAGGCAGTTGAGGTTTGCTTCAGGTTACTGCTGAGGTACCCAAAAAGAGTCTTAGAATAACTACACTGAACACAACAGAGTTGTATGAAGAGCGTGGTGTGTGAAGGAACAAAGGCCAGACTAAGGCAGAGACCAACAGGCAAGTTTTGAGTATTAAAAACAATATATATGTAGAGTGCAGTCCTGGTGTAGCAAGAGTTATGGATTAGAGGTGAAGTGTATTATCCCTCCAATAGGATTTTCAGAGTGAACATAATGATTAACAGTTTGATTAGAAAAAAAAAAAAAAAATCTTTCTTAATTACAAGCAAAGAAATAAACACAAAAATTGTTTTTACTGTAGCACGAAACTGTTCAATCCTGTAGGGTATGTTTTTGAAGATCAGGGGATTAGCTATGTTATCATGTAACCTGAAACCTGAATTTCTGTAAAGGATTTTTCATGCTTGCTTCTTTTGAAGAATCTTGTAATTTACAAAGAGACCAAGGAAGAAAAACAAAACAAATTAAAGAGAATTTAGGTGCAAAATAAGTCCTAACGTACTTTTTAATGGCGAGTTAATGCAGACTTGAAGTTAATATAATGATACTATTTCTAGAGTAAAGGATATTTAAAGATATTATATCTCTTGCTGGTGCTCAGCTAGATAATAGAAACACATTTTTATACCACTTGTACATGTTCTTAGCATTAAGTAATTAGGTAGTTCCATTATTTTTATAAATATGTCATTACTTAGTTACATAGCTTTAAGCATATTGCTAGTTTCATTACAACGTTAACTAAATTCAGAGTGGTAACAGACATAGGTAAAGCAAGATATATCTTTTCAGAAACAAAATTCTCATGCTCATTGTACAAAACTCTAATCTGAGATTGGTTGGGGAAATCAATACTGCAGTTAGTGGAAGTTAAAAATAAAAACTAAAACATAGCTATAGATTTTTAGAAACAACTATTTTGATCCACTTATTTTTACAGAGGACAATTTCAATTTATTTTCTAAAAACTGAAAGCAGAAAAGTATGAAATTTGATTTAAATTTTAATATTATAAAGTGTTACTTTGTTGGGTAGTGGTAATGAATTCCAGGGAGCATAAAGATAATTAGAAAAAAAACAAAATGTTATAAAATACCAACAGCCCATTTGAGAAGGCTGGATTGAAAAGCATAAAATGAGGTTTCCTTAGACCCTGATAAGCTTAGTGCCACGACTACTTCCCTGGGAACCAGTGACTGACCAGCCTTTCAGTGAAGAACCTTTTCCTAAAGTCCAGTTTGAACTTCCCGTTATGTAGCTTCGTTGCGTTTACTCATGTCCTGTCACTGGTTACCGAAGAGAGATCAGTAGCTCATCCTCTGCTACCTGCCTTGAGGAATCACACGGAGCAGAGAGCTGGACATGATGATCCTTATGGGTCCCTGACAGCTTGAGATACATTGTACGTCTATGATTTATTTCCTAAAGCCTTTCAAAGAAGGCCATTTTTCATTTATATTTGTTAGTGTTAACTTGTTACTTTAGTTTTCCTATGGACATTACACCTAGGGAAACTTTTATATCTGGAAGAACCCATTAATGCTTTCCTAGAGTGACAGGGAATTTCGACCATCTGTTATTGTTCAATAGAAAGTGTTGGATTTGTTCCTGTTAATTTTTGAATGTATGGAAAGTTCGAAATTTCAGTGGAAATATAAAAATTATTTTAAAACTTCCAACAAAATTACGTTCTTTCCAGTTTGCTACTTGCTGTCGTAAAACACGCCGTTATATGGAATTTCTCCATTCTAATGATAAGTTGACTGAAGTAGTGTTTTAGAATAGATACGTTTGCAAAAGACAACTGACCAGTTTAATATACAACATATGCTACTTGTTGAAGAGAGAAGTGGTAATGATACTCAAAAAAAAAAAGACTCACAAAGTTTTTGACAGCCACTGTCATTCTGGATGATAGAAAAATTAAAAGTAAATGCTGATTCAGGTTCTGAAAAGGAATGCAAATTGCTTGGGGCAAAAATCAGTTGCCTGAATATGGATGTTTAATGCCTTTTAATCCATTTTCCAGCAGAAGCGAAGTGGAGGTGGGATAATTTATAATATCTAAAGCAAGAGATCAGTGTTTGGGCAAATGAATCACGGTCTTAAGATTTGTGACTTTGAAGTGACTTAGGCACCAAATGTCTGTGTTGAAATCAAAGAGAATAAAGCACTTTAAGAGTTTTAAAGATTAGGCTAAGAAGCCTAGATTTCATTTTTTTTTTTTTTTTTCAGATATTTGACCCATATATTTATAAGATACACAAACACAGTGAAAATTAAGTAGGTGGAATTTTGATTTATTTGTCCTCAGGACAGTTTTTGTCACATTGAAGATTGAATAAAAAAAAAAAAAA
>VWZK01024317.1:0-12617 GCA_013396935.1 Baryphthengus martii | reverse complement strand
TGACCACTGATAGGGCATAAGCAAATAGAATGAAGCTGTATCAGGAGAAGTTCGGGTTGGACATTAGGAAAATGTCCCAAAAAATTTTTTTGACACAAGTACTTCTTTCACTGAGAGTGTGGTCGGTCATGGCACCAAGCACATTCGAGTTCAAGAAACATCTGGACGACACTCTTAGTCACATGGTTTAGTTTTATGTAGTCCTGTGAAAAGCAGGGAATTGAAGTCCATGATCCTTATGGATCTCTTCCAACTTGAGATATTCTATGATTCTATATATATATAATATAAACCTTTAATATATAAAAGATTCAGTCATGATCAGCCATGGAGGAAGAAGAATGAGACCATTGATGCTCTTTGTGTGACTGTGGAGTGTACCTGTCTGTCTGTCTTGATCTTTGTGGTCACCAACAAGTACATGTGTATACGTTTTTACATGTATTTATATGTTTGTTTCTGTGCCTACTTGACATACACACACAGACCTGGGGGCACAGACCTGCGCAGACCTTCAGCAGCCTCTCTCCAGATGGGTTGGTAGATTCAACAAGATCCATCAACACAGGCCCGTAGAATCAGATGAGTCGCAAAAAGAGAGCAGTTCAAGAACTACCTGCACAAGGAGTGCTGTTCAAGGTGTCTCATTAGCTCCAGGTGAGGATGCAACAGAACCTGTCATTACCTTCCAGAGAGCAGCTGTCCATTCTGTTTGAAAGGTTTGCTTCCCAGTATGTGTATTACCCTATGCAAAGGATGCCAATAAATTAGTTTTTTTAAGAAACTGGTGTTTATGACTATGCAATGAGAGTAAGTTATGCTAATAATGCATTGTGGTACTCTCATAATCAGAAGAAATTTTTCTCTAATCCTTTTATAATTTTTTGCTAAACAGAAGTAGGTATAGAGGATGAGGGTGAGTAATTTTAAGAAAAAGAGAACAAACACGCTTTTTTTTCATTTGGCTGAAAACATTTTGGATGCAAAAACGTCCTTTCTCTTCATTTGGATCATCATGTGCCATTTATGTATGAATATATAGCTCACAAATTCAAAGTCCAAAATGAAACTTTTTAAAAAGTTTATCTGAAACAGTAATGAATTTTTGGCATTTTCCTAGATAACTCTTCTTCTGTTTTGTCAAAATTTTTTGACACAAGTACTTCTTTCTTTTTTTTGTGTGTGTGATTGATACACAATTTAATAAATTTGGGCATTGCAAAGCCTATAATAAATACATTATTAAAACAGAATTGGTGTTGAAACTTTCACCAGGCCTTGCAGCTGAATTCACTGTATATCTGTTTTACAGACTAGGTGGCTTTTTGTCTACCTTTTTTCTCTTTTGGGAAATTTACCTTTTCTTTCTGAAACTTTCTTCAGAAAGATCTGTGTTTATGAGACACAAATTAGGACTTTCCCCCCTCCAAAAAGAAACCAAACCCAACAAATAAGAAGATATGTAGTTGCCAGAAAACAAAGCAATAGTTAAATAAAACAAAACCAAGCAAAGTAATAATGTGTTTGAAGTGCCATTTCTTTCTGTACAGATCCTCCTAGTGAGTGACAAGCTTGGTATGTTTTGATTTTCAAGCAAACTGTAAATCAAATTTTACTATCACCGCACACTCCACTTCCACAATTAATTTCTTACCAACATCATTGTAGCATTTTGTTTAAAGTACTGCAGTCACTAAGTTTCCTTGTTAGTGGCAAATTCTGAAGTGAAAACTATGACATGACCTTATAGAAAGCATACTATAAATAATTAGTGTCCAGTATTATAGCTTCTCTTTTAAAATATAACAGAACCCAGAGTACAAATATAAAGGGTTAAAAGAAAACAACAAGAACAAAAAAGCACATAAACTAGGAAACAATATGTATAAAGACTTCTTCCTTGCTTGACTAAGTTTTTATCTTGAGGATTTAAATCACGTTCAAAGTAGTCTAACTATATATTTTGTGTTTCATCTCACCACAAGATTATCCATCCATGGTCTATCCAAACATAAACCTAATGAAGTTCTGAAGTTTATCCTACGCTGTAGTTGAATAGATATGCAGATACATAAACATCTCTTTTTACTAAAAATATAGGGTGGAGGAGAGACGTGGAAGAAAGAGGAACAAAGAAATGATTGTCGTATTCTTCAGAAATTTCCAACATGCAGCATAACGCATTCATATTCATAAAATTTTATTCACAGGAAAATAATCAAGTCATGTTCAGGTTGTCCTAAATATGGTGAGATAAACATCAAAAAGTTTGAAATGTGAATCCACATATCATCTGAGAGATATGACTCATAATACAGACCATCAGTTAACAAATAAGAAATTGCCATGAATATCTATTTCGACAGTAAATATATTCTCCACATAAATGTGATAATGGCAGCTATTTCTTCATGTTTCCTAAAAATCTTTTTAATGTAACTATGAATGGAACTAAAGTATGAAAGTAACCTTTACTGCCAACAAATCAGATCTTATTTTCTCAGGCTTTTAGGGCTTTTGGGGTTTTATATGTTTATGTTTTAAAAATAAAATTATTATAGATGAAAAAGAAAATTCTATTACTTTGAATATCACATAATAAATGTACTGTATTTTAAAAAGGCTGCAGGGTAAATACAAATTCTCTAGTCTCACATTGTAAGAAACTTGTTTGATTTTATTGGATCTTTTTTCTTGCTATGGAAATTACCAAAATTGAAGGTTCAATTTAATTTATAAAGTAAATTAAATTCTGTCATTTTATATGAATCATCAACACACCTGTAAGCTATGATATGAGAATTGTACATTTAGAAAGGCTACTATATCTCCTCCTCCACAATCAATTGTGTCTAAATAACTAGTAAAATTTAACTTCCTACTTATGATCATTACAGTTGATCTCTTTCCATGCTTAATCTGTAGCATCATGAATACTGCAGTAACTCATTTTATTGATCACAATATTGTCAAGGTTTAGGCTGTCAACTAGACCTATAACAAACGCTTTCTGTTAACTTCTCTCCCTCTCTGAAGGGAAAGACAAAGAGAATCAAAGAGAAAGTTATGGATTAGAAGAGAAAATTAGAACAGCTTTAATGAAAATAATGATAACCAAATGGAATGAATACAAATATATACAAATATATGTACACAAATATACATAAAACGTATAGAACCCAACCCCCCTGATGGCAATTACACTGTCACCACTGCTGTGGAGCAGGCACTGGAGCAGTCCCAGACTGGACTCCACAGCAAGTGGGAGCCAGATTCAGGAGATGGAGTCTGGAACTGGAATTGGGAATACATGGATAGGGATTGAAGGCAGAACAGACATAGTTCTCTTCAGATGCCGGTCACTGAAGAAGAGAGCTTGACTCTCATGATCCCTCAGGTTTATATTGAACGCGATGTCTATGGGATAGAATCCCTGATTGACTAGTTTAGCATGACCTGTTCTGTCCACTCCTCCTTGGAGGTGCAGCCTTTTATTTTCTGCACCCTCAATGTGGTACATGAGATTTAGCATTGACCTTGGTTTGTATACCAGTCCTTGGTACTAACTCTAAACACTGAACGTGATCACTGCTAGAACCAGACACTGCCTGCAAAAACATACTACTAACTTCAGACAGTGCAGCTAGTTAGAAGAGACTGAGCTGAAAAGCTAAATCACTAAACAGAATTAGTTCTGTTCTAATTCAAACCAGGACAAATATAAACACTGTCTACTGTTTAAATTGTAATCTTGCTATAGAGAGATATGCAAGTGCTTAAATTCTTTCATTTCATGACTTGTCACTGGGATCTATTAACTTCCACCACTCATATTGTGTGAAAGAAAGCACTAGTATGAAACTTTATAAAGTTGTTTATCTGATTTTATTTTATGCAAGAAAATCTGAAATAATGTTTACCTATTCAACATAACTCTAGGGTTGTATATTAAAGTGTGGTAGCTGACACATATAGCCATGCCTTAAAAAATACTTGGCCATCAGTGGAAGACACAGCAGTGATTGATGCTGAAATCTTTAAGGAATCATGCTATAATGCCTGAAAATGGAGAAAAGGTTTAGATTTGGGGTAGTGGAAGATCACTAACTGTAAGGAAAAGTCTCTCAGTTCTTTACTTGTCTTGGTCATTTCCTTGCTGTGTGACCTTAAGCAATTCCATTTTCCTCACTGTATTTTGATATGTTTAGTTTGCACATATTCAGCATAGAGGTCGTTTCTAAAAGCAAGCCACAATCTTCAGCGCTACTAATATCAGCGATTGTCCGGAGCTACTGAAAGTTATGTTATAATTTTTTACTTTAAGGAGTTACTCTAATAGAAAAGCATGTACTCTGTTTTCTATAAGGAGTTGTTACCACAGAATCACTTATGCATAACACTATAATTACTATTTATTTGAAAATAAAAAGTGGGAGAGTATAGGTTAGACTTTTTGCAGCTTCCATAGCTAGTTAAAAGTGAGGATGTGAGTACTATAACCTAGTTTTCATTCCACGGTAAAAACTTTGAAATAGTAATTTCTATATTATATATGGATATAAAATAAAATCAGAAATGCCTTAAAACCGCAATCCAGAAAAACAATTTAATCAGTAGACCCAGTGGGTTCTACAAAAAAAATTTAGATGTTCGAAGATAAATGTATGATTCAGTATTGAAGTAAATCAGTGGATGACGAGTATACACAAATGATTCATAGACCAGAAGATGTAGATATGAGAGGAAAACTCCCAGAGATATTTTCATTGAAGTAGAGCTACTGTGTGTTAAAAAAATAGTTTTCCTAAGAACTGCTTCCTTAAAATCGTTGACGTAGAAGACCTACGCTACACAAAAAGTAAAGCAAAGCAAAACATTTTTTTCACTTGCATTTCTTCATTTGGCTTTCTAAAATAGAAAATTAGTATTACGTACGAGTAAGAATTAATTAAATTAGGTAACTGTGACATTTGTGCTAATTATACCAATTAACCAACAGCAAAAGAACATGTTAAGTGAAATACAGAGTTACTGTCTAAAATATCGCTAATATGCGACTTCACACTGCTGTGCTTTATTTATAGCTGTGATGTTGATAAAGAGGTGAGTATTTCAAGGGTGAAATTCAGCACAGGACAGGAGGAAGCTTCTTGAGAGTTATTCCTGTTAACAGAAGGAGCCTGATCTGAATATATCTGACTTTCATTTAGCATCATTGCTGGTCTTTGCTTTCATATAACTTCTTCATCTGTTCTTCCGGCAGTAGGAATTCCTGGCTGAGTACAAGTTTGTACAAACACACATTGAGTCTCTACACAGCAGATTCTCAGACACTGGTTATTTCCAGGTAAACAAGATAAATAAACATTTAATGGGAATCTGTACTGAAATCACAACATACTGTGGATTATGAAGGAATTGCAAACCACTGACCACAGTAGTATGGATCATCAGTAATTTGCAGACCAATTAGACTATAATGTCGGGAAGAACTGTCTTGGTTTGTGCTATATGAAAGCTAAAAAAAAAAAATAAACTCTGCAGACCTATTTTCTCAAATGGCAAAGGGCAAAAAACAAGGTAGGAGTAACCTAAGTAGAGCTATTAAGAGTTAATAAACAATGATAAATTAGAACATGTTTTTCAGTGTTTAAGTTACACTAAAATAAACTTTTTGATTATTTAGGTTTCAAATCAGGTAGAAAATGCAGAATGTGAACATTTATTCAAAGATTCAGATGTGAATATTTAGAGAGACCTGAGTATCTAGACACCTGTTTGAGATGACTGGTGTAAAACTTTATTCTTGCCATATAGTAGCTTAACTGCACACATACTTGCTGTGACAAAACTCAGTTTGCTAGAAAACTTTGATATGTGAGAAAAGATTAAGTGTTTGGGAGATTGTTGTTTGATTTCATTACTAAAGTTGCATATTTTAGTAGTAAAGGTTAAATATATCTATAGATTTTAAGTTTCTTTAGACCATTGAAGACTATCACCAAAACCATATATTTAACTTTGTTTTTATTGTTTGTTTAGTTTGGTTTTAGATGCCATTATATAAGAGACCATAATGTTCATTTGAAGCCATAGTGATACACTGTATTGCACAGATAGCAAACATGTTAAAATAATCCTATACAGAAATATTCAGTTAAGTTCTTTTTTAAAGAAACTATTGAAGACTTTTAAATATAATGTGTTTTCAGAAATGTGAATATAAAGTGTGAGTATATTAAATATATAAATATGTGAATATACTGTTCTTCAGTAAAGAGCATGGGACTGTTCATCCGCGTATTGGTTTGAAAAGTGAAATATATGAGGATTTTTGTTTCTTAAAGGTACTAAAAGACAATGTATTACAGATTAAAGTGTAAAAAATAATAGAATTGATAAAAGTGAAACCAAAATAACATTGAAATGTTTATTACAAAGTAACCATAGTTCCATTCAGGGATGCTCAGTCTGTTTTGATACTGATCCTGCAAGGAAAGCTAGCCTTTATTATGACAGTTGGTTCATTATTACTGAATTTCCTCTGGCCAAAAACAGTGGATAATTTGATTGAAAACTTTAGACAGCTTCTTTCTAAATGGCTATCCTCAATTAAATTTAACCAGCAAATAAAAAACAGCCTCATATCCTCTTCAGCTTTAAATGGATACTAGTTGAGAGAGAAAGGGAGAAGGAGAGTTCACCATTGTCAAGATAAAGATGGGGACAGCAGCATTTTTAATTGAATCATCTAGTGTAGGTATAACTTTTGTCATCATCTTGTATATGATTAGGACGTGGGCTTAATTAAGGTAGTATATATTATGGTCATGTCAATGAAGATGATTGATATTTTCCCACACCATAGCCAAGACCACAATTAGGACCCATCTGAGACTTCACATGTAAAATTATGGTCACTTGGCAAAGTGTAAAGCACAACTCCATTAGGTGTTAGCTAAGATCAACATTGTCAGCTGCTGCAGTCTGTTGCACTTTGGATTTTAGCAATATGATCATGTTTCTGAAACTGAAATTACTTTGAATAGTGTTGTTCAGAACATTTATTTTATTAAGACATTGGGTGCTTTCCCGACAGAGAAAAGGTGGATATCTAGTAAATTAGATTTACTGAAGCACTAACCAAAGTAAAGTTGTCACCAAATTTGCATACAGAAATGCTTCATCTCTTTTAAATACATATTTCTTTAGTATATACGTGTTTCTATTTTTTATATGTAAATTTAACACAAAGCTCTAGTTCTAAATTTGGAGATTTTATTTTCTATTTTTCATTATAATTTTACTTCAATTACTCTAAAAGCTGATAATACAATTCATAGTTTTAGTGGCAAAACCATCCCCTGAATGAATATGCTACATATAACTGAGGAGGAAAAAAAACAGATTTATGTATTATAAACCTAAAATAAATGCTATCAAACAACTTACTTATACCCTCCCACACAAAGGAACACTTATACTTGAAATCAGTAAGACAATAGGAATAAATAATCAGTAATGAAAACGTAACTCTATCTTCAATGAAAAAGAAAAAAGCAGATGCAATTACAGGTGTATATGAATTTCAGTTTGTGGTTCAGATCTTGCAGCACTCCCTATTAAAACTGATCTCTGGAAATGGGCATAACTTGACCAGGGAGGCCATGTTGAAGCTGGTACTTCTATGCAAAATTCAAGAATTGCTGCTAGACTCTCTTAGGGGGATAAAACAAACAAACAAACAAACAAAACAACAACCAAAAAAACCCAACAAACAAACAACTGAACAAAAAAAACCAGTAACTGTAATAGTAACAGAAACATGTTCATAGTAAAACTTAACAAAAAATGCATTTTTTTTTTCTACTTCTGTTTTCAAATAGTGCTTAAAACTAAACCTTAAAAATGTTGTCTGCCCAGGGGATTGTATTGATTGTCCACTGAATCGTTAGAATAGAGCGTCAAAAGAGGAGCTTAGTTTCATATTACGCTATGACCTTGATGACATCAATGAATGCTGAGGGACAGCTATAACTCCCAAGAGGAATCATTTTTCTGTTAAACAGATTTCTTCTGAGCAAGTCATGCTGATGCATCTGCTGCACAAGTTTGTAAGAAGCTGCCTGGCAGCAGGAAAGGTGAAAGTCTCTCCCTGTGGCCTCTGGATACCTTGTGCCCATAGAAGAGAGTAACATCTCAAAAGATCAGGGCAATTCATCTCATTTATGCCCTTTCAAAGCCTTTCACCCAGTCTTTATATGCTTTGGAGACATGTTTTATTCTCAGAAGAAATTACAGAAATCAATGATTGCTACTACAGTATAAGAATTAAAGAGATGCTTATGAATAGCAATAGTCTTACTGTTTGGGGGAATAATTGCAACACTATTAATATATTGTTATGAGTAGTGTAAATTCTAACAAATATGTTATATTACTTACATTACATTTTTCAAATTTTAATAATAATGACTCCTGAAACAGTGGATTTTATTATTCTAGTTGCATCTTATACTGGATGTAGTTAGACCATTGCTTGGCTAAAAAGATAACAATGAAAAGCTGCCTTCAGTTCTCTTCTCTCTTTCTTTTTTTCTGCTTTCTTTCCCCAGAAGATTGAGCTTCTTGGCTGGATGTTCCATTTTCTTTAGATTTCCCATTGGGTCTTATGAATAGACCTAAAAAAAAATGTAGCCTGACTAGCATTATCCATGAGAGATTCATATTGATAATGCCTCATAAATCTTTGTGGTCCTCTCCATTCGATAGGGTGTATTTCATGCCCCCAGGATGCATAACTACAAGAGTTTTGCACATAATTATTTCCACAACAAGTCTTAATTGTCCCAGTACTCAGTATTAGAATGTTTTATTTTGAGATGACTATAATACTCAGTACAGCATGTAAAGACCGAAATTCCCAGTGCAGTGTAACAGAAACCTTAGGATATCTATGTTCCTTCTATGTGAGTATATAGCCACAACTTATTATAAAATCAAAGAATCATGGAATCATAGGATAATAGAATCATAGAATCATAGATTGCACTGGGTTGGAAGGCATCTTTAAAGGTCATCTAGTCCACCTCCCCTGCAATAAAGGGGATGTCTTCAACTAGATCTTTAACTTATTCCTACACAATAAATAAAAAATGTTTTGTGTGCACTAACCCCCTTCTCTTTTTTTCCAGCTAAATTTACATGGCTATGTTTATGTAATGGGAATACAGGCAGCCTGTAAAAAAAATGACCAAGCAATTTTTTTAAGGAAAATCGAAGTTTACTTACTATTGGTAAAGCAACTGTAATACAGACAGAGGTTGCTTACACTGTAGTCAGAACTTTAGTGCTGTAAATAACCAAGTATATTGACCAAAGACAAAGGAAGCTAAAGAAACTTGTATTCTGGTAGTTTGTAAGTAATACCTAAGTCAAGTAGGGACCGGACCTGCCTGAAGGGCTGTTTCTCATCTCTAGCTCTCAAAGTTTCATACCCAGATGTCATTTAAGCACTGATAAATCTAGTAGGAGCACTTTAAGAAAGTGCATCACACCATGTGCTACAGCTGAGGCACAAAGGTCTTAAAATCTGCAGTCTCTGAAGTAAATACAAACTTCAAGTACTTAGGTGTCATTAAGGTATGCTTGGAAGAAGAAATATGATTGTTTAGAGACTCTTCAGGTATAAATCTCCATATCCTTACAGATAAAAGAACAGACTGGTAAAATTTATGAATCTGAGTAGTGCCCCAATCACTGAAATTTCCTAACTGATTTGGCATTTAGGCGCACAACTAAAACCTTTCACACCAATACTTCTGATGCTTGTGTGGTTGTGTAAAGGACAAGAGCTATATCTTCACAAACGTAGCAGCCAGGATCTGGTCCCTGTTGGGATTATTTTTCAAATCTGAGAGCCTTGTTTTCATGCCATTTCGACTCACACAGAATACTATTTGCTTTGCAACCATTTCCATTAAAAACAGTAAGCCTACTTGTTTGTTTAAAAATATACTTGATTCTTGGCTTGCAAATTGTCATGAACTGCTCAGCAAGACACATCATAGGAACTTTTATTATCTGACCACTCAGGTAATAGGCCATTTTTGCATAATATACCAAATGGAATCCATGTCAGCTATAAAATCAAAGAAACATTTGGGTTTGAATATGTCTTTAATAATAACAGTAATTATATTTAGCACTTAGCAATTTTCATCTGAAAAGCACTTACTACCAGCATTAGCTACTTAATTTTCACAGAACCTCAGCAAGGTAGGCAGCTATTCCACCTCCCTGTAAGGGGATGCATTGTTGGCTGGTAGATGATTGCTTGCTGATTAGAACTGAAAAGGAAAGAAAAAGAAAATTCAGTTAATCCAGAATGTTTAAGAAGAAAAACTTTAATACTAATTGTTATAGGAGTAAAATAAAGTGTGATGGAATAGTTCTGTTCCTTAAAATGAATGGAAAGCTTAGCTTAATCAATGCTGACTCCCTGGACTCAGTTCTGTGAAATACTGTGACCATACAAAAAGTTTATTTTCAAACCTACTATCTTCAATGTGAAAGTCAAACGTAAAACTCTTTGTTCAGAGGGTGTTTTGTTGAATCATTGTTTTCCTGATCACATGGTGCATGAGAAAATTTCTTTCAATCTCTCTTCCTATCAGACAGTCTCATGAGTGTTGCAAGTTCTCCAGCATTTCACGGTTATCTCAAGATAACATATCTCTGGAGTATACTATCCAAGATACACTCCTCTGTTCCTTATCCTCTTGGCATTTAGAAGACTGTCGATTGCTCTCCAGAGTAACACACAGGGATTAGAATCTGCCTGTCTGTCTATTAAAGAATTTCATTTTTCTGTTGTGTCTGTTTTCTGCAGCTGTACTGGCATTGCCCATCATTTATGTAACTATAGGAGACCATCTCTTTGCAAAAACAGTTGTATGATCTAAACAGATGTTATTTCCATTAACACTCCAAATAGAATGAGGGTGGAAAAAAGTCAAATAGAGAGCTATGGACTTATCTCTAATATATAATAATAAAAACAACAACAATACTACTAAAAATAATAAAAGTCAACTTTAACAACTAATTATGACAGTTTAAAAATGATGTCTCTTGAAGGAAATGAAGTACAGAATAATAAGTTCTTTAGCTGATAGATCTAGGTTTGCATATTCTGCAGGGTTTGTTTTTTTTTGCCAAGTGTTGATTCAATAGCACTGGAACTTTACATCAATCAGATTTTATAACACGTTGTTTCTAGGATTGCATACTTGGAGCATCTTGAAAAGATTATTGTTCGATATTTTAATTATATATTTACATATAATTTGTCACTATGAAGATAATTTAATGTAAATATCTCATCATTCCTTTTACCGCTGCCTTTTCTTGCCAGTGCCATCTGAGTGTTCTTATACCTTCCATGATCTCCCGTTTATTGCTTTGATCTCTCCATGCCTATATTTCCTCACATTTTGCTATGCATTGCTCTTTTTCATCTTCTTCTACTAATTTTACTTATTCTCATGCTATATGCGTTCTTCTGTCTTATTTTTTTCCCACTGTACACGGTCTTGTCCCTTACAAAGTTTCTGTTTCTGTCCCAGTTGCACGTCATTTGTTTCCTCTAGTCTGCTGCAGGCAGAGATCCTTTAACAGTTTTAAGAGTTCATTCTTCTCCCTCTAGTCTCCTTCTCCTTTTGCTTCTCATATAAGCACATTTGACTTCTGCTCCCTGGATGGGACTTTCTACCTCACAGTACAGAAAGTAAAATCTCAGTTCATTCAGTCTGCCTGTTCATCTGTCTGCTGATCCATTGAAACTTCCACTGTAGTATTTAAGCCAGGCTAAAGAAGAATTTTCTAAACATATAATTAGATTATATCTCTAAGATATGTTATTTTTTTCACACAACTGACCGTGACTGATTGTAATCACACAATAGTACACTGTTAATCATTATATCTAATAATAAGTGAATAGAAGTACGCATCAACTTTATTTTCACAAAAATTTGGGAAGATATTCTCTTCAGAAAGACAAGACCCTTTAGGATCTATGGATTAATACAGCATATACAACATGTTTTTCTGCAACCATTATGATACAACTCATTTTGAGAAAGTATAATTGTCACAGTTTAGGGTCAGGGCAGCTCACTACCTATAACAGACGCTCTCTGTTAACTACCTTCCCTCCCCAAAGAGGAAGAGGAAAGGAGTAAGGGAGACTTATCGATTAGAAAAGGAAAATAGAATAGTTTTAATGAAAATGGGAAAATAATAATAAAATGGAATATATACAAGACTAGTATAGAATCCAATCCCCCCTGATGGCAGTTACATCACTGTCACCACTGGTGGTGTAGTGCAGAGACAGGGAGAGTCCCAGACAGGGCCCAGCAGCAGACAGGAACCATGTTCAGGAGCTCAATTCTAGTACCGAAGTGTTGTGGTTTAAGGGTTAACAAATTGGGAGGGGGTACACGAACACCTGGTATTCCCTCCCCTTCCCTTCCACACTCTATAAAAGGACAGGAAGTTTGGGGTTTCGGCTCCTCCTTTTCGCTCTCCCTCGGACTGTGCTGCTGTGGGAC
>VWZK01024308.1:0-39555 GCA_013396935.1 Baryphthengus martii | reverse complement strand
AAAAAAGAATGACTGGAAAAAATTCAAAAGCATACCAATTAGAGCACCAAACACCTCTATTAATATATTTCAGGCTGTCAAAAACTTGCAGGACAGAAGTAAGACTAAGCCCACACAAGGCATCTTAGCCAAAATGGAAGCACTTGTTAAAAAAAAAAAAAAAGGAAACAGTACAGCATGAACTGCTGAAACGTTGGGTTCTGACAGTCACACTTACTGGTGAAAAGCACCCAAGACATCACAAGTCAAGACAGATGTACTGTTTGCCACGCTGAAGTGAAACAGTAGACAAAATGCCAAAACAGAAAAGCAAAACATGATAGCTCAGAAAAAAAAAAAAAAAAAAGGAACAAAAAGCAGTAGAGTGCAGAATAAGAGCCATTAACCTCTTTAATTGTCAAAAAGTATTATGTTGCAATGATTTTGATGTCAAGAAGTCTGAAAAATCTGTTTCCTTAAGTCATCAATTCTTATGTAAGTGATGGTAGTCAAATTCTACTTCTTAACATGAAAGGGCATATGCAGATGGCTTTTCTACCAAACAATCATTACTTCCTCTGTCATCTCTTCAGACTAGACATTTTTATCAAGTATATGCCAACTACATCAAGAAGAGATCCAGTAAAAAAAAAAACAAACAAACAAACGAAAAAACCCACAACACACACACCAAAAACAACCCAAACCTCAAGGGACCGGAAATCATGCAAGAGGAAAGAAAAATTTCTTCTCCTTCTCCTGTTTCCATGACACAAATTATTCACGCTGGTCCAAGCCTCCAAAACCTCAAACGTACCTCTTTACAATCTGCATCTCCAGAGACCACAGACTCCTCTTACATTTCTAAGTATCCCCATGGAAATCAGCAGCCCCCTGCAATACTTAAGTTTAAGGATATATGGCATCCTTTAAAGACGCAATATTCATTTGTCCAAAGTAAAAGCAAAACTGGACCACACACTTTGGACAATCACTGTACCTGCGCTTTACACTTTTACCAATGAAAATTCCATGTCATAAAACTGGTTTCTATTTATTAACTCTTAACTGCTAAGCGAACTACTACCGATTTAACATTGAAGTTACCTACTTAAAAGTGTTGCCACTCATTGAATTGCTTTGAGGATGGGTTCTATGTTCACCTGCAAATTCACATTGTCCTTCTGCCCTAAAATCTTAGTAGTAGGGTTCTCAAGCGATTTTTTTTTTTTCCCCCCTAAAAATCAAATTAAAACATGTGCCAACAATGCACACAGGCTCCAAATCTCATTCCACTCAACATTTGTCAGGATACGATAAAACAAATACTAATCTGCACAAACTCCAAGCCCAAGGAAAGGAAATAAGTTGAAGGTTTCACGGGAAGTGTACTGAAGATTGAAGAGTTGGCACGTATCGGGTAGCACTGGGACTTTGGAACAAAATTTCTTAAAGCTTTCAAGAGTACAAGATGAGAAATCTGTAATGTCCTCTTTTTATTACTTAAAAGGACTAGCATATTTTATAATTGAGTCTAAAAATACAAGCTTTCATCAAAATGAATTAACCTGTACTCCAAAAGCAATTCCTACTCTGTAGCCTTCTACTTCGTCACTGAAACATGAAAATAAAACTTTGGCCTTCGTATCAATCAAAGATTTTTTTTTTAATTTATATTAAAAACTGTGACATTCGTTCAGTATTAGGCTTTTCATTACAAATTGTCTTCCAATCACCTGCATGTTTTAAGAGGAGTATTTACCCAAGACACACTGCTTTAACGCATAGTTAGAAGTAATGCTTATTTAATATGTACTACCTAACCTTAATTCTACTGTTTTAATCCAAAAGCCAAAAATAATTATTAAATGAACACAAGAAATTAATAAGTGACTCTGAACAAAACAGAATCCTTCTCTTGGCTTTATACTATCTCTGACAAAGTTACTTCATTGCCAAGTTCTCCACTAATGGCTGCATCAAATTTGGTTTTCCACAACTCCACTGTAATTTAAACAAAAATTCTCATCCTTTATATTCAGAAAAGGCAATGGCTATTCCATTCAACACTAAATATAAATTGGTGGAGACCTCATTTGTACTTTATCACATGAAACATACCAGTGGCTGGAGGTTGTCTGAGTGGCTAAACTCCAGAATAGATTCTGAAGTGGATGCAGAACTGACCATTGGAACACATCAGGCATTTGGTATGGGTCTGAATTCCTTAGATAGAAACATACTATTCAGAAGTCCAAAAATTAAAACCACTAAATATATGTTTGTATTTTACGTTAATATTGTTAATGCTTCAAATCTGTATTTAGATTTTCACAAACAACTGGATATGAGAGGTTAACATTAAACTTGCACTATCAATTTTACTGCTCATTTCACTTAAAGCACAAAAGTTACGATGGTCTCAATGATAATTTTGACCTACTTATTTAGAAATGCTACACGAAGAGCTGCCCTTCGTTCACAGTCAAAAGTAGTTCGAACTATTCTGGTACCAAGGCCCAGTGATCCTGCTTACAGCTTAAGACATCATCAACCTCACAGGGTGGAGTTTTAATCAACATTTCAAGATGTAACTACAGGGCATGCAGATCCTTTTCTTGAACAGTGTTCACAGTCTTCATCTCTCCATCCAAAGGGAAGTCTAAAAGCAAAGTTACCCAGCCAGTTTGGCTGCACAACTCCACTTGCTCATCTGAGAAGAGAATCCAAAGCGAGTCTTGGTCCCAAGTACACTTCCCAGCTCTCAGCTTGTTTTCAAGGGCTGACTTATCTCTTCTACTGAAATCTTACTACACACTACTCTTGGTTAGCGTCACCTGACCTTGCTCTGGCTAAGACTTCACCAGTCTTTGCTCTTAGCCTGCCTTGTGAACTTGGTTCTTAGCACAACTAGTTTGCAGAACACCACTTGGAAAGATTGACAAGTGAAGGCAAATTCTCCAACTCACCAAAACAAGCAGAGCAGCAGCAGCACCAGCATAGGGCATGAAGGCAACTGGTGTGACATCTGACAAGCTTGACGAGTCTAGGTTTTTATAGAAGTCTTTCCACCCAAATATATGCTTCTACATATGTTTATAGCTTCTACATATGCTTAAGTCAGGTAATAGATCCCCAAAACATCTCCCATGGTAACAGTATTCCCACAGCCTACTTTTTGGTGCTACTATCTGAAATCTAACAAAATCTGAGTGCCATGGTGAAAATATTCACACAGAAATTTCTACTAAAGATGTTTTATTTTCCTGGTTCAACTCTAAATTTGCACAGCAAATTACAGCATAGATTGCTGACCTCATTAACAAGAGTAATTCCTTTTATCTTTATCTTAGTCGTGAGCTGGAGCAGCAAACTAAACAGATTCTTCCTACAACTGCATGACTGCTGAATCGGGTGCAAGGGAAGCAAAAGGAACCCACAGCTGGAGGTGGCTGCTGCAGCACTGCTGGGGAAGTAGTTCTTTTGCAATAGGACATAGCAACACCACAATACCCAACATCACAACAGCCCCCAAAGTTTTAAGTTTGAATGTTGACAACTGGTTAAGTCAGAGTTAACAGCAAAGAGGTACGGAAGTGAAATACCTTTATAAAGTCAGTGTACAAAGAAAAGTGCTCTGGAATCTATGTACATCATGGAAAGTGAGGCAAAAATCTTTCACGTGACAGCACAGATTTGAAAGCCTAAGTCAACTTTAAGTAAAGAAGAACAAAGGAATCCGATAGCTAAGGAAAAATAGTCAAGGGTCACTTTACTCCTTTAGATAAGCACAGTCACTTCCAGCTTTTCTTCGCTCATGGACACAAGGGGGGGGAGAGGGGGAAAGGGAAGTAGCTGACTCAAGGATGCAAATGAGAAGGAGACTTTGAAACATTGTGGGATTAGAAAATTAAATAAAAAAGATTTGTGAAAAAGCTACGCAGTGATACTGAGTGGTATCTTAAAGGCAACTAAAGAGAGGTGATCTTTACATTTCAGAAATAGGCCTATGTTTTTTTCACTTGACCGTCAATTCTGGCAAAGTTACAAGCCACGTGCTAGCAGGTTTAGAAACCAAACTCATCAGGACACACAACCAAATGAAAAACAAACGAAGAGTATGAAGGAAGCCGTGCTTGCAAAGGAACCATATCAAACAGTCTTCAGGCTGTAATTTTGACAATCAACTTTAACTTTTACAAAATTCAGAGAAAAGAGGAAGAAATCTAAAGAAGCTCTGATGCTGCCCTAACCAGAGATGTCTGTCGATGTTAGCAAAATAAAAAAAAATTGAGTCCAAAATTTAATGAGTTTAATAAATTTTACAATCATGTTAGTAAGTTTTTGCTAGTGGAAAGAGCAATTCTGGGCTTTTGTACGCAGAAGTAGAGCATGGGGCAGAGAAGTTGTGCCCTGGGAACTAACAACGGTTGAAAAAATCTTGTCTAGTCCTATTTGGCACCTTTCATATCCAAGCACTTCCTTAACTGGTAAGCATCTCCTTTCATAATTGTAGGCAATAGCAAGCAGCATTTAATTTCCAGGGAAGCACATAGTTGACGTGAGCCAGAGGGAAACACCTGCGCCTCTCCAGTCTTGGTATGTGCAGGTTTGCGTATCAGATCCTAACAGAGCTGATGTCAAAGCGACGCAGGTGCCGGAAGCTCGTGCCAGCGCTCATTTCCACTATATCCTTTTAAAAGGACAGCTTATCCTTTGTTAACTACACTTAGGAGAGCTGCTAACGGCTCAAATGATTTTTTTTTTTCTAACATATGTTTTAACTAAATGCCACTATAAAATTACAGCTTGAGTAACACTGCATGCCATGCCAAGAACCTGACTTAAAACTCCTCTTAAAATTTAGTCTGCAGAAACCATCTGTGCTGTGACAAGCAGGAGCAATGCTACTTGTCCAAACCCAGTTACAAGTTTTGCTGATTTATCTCACTCTCAACTATGTTATTCAGCACTACACTCAGAGAAAAGTCTATGGGCTAAATCACTGCTCTGACACAGGAAGAGCCTTCACGAGATTGAGAGACTCCTCTACCAGTTCAGTGTAAAATATAATTGAATTGAAATGCAAATATAAGCCCATGTATCAGGGGATCATTGCCGATGGGGTACGTATTAATACCGAAACTCAGGCCCTCACTTACTAAAGCTGACTTCTCCATAACTATCCAACATACTTAAAGGAATACCAAAGCAGCCATTTCTCACTTCAACATTATCTATTTCTTTCATAGAATCCTAGAATGGCTTGAATTGGAAGGGACCTTCAAGATCACCCAGTTCCTACCCCTCTGCCACAAACAGGGACACCTCCCACTAGACCAGGTTGCTCAGAGCCTCATCCAGCCTGGCCTTAAACACTTCCAGGGATGAGGTTCCACAGCTTCTCTGGGCAACCTGTTCCAGTGTCCCACCACCTCTCCTTGGGTAGCTTTTGCCTTCATTCGAGGAAAAAACAAAGTAGTGAAGAATACAAGAAAAACTTACCCTATGCCTATGTCAGAAAACAAGTAGGAACACATGGAAAATGCTGAGTAGCAGAGGTGAAGTGACATAAACAATATTTTCTAAAAAATCTCCAATGTTTCCAACAGTGTGGAACAGATGTTTACACTCATGGAATGGTCATACTGCACCTCTGAAACAGAAAAACAAAATCTACCAAAAGGAGGTTTAGACAAGAAAACACCACACGTTTTTTTCTAAAGAGATTCCTGCTGCAACTGATCAGCATGGCACAATTAGCAGTTCATAGTTAAACCAAAGAAAAAATGATAGTTGAACTTCCATGCTGATTTGAAACGGCAGCGAGGAACTTTATTTCTGCGTATAAATCCACGTACATAGATGCGTATGATCAAGAAACATCCATAGTGTTTCCAGTTTTTAAGATCACTTCAGAAATGGAACAACTGCACCAGTATGACAAATCATGAATTTCAGAGTAGTATTTTAGGTGTCAGGGAAAACCTCACAGTAAACTTTCTCACTGGTTACTTCTTAAAGAAGCAACGCTCCTTGACTTTTTTACTTTGTAACACAGCACTTTTTCTTTAGAAGTGAAAAACAGTCTAATTTGAGTAACATCCGACTTCAGAAAAGCATCATGATCAAATCTGAAGCTGCAGACATCTATTAACGACAAACATCTTTAGTAAATAAGTCCACTCACCAATGACTGAATATATTCTGAATCTACTAACTAAAGCATTTCAAAATATATGTAAGCAATGAAGTTCCCTTGCCAAAGCAAGTTTCGGCACAGGAAGGAAGAGATGGATACTGAGCACAAATCCACTTGATAGGATCAGACAGAAAGGCCGGCCCATCTCTGAGCTCTGGCTGACTCTGCCAGAGACCAGACCTATTTTCAGCCCAGTTCTATCTGGCTCTGAAGAAAAGCACACTTCTTTCAGAAAGCACTATCACACCCTTGTCCTTTTCTCTTACCTTAAACCTGCGTTAATGACCATCAGTAAACCCTTGTTTAAAAAGGAACCTTTGCTGAGAAATCCACGATGTAAAGCTCAATCTGGCACCAGGGTGACCTTTCACTATGTAAAACTGTCCCTATTTCAGGAGTATAAATCTCAGCCTCAGCCTCTATTACCCCACTCCACTGTCTTACAACAGGGCAGAATAACCTTTCCTAGGCATTTGGGCAGTTTTGCTTTCCTAAATAGGCTCCATTGATAAAAAAAAAAACCAACATTTTATGGCAAGAACTCCCATTGTGCACACTGTCCACTTTAAAAATCAACAGAGCAAAAACACTGTCCCCAGGCACTACCTCACCCAAGTGACATAGGGCTGGTTGATTCAGACTCACCGTTTACTATTACCCACCCTGACTGTGGGTCTACTGAATCAACCTAGCCAAATAGCTGTTCCTCCACAGCCTTCAATTCCATCTATTCCCTAGTTATACCCACAGGCACTTTCCCAAGATGCCCTCCAAGCTCATGAAATCTCCCAAAGCTACCTCCCACTTTGAGCCTCAGATGAAGTCTCCATGACTTAAGCAGTCTGCCAGCGGGTAGGTGAGTATCTACCAAGACAACTAGTACTAGATAATAGTTGTTTGCTTAAATCTGTCTTTCTATATTCATCTGACTTGAATTCAACAGACAAGACAACAAGCTCTTCAGGAGTGGAATTTTATTCAATTGCCACTGTCCAGCAGCAGAAACAACCAACCCAACCAAGGTTTCATTCTGGAAGAGTCAAGGGAAAGCTTTTTCTCCTATTGCAAAGACAAGCAGTTAATCATCTTCTTTTCATTGAAAAGAAAAGTAGAGAATAAAAACTTCTAAGTTGATCACGTACCCACCACAGGGTGTAAAACAAGCTGCCAAGTGACACATAACAGAATCCCTGCAAAGGAATGCAGGGTCATGACACATACTATCTCCCACAGTGATTTATTACTTTCTTCTTTAAAAAAAAAGTTGTAAAAATCAGGGGTTAAAGTAAGTGATGCAGTGCACTGAACTAGACTGACTTTCTTGAC
The DNA here is from genome assembly GCA_013396935.1 of Baryphthengus martii. Classification (NCBI taxonomy): domain Eukaryota; kingdom Metazoa; phylum Chordata; class Aves; order Coraciiformes; family Momotidae; genus Baryphthengus; species Baryphthengus martii. Next base: position 32,048 of record VWZK01024308.1, on the reverse strand, counting down.
AGCACTGTCAAAATCCACTAAAGTATCAGCAACTGCTGGATGATTGAACCACATGCTTGCAGATGGCTACTTGCAACTTCTCCTGCACTGTACAATACTGCAGATGAGCTTGTTTGTTCCCCCATCTGTTCCTCTTTTTGGTCTACAGTTTAAACTGGAAGATCATCCTCTGGAGAGCACAATCCCCAGGATGCATCAGGTTTCCAACCAACACTGACTGCTTAGAGTTGGTCTGTGGAGAATGCTTTAATTACATCATGTTGGAATTTGACAAGAGCCCTGGTATTTAATTAAACAGCTGGTTTTTGAAGCAAGGCCCACGATTGGGCAGACCAAGAGAAAACAGAGGCTTGATGATGGTGCCTCAAACAATCTAAAGCAGAGCTCCCTTTCATTAAGGAAATAAAGCTGCAGTAAGTTTGGTTTTAATATAGTCTTACACTAAAATTCAGCTTGGCAAAAAGAAAAGTTTGGAAAAAAAGACCCAGCAGCATCATAGTTTAACATAATGATAACCATTACCATTACAAAAACATCATGGCTTCCTATATGTGAATTGCCAATCACTAAACTATCTTTGGTGGCATTTGAACAGAAAGAGTAAGACACTGAATATGTGCCAGATCCATTAAAAGATCTCTCCCTTTCCCAAAATTTTTTCAATCCAATCTTAAAAAGAAAATTTTAAAAGTATAACTGTTGCCACCAAGAGCACAAGGTCAAGTGAAGACTCATAGGGCTGATTTATGGTCAAATCCCATAAAAAAGAACTTAAACTTTTAAGTTAGTCAAGTAAAATTCATACTTGCACATGTTAAAGAAAACCAAAAAAAAATAAAAACAAACTACATCAATAAAAAGCCACAAACCAACTGATAATGGCAATAATACTGGCAACTAAAATAACTGAAATGCTAAGAAAGGCAAGCTTTTTTCCTTGAGTCTGACCCACGGTTTCAAGAATACCTGATATCAGTATATAAATTCTGTAGCGCTCCAAATGTATGAAAAACTTTATTTGGCCATGAGAACCCATTAAATTGAGCAGCTTCCAGAGTACCTACAGGGAAGATGAGAGGTTGGACTGCCTTTACAAGCACACTGAATGTTCAAACAAAAATTTTTGGGAATTGGGAATCTTCCAAAAGTTTACAATAGCTGCAGCATGGTTTTATGCGTCATTCTCATGCCAAGATTGGATTTCTACATGACACAGTAGCAAACATTAAATTTCAAATTTAATCTTATATGACATATCAGATTTTAAGTTCCTGCATGCACAATCATTTTAAATCTGAAGAGACAGAATTTTTTTATTTTTTTTTTTTAATGAAGGCTAAAATTCTCCATAAAAAAATCCAACTACCTAAAGGCTGTCAAAATTCATATGACTGCAATGATTTCAAAATTCAGAGGCAATAGGAGTCCTGATGACCTGTTTCTCTACTCCCACATTTTAGATGAGGCTTCTGGGATATGCTTCCACCAAAGCCCACTGCTAATTTGCTATGTCCAGAGCAGAGAGAAGCACTGTGGCAGGCACACCTCAATTAAAGCAGAGAAACACATTTGCTCATATAAAAACTTAAGCCACTTATGGCCAGCAAGGTAGAAGTGTCAGATCTCGGAAAGTTCCTCCTCTCAATCTCCTTTAATCAAAAAAAAAAGTATGTAACTACATAGGTTCTGGTAAATTATATGCATTGGTTGGGTACCTCACAATATAACTATATTCATTCTATTAGTATTTACATTTGAGTCAGAATCCTTAAAGAAACATTGAACTTTCTAACTACAATCCGAGTTCATAATGGTGTACAGGATGTACCAGGCATTCCTCACCTGGTTTCCAAACTAACAAAGCCACAATGGCTCTTTGCATCCCACTGTCAAATTTAATTTTTTAACATGAAGAATCTTTTTTTTTTTTTCTTTCCTATGGATGGTTCCAATAGTTACCTTTAAGGACAGCAATTTTTAACAAGACCTTTCTAGACTATAATCAGGTTCCTGTAAGCCAGTTATTGTGAGAATATTTCAAACCCTTCACAGTCTATGCATCCTTTAGGAGCTCTGCAACACCATTCACATTAAAAACTACTCAAGGACACATGTAGAGAAGTCAAAACCCTTGCAATAAATGTTAAGAGTTCATTCTAACTATTCTGACTGCCTAGCAAACCTGCTCCAGAAAAATGAACTAAGAAGATTGAACTCCTGTCCATGGAGCCTCTAACTGAAAGCATAACTAAGCAGAAAACAAACACACACAGAAAGATATTATATTATTTGCTGCTAAAAACAAGCAAAATATTTACCTCGATTTTCTCCTGGCAGGAAGTCTGAATGTCTGCTTGGAAAAATATCTGCAAACCTAGCCACACTGGGAGCACACTGTTATGTATCTGTTTGCACTGACATTTTCCTTCTATTTCTTTATAATTTTGGATTTGTGTATGAAGCAAGAACCACATCTCACTATTACATTTTTGGAACTGATCTTGACAATTCTTTCTTCTTGGGTTTCTTAAAACTTTTTTTAAGGTTTTTTTACATTAATCAGTCAGTCACCAGTAAATCATGCAAGTACTTTAGCTTTAAATAAACACCTGACATACACCTAAAAAGGAGTTGGAGTGGCTCTGTATTTCCAGAATTACCTGATCAACAGAGTATCTAAAATTCAACAGATGCACATCAAAAATGCTCCTTAGGCCTAAGTTTCCTCTCTGTTTATGCTTATTTTAAGAGTATAATTCAGTAGAGAGCAGCAGTCCTCATTAGATCTAATGAGAAATACAACCAAAGGAATGAGGAACAAAAATATGAGCCATACTACCAGACATTTGTTTAGATATGAAGCATCTACCTTGGGATGGGAAAGGGCCTCCATTCTGTGTTAGCCCTGTATTGCAGGAAAAGCTCACCATACAAAAACCAGCGTTCAGGAAAAGCAAGCCTAAGCAGGATTAGATAATTACAAACAGAAAGACGTGCAAGTTGTGCAGCTTTGAGTCAGACCTGTTATCAAAGTACAAAATCTGCTCTTTACAGGATTCAGCCAATAATCACAGATAGTAAATGTGTCCATTTGCCTGTCTTCCAGCCTTACCAAGGAGGAAACATCGACCACGCAATCTTATTCTTCTTAAATCCCTGGAATGGCTTCAAGTCCATAAAGAAACTCTGCACAAGTTATCTGAAATATATAGGACTTCAGAAATTTTTTTGCTGAAGAAGCAACGTCCATTAGCGAGAATATTTCTTCCCATGTAAAGCTTCTACATGGATAAGATTGCAGTTTAGGCAATTATACCAGCAAAAAATGGATTCTTCAATGATACTTTTCATGATCTGAGATACAGTCGTCTCATGTGATATGAGCAGAGTATTTAAAAACAAAAAAAAGCTATTTCAGGGTAAGATGAACTCAAGCAACGATACGCTTCAAAGCTTTTACTAATAAAAATGTTTTATAAAACCTATCCCTTATTGAGAGCTATTGAAAACAGATGAACAATAAAAATGCTTATGCAGGAAAAATAAAAAGCTTGGGAACAGGCAGCTTTATTTCTTAAGGTCCTAAAATCCAACAGTTAAGGGTGTACTATACATGTGACAAAACTGAATTTCCAGAACTGCAGAAGGATCCCTCATAGTTCAACACAAATTCATGGAGCTTCAATTATTTTTATCACCCTGAGAGGAGTAGTTCACACAACTAGGCTAACATACTGTCACACAACAAGGCTGGGCTTTTGGAGAGCTAGAAAAGCAACATTGTACAGAAAACAAAACAAAACAGAACAAAAACCAACCAGACTTTCTCTAATAAATTTTCTCATACTGCTGCTGCTCTGGGGCTCAATCATAAGGTGTCAGAAACAAACAATTTCAGATAATGTTAGTGATGCATGGTCACAATTTACAGGTTTTAATTTTGAAAGACAGAAATCAGACTGCAGCTTTGCACTTCTCCTGGCTACTGCAGTCAGGAGCGTTGTTGTCTTTCAAATAAAGAGCAGCGAAGACCTAACGAGAAAAGCACACCCACATACCTCATTTCTGCTTCGGGTATCAGTCATACCCCCTAAAAAAATTTTTAAAAATCTCCTAGCTTACACGTTCTGTCAGATAAGTCACCATGCAATTCTATTAAGCTATTCTTTCTTTGGGATTCACGAAGGGTTACTGCGGAAGATAAGGACACCAGGCTACAGGGATCTCCAGTTTCACCCAGTACACGTATTTCAGGCTCTGTGCAAAGATACTTTCAGGAACGTCTTTAGAGAACCATCTTTCCCATGCAGTCCCTTTTTCCCCATTTCCTACTACTTCCACTGTTGATAACTGCCATTAAGATTTTTATTTAATCACCCAGACCTGCCCTGGGTGACCCTGCTGTGGCAGGGGCATTGGACTCAATCTCCAGAGGTCCCTTCCAACCCCTGCCATTCTGTGATTTATCTTTACAGCAAGGTAGGTAAAGTTGCCGAGACTGGAGATTCTAAATTAGTTCAGGATTATCCAGTATTTTACATCCATTTCCTCACACTTTGAATATCTGCCTTTAGCTTCCTCCACTACCATCTGCAACTCTAAGAAAAAGGAAACCAAGACCATTTCTTCTACTACATGAAAGTAGAAGAAAATTCGGCCTACAAATTTACCTGTGGCTCTGGTACCTATTTCAGAACTCACCTCCAGGGTTAGGAGACTGAGACAGAGGAAGAGACGTTTCTCCCTTTTCTACTTGATAATCTGGCTCTGAACCTCTGGCTTCATTTACTCCTCTGCTTTTCTGGAATGAAGGAGCCTTGATCCAGTTCTGTCACTAGATTTATGAGAAATGTGCAACGTAGACCCAGTGGGCAGCAAGGCCCTGTCCTGTCACTCCTAAATTTTCCTCTGCTTCAGAGGAGATTGCTGGCTGCTATAATTTAGCTGGCTTTTGTTATTTCCTGTGCCTCTCACAGACAATAAACAGAAATATTCCAGACACTGCTCTTTGTCTGAATCCCAAGAAGCATGTTCAAAACAACGCAAGCACTTGCAGTGCCTACTCTCCCACACTTCTCCTCAAACTCCATGGCAGAAAATAAATACTTATACTCATCTGTGGAGAATTCTGAGCCACTTCACAATTTACTCAAAAGAAATTAGGAGGTGTAAAGCAAAATTCTTCAGGTTGTTAAACATTTCTAGACATTCTGAACTACATTAGTGCAGAAAACCACTACCTGAGCTGCAAAGAGTCAAGCAGCAGCTGCAGTCAGTCAACCACCTCCACACAGAAGTGTACACAAGGTTTTATATAATTTGAGGTCAACCATTGAAGTATGAGAAACTACAGTCAGACTTCACAAGAGCAGGCAATTGGACTGAGTGAATCCAAGGATGAGAGAATCAGAGACAACCAGTGATGTTCATGTCTCATAATTCAAGAAGGTGACCAAAGACTGCCCTGGGATTGACAGTTGCCTTCAGCTGCAGGGAGACAATTTGAGAGGCAGCTCTTGAAGGAGCAGTATCAGATTTTACACAAAGTTACAAATTTTAATTCCTTTGGCACCTTTCCTTACCTGTTCTGTTTTCAACTTCATTCAAACATTCAAAACCTTACCTGGAAAAATGATGACATCTTTCTTACCTAATCTTAACTATTCCAACAGTGTTACAGAACTTTGTAGCAGTTCACGCTTCACAACAGCATGGGAAGAAATCTAAGTGGCATGTTTTCTTTAAAAATACTTTAGAAAGTCTTTGTGTCACTTAGTGAAGTGATGTTATCTACCTGTACTGTGTTATCAAATCATAAATCCATCACAATTCAGAATAAATCTTCATGGAAGCAGTAAAGCAACTACAGAACGAACATAAGATAAGAAGAGCTGTGCATTCACCACTCAATTGATGTGAGCTCTTCAGAGGAGTTTTCTTAGGTGTACTGTAAAGAGTCAATCTTAAAGAAAAAAACAAAATAAATAATCAAACCAAGGATAGTCTTCCCAACTTAGTTATAAAGTGCTGACAGCCTGTCTCATGTGCCAGATCCTTGAGGTGTCTTGGGCTATGATCAAAGAGGAAAGATAATATTAAGCTACTCTAGATCTTTTTACCTATTGAGAAAGGGAAAGATAAAAGCGAATCCTTTAGTAATCGGAAGACAGCAAAAAAATATGTTCAAGTTCACAAAAGTTACGATTGCACAGCTCCACTTTATAGGAGCTACTTTCCCATTGCTCAGATGCATCATTCCCATCTCCTCCACCATGGAACACCCCACCAAAACATCCCAGAGGAGTGCTCATCTTATGGCATCTTCTGGCTCATCTCCATCAGGAGTAGCAAAATTAAGAACACATTAAGTTAAGAAAAGAATTTTAATTCCTTGACTTTCCAAAAGCGGATAGAGCTACAACAACAAAACAAATAAAAAAAAAAAAAAAAAAAAAAACAGAAAAAAAAAAAAAAGGAAGGAAAAAAAAACCAAACACAATGAAAAAACAACCGCAAAAATAATAATACAAAAAAACCACAAAACAAACCACAGCAAAAAAAACACCAGAGACTGGGCCTGTCACATTTCACTGGGTGAATTCAATGCACTACATGAATATATATTAATATGAAGCATTAGTGTCAGCACTGTTTGAAAACATTCAAATGCAAATCACACTCTCCTTCTAATGAAGATACTGCTAAAGCTTTGAAAGCTGTGTGTAGATATAACAGATATAAACTTGTTTAAAAAAAAAAAAAACAACAAACAACAAACACACAAACAGTCAGAAAACACTGGTGGAAAGAATGCCAGAAAATCGATCAAAGTCAAGATGCGTGAATCTGTTGAAGAGCACAGATTTTGCCACAGGTTTTATTTCTCAGTCTTCCATTTAAAAAAAAAAAAAAAAAGTCAGAGGCCATTATCTTTTCCTTTCTTTCTCTGCTGAAACTACAAACCCACTATGGTGAACTGTTCATGAAAAATGCAATTAGCTGTTTTCTGATCTGCTTGCAACTAGAATTATCAGGGCTCAGCTGATGCTTTTCAGAAGACAGCCAGGATTTAATGTCCTTCACTGAAGCGTAGAGTTTCTTCATTAAGTCCCTACATGAGCAAAAAAGTGGTGTGGGCTAGAACAGTCTCAAGGCAAGTACAGTGAATCTAGTTTCCACCCGCCTTAATACATTTCATTTTTGTATGACTTGTCCTGTATTGTCTGTTGTTTTTTTCTTAAGGCATAACTGAGTACATTTCACTGTCCCTATCAGAATATTGAATTTTAATAAAAAGGAAAAAAATGGAATAACAATACAGTTCCACCACTCACATGAGGCATTTCTGAAATAAGCCATCCATTTTAGATCACGAAAGTCAATGCTGCTCACAGAACACTGAAAAGTCATATTTTCAGCCTTAACTCTTCAAAGACATTTTACTGGAACCAGACTGAAAATTACTTTTGAAGATTCTTACTGGAATTCTAGAGCATAAAATTTTAGCAATTTCCTTAACTTGGCACATATGCTAACAAGAAATAGGAGCTTGCAGCAAGTTATTAATTCAGTTAAAAAAAAAATACACTACACTATTAAGCTAAAAGCCCAGAATATCAGCAACACTGCATAGTGTGAATACACATCTCCATTTTATACATTGGCCTTATAGACATGTGTTACGTGTTTTCCAGTCCTGGTATCATGATCATAGGACTTCGGGTGTCTGGCAGGCAAATGCAAAAATCTAATCACAGAAATTATATTAAGGAGTGCTTGTTGGTTTTTTGTGGGTCTGGTTTAGGGTTTTTTTGGTTGTTGTTTATTGCTTGGTTGGCTTGAGGTTTCTTATTTTTCATGGTTCAATCATAAAAAAAACTCTCCATTAAAAAAAAAAAGCAGTAGCTGTTGTTACAAAGGCCATAGGATCATCCATACCATAAGAAATGGTCCCTTTCTCAAAACCGAAGCAAACTCAATTTTCATAGTGCTGTAGAAGAGAACAGCAGGGAAAACTTCATGTGATTTGCTAATCTTCCATTTTCTATCATCCAAATACACACAGTTAAAACCAGGAGCATCTCAGTTCACTAGATGATTCACTAATGAAACAGTTGGACCTATTATCTGTAAGGCTTTCATTGAAAGGATGTACTCATTCATTTAAGGTAGGTTTCTGCTGGGTACTCACTAAACATCTCCTGTATGGTCCAGAAAAGGTTTTTCTCTTAGTCTTGTCCATACAGACACCTTTTTGCTGCAACTTCACCTTTGTTCTTTCAGCTCTACGACTCAAGACTCTAGAATCTGTAGATTATATTGAATTTTTTTCCTTCATCCTCAAATCAGGTTAGAGTACCTACCATTTGGAAAGCAGAGGAGAGGAGGTGGAAAAGTTTTGTTAGTCTCAGTTCTAACATCTGCTGCTATCAACTAAAGAGCAGTCCCCAAATCTCCTCCAACCCTACATGATTTAAGTAGCAGCAAACATTGTTTTGGAAATACACATCCAAACCTATGGAAAATGGACGGAAGTTGCACTAGAGGAGGTTTAGATAAGACAGTAGGAAGAATTTCTTTACTGAAAGAGTAGTCAGGCGCTGGAATGGGCTGCTCAGGGAGATGGTGGAGTCAAAAAACACATAGATGAAGCACTTCAGGACAAGCTCTAGTGGGATGGTGAGGGGGTTTTGGGGTTATGTGGGGTTTGTTTTGCTCTTGTTTTTCTGGGTTGCCAGTGGATGCGGTGATCTCAGAGGTCTTTTCCAACCACGACAATTGTGTGATTCAACTCTGTGAAAACAAATAGCAGCAGTTCTTGATCATTATAGAGATTTTTCACTGCACATTAGAGAACCGCCAACAGATCAAATGCCAACCAGGTAAAGCACAGCACATGCAAGAACTACAAAGAAGACACTGTAAACTTTTTTTCCTCTAGTATAAGGGTAAAGCTCTGGAAAGATGGAAGAAATTGCAGAGGGCTTAAGGGACAGCTGGATAAAGTTGAGTGCAAAGGTATCATGGAGCTGCACTGCATCATTATCACATAGTTTCCACAGAGTATGTCACATCAAAGAGGATTAGAAATCAATGAAAACCCTGAGAATTCTTTGCATTTGCGCAGGTTGTACAAAATGCTTGGGTTTGGCTATGAGTTGGTAGACTTGAGGGTTCTCCTCTCAGGGCTGCCCAATGGCCAAGTCCCACCTCTTTCAATCCTTCATAAATACAGGATTTGTTCAACTAACAATAAAAAAAAATATTAAGCTCTACTGATTATATAGGGATTTTGTCCACACTCCACTTGCTACCCATAAGCCAGCATCTACAGGGTTAAAAGTAAGATTGTATGAGGATTCTTCTTCTCTCAAGTGCATAGTTAAAAGACCCGACCTTGGCTCAAAAATACTTCCTACATTTTCGGAATACTTCACGATTTGTCTCACAACTCCTCACAACCATGAACGTCTAGCATGAAAAACAAGGCCATTACTAGTACAGCTCAATTCATGAAAAGACCAGGCTCTGTGTCCTACCTACTACAATTCTTTCAGCCAAGGGCTGATACCTCAATCAGGAAGAAAATTGAGAAAAACACAGGTAGGATTAATTGGTGCTTAAAAGGCACAAACAGACAAACCACACACAAGCACTGAGAGCAGACTCTGCTGTGTGAAAGGCTCCTGTGTCTGGCCAGACTTGTTCTGGTTTAGATTCTAATCCTGTGGAAGCCAAACTTCACTTTCTAGGAGTGTTTTTGCTCATGTAGGGACTTAATGAAGAAACTCTACACTTCAGTGAAGGACACGGTGAGGGGGGAAGGGCAGGAGGAGATCTTATCCACAGAAGGGCATGAATTTATTTTTTATGGAAAAGGAGGCCTGGCAAAATGAAAGCCGGAAACCCATGAAAGAACAGGTCTGCAACATTCACTTGTGCCCAGTTTCTGCTGCCAACATTTTTTCCTGTAGTCAGAAATGGTATAAGCAATAAGGTAGCTCAACTCATCTTCATTACCTGACCCACAACTAGGGAAAGGTACCATTTTTAAGATGATGGGCAGCCATTCCAGTTCAGCTGTCAGAGACAGATATACAACTTGACGTACTTTGTATTTTCATAATGAGAAGCAAATGACATCATCACCAAAGCACTAAAATCAAACCACAATACCTCAAACAATACATGCGTGGACAACCAAAGAGAAACTAAGCCTCCCTCCTACTCACAGTTCCCATGGCACCTCTTGATAAGCTGTAAACCCATTCACAGTTGGATAATTTCTCAGATAAGAGAAAAGCTCTCTCCCATGAAGCCTCTTGAAACCAGAGTTAAAGTGGGAAAAGTTCATCATTGTTTGAGGGAGAGGAAGTCTCACAATCACCTCTGTTCCAGCAGTTCCTGGCAAAAGAAATAAACACCAGCAACAAGTGTTCACGTTTCTCCATAAAGACAGCCACACTCTCCAACAAAAGGTACACCCACAGGGGAAAAAAAGAGCAATCATTTCCCAAGAGAAATGAAGACATTAGCAAAATATTCTGGCTTATGCCCAATGAACGCCAAAGAAAACGTCAGACTGGACTAGGCTCCATAGCCTACACATACAAATGAAAAGAAAAACCGGATTTAAAAAGTCACCCTTAAAACTCTTTTGTGTTTGAACATTTTAATTCACGCTTCCATTTTTTAATTCATTGAATATTTTAATTCAGACAATGTATTTATAGATCTTTCATTGACGTGTTTATGTGAATGTGAGACTTCCTCTCCCTCAAACACAGAGTATTTAACCTTCCATCTTTCTACAAAGTTACACTGTCTCCCAGGCAGACCAAATGTTCAAGGAATAGACAATGTTAACAGGTAAATTAACCTAAACAGCAGCTTTTTGAGCAGAATGGCCATATTATCCCTGCTGAATTCTCATTCTGGACAGACACCTACAGGTACAGCCACCACAGTGGCAAACATGCAAGAGGTGTGTGATCCAGGATAACAGGGACTTCTTTAATGAGCCACAACATGACATTGAGATGGAAGTACCTCCTCTCTGCTTCAACTCCTCCCTGGTGCTCTCATCTAAAACCACCCTCAATGTGATGCCCTTGCTGGAAGGCACAGGGGTAGACTTGGAACTGAAGTGAGGGGTGTGATCAGACAGGACTAAGAGCTTTTCTCCAAGGTCAGCTACAAGAAGACTCCCAGTACTCAATCTAAATGCTACTTGAGTAGCAAAGCCCCATAGCATGTCTAAGCCAACCACAAGCTTCACATCTATAGACCTAGAAAAGGTTGCATATTTCTTTTCCTTATGAAAAGTGAATGGATCCTACTAGCAGCTCCCTACCCATTTTTAAAGTTTTGAAGGTTTTTACTCCTCAATCAAAGAGTTACTCTAATTTAGGAAAGCAGGTGTTCTGTGTTAAAGAAAACAGGTGTAGATGCCTACAAAACAGCAGAAACAAACCACTTGTGCATTTCAGCCTTCAGATGTCATCCCCTGCCTTCTGCCAATCACTTTCCTAACACAAACAAGACTGTAAAGAAAATAAGCAATTCCTAGTCAGGAATTGTTGACAGAAGTAGCCAAAGGACTGAAAACATCAGCAAACAAAAGTTTGCTGAGGAGATTTTGGGGCTTAGCAATTTAGACTTAAAACTGTGCACCCAATTCTGAATACATGTTATGTGGTGGGTTTTTTCCACAATGAATGATACTGTGTCAACTTCAGCTGGTGTTTTTAGTCCACATTGGCAGAAGGACTTGAAGAAAAGAGAACAATTTCAGTTTAGGAAAGTTACCAAATTAATCACATTTCTTTCCCTGCCTGTGGGGAGTGGGTAAAAGGAGAATGTGCACATCCTAGACCTCCTATTACTTTAGCTGAGAGGGGTCTGCTGGAAGCTTTTCATATCGTGAATCACCAGCACCAAGGTTTGTTCAGGCACAGAGTTAATGAATTCATTGTTTGTTTGAGGTTTTTTAATGTACAAATGAAGAGCATCCAGTTAAAGCCACTATCCAAGTCAAAGACAACTCCTTAGAGTACAGTAAGTTAGCTTATATATAACAATAAAATAAAGACCCTAGCGTCTCCCAGAAGCATTTTATGAAAGAGTAACATCTTATTTCATGACATATGTGAGAGACTGTTACTTTCTAGAAAGCTACATATAACATAAGCAACTTTTAAAAACCTAAATCCCCTCCAAATCTGTTACTTTTTGTGTGCATACACACAGGCAGTTCATTAAAAAAAAATATAAAAATAAAAGAATAGTATATCATGAGAAACTGAAACCAGCACAGCAGTTAATGACGTGTCCAACCCTCCTCCTACCCCTGACGTGTTGTTGTCCACATCACAAGCAACATAAGCACTCTTAGAGTAGATTTACTTTTTGGAGACAAGCTGAGTAAACACACACACAGTGCTTTTGCATTGCTCAGCCGAAAGCTACATTAAAAAAAACATGAGCAGCATTTATGAAGGTTACTTTTGTTTAGCAGTAGTTGGCCACTCTCAGATTCCAAATTCACTTTTAAAAGTCAACACTGCTTGAAGGATTGACATTTTGAACGTTTCTGTATTTCCTGGCTCAATCTTGCTGTTAAGAGGCAAGTCTCAACTCCCTGTGTGTGTGAAGGGAGGTGACACAATCTTGCAATTAAATAAAAGCTGTTTTACTGTCTTTCCCATCCCCTTACCCTCAGGAAAATCTCCTGTGAGGCTCCACAGATTCTCACAAGTATAAACCACAGCTAAACAATTAGGATTCAACTCTAAACAAAAGAGCTCAGCCATTAATATCATTTCTCACTAACAAGGAGTTAGCGTCCAACAGCACCTTCAAGAAAGGGACACAAGCACAAAATCTCAGGTGTGTAAAGCAGACCTTGACCATTTCTCCTTGCTGAAGGAAGAGATTTAAGAGCGTAACCTGCTCCAGAATGAACACAAACCTACCTATTTCACCACAGTGCTTCATGCTGGCAGTCCCTAGAAAGCTTCAGCTACTGTATGTCCACTCATACAACATAAGAGTTAAAAGCCACATTTGTGAACCACATCGCCTGTGCCCCATAGCAACTCTGTCCTATGATGGAGGCAGGTTTCTGCACTGGCACTTGCATTAGCAGGACACTGGGATCTACACAGGAATTCTCCCGCTAAGTGGTTTGTGAATAGGAAATGCCACAAATAGAAGTTTGGGGAAAGAACATTTTCAAAACCAGAATTGAGTTAAAGTTATATCCAAAGAGCTTCCATTTAAATCTTCCAAAATTAAATATACAAGTTCAAAAAAGAACAACAAAAAAAAAAACACAGGAAAAAAAAAAACAAAAAAAAAGAAAGAAAAAACAAACAAACAAAAAAAAACCAAAAAAGAAAACCCACACAAAAAAACCCACAGAAATCAAACAACAAAGTCCTTGGACAAGCCAATAAGTAAAGGAAGCACAGTGTAGTTTGTGTGATTAGTCACAAACATTTAGTGGCCAGAGATTATTACATACACAGTGCATATCTGAATTTAAAAAACAATTCTCTAGTATTGGGTGAGTATAACAACGCAACAGGCCATGCAAAATGTAACCCTATTAAAAAGCAACTTTTCTACAGCCATTAAGTGGTTCAATTGTCAAAGGCACCCAAAACCCCAGTAGCTTACGAAAAAACGTCTCCCTTTATCAGATTTAGAATTGTTCCTTTAGAAAGGAAGTAGGAAACAAGAGCTTCTCAGAGTTTCACAGGAATTGGTGATCCACAGAAGCTGGCAGGAAAACCAGATCTAAGAGCACACCAATGATGCAGGGGACAAGTTACCTATGTCGAAAGATCAAAGCTTCGGTCATGGGGTTTGGGGATTTACTTATTTATTTTTATTTTATTTTAATTTTATTTCCTCAAGCCAGGTAATTGTATTCATTTGCCACATGTAGTTTACATTCCCAGGATCCAACCTCCACTCTGAATGGAAGAAAGAAGTGAACTAATTGAGAATATCCTAGCTGCACCAATCCTCCTCTTTCTCACAGCTCCCATCAAGTAGTTGTGGAACAGGGAAGGTCTCATCCACTTCACTAAGGACTGCAAAAGACAGTACCCATTACCTGCCTCTGCCAAAACTGTACATTAACTGAAGCAAGAGATCCTCTGAACTCACGGGAAAGCTCAGGGATGTGGCCACATCTTCCCATCAGCCCTGGCAACAGGATTTTTTGCAAGCGACCAGAACTGTAAACACTAACTCTTTTAACTCTGGAGCCAAACCAGGATTGGAGGAATCCAAAGAGGCTTTTATTGTAACTTCCAAGTTCATTCCATTTATGCAGGACTTATTCTAGCGATGGTATCAAGTGAGTGATACCTCACAACAGTGAGAGTGTCTTTAGCTTAGAGCTTCTGGCTTCAGAGGTCATTTGGCAATAAATGAACTTCAAATTCTGTTTAAGAAGTGGTGGGGTTTTTTTCCCTTTTTACAATCTTCATGCATATTCTAGAGGTGAGGGAAGTATGTTCTTTGGCAGTTGCCTTCTGGACTCCCAAAGAATGGAGCAGACCATAGGACCATCTCCCTCGCTCCACCCACGAACCCTCAACAAGAAAAAAAAGAAAAAGGGAAGGGGGAATGTCGAACGTAGCGATCCTATATAATTGCCCAAGACATGTACAAGACAGCTAAAAGTTAAAGAAAGCTTAAAACGAACTGACAGGAAAGCAAACTTCTTGACGTTGGTTGCCTGATACCAGCTGACTGTTCCAGTCAGGAGTCTTTCACATCAGCAGCAAAGCAGCTGAAATCCATCCCTGATGCAACTCCAGGGAGACTCATCTGTTTCCACAAAACTGAAATCAGGCCCTGTATCTCTAAAACCAAACCCACTGAAGTTTCACTGAAGCGAAATTGCAGGAGTACAATCTACGGATAACAGAGAAAGAACATTAACTCTCCCCGCCTCCTTCCCCCCGCCCCCCCTTTTTTTTTTGTTGTTTTTTTCTTTGCTGTTCAGACAGGAAGGAGTCATATACCATACTGCATAATATAAGGATCCCAGGATAGAAAGACAAGTAGAAAAGGATTACAAAGAGCGCTCTAAAAAGGTGGGGGTTTTTTAGCAAAGTTACGCTGCCATAACCCTCAAGCTGCCCCACATTTTAAGCGACAGCGCTACATCATGAAACGAGAGAGCAGTTACCTCCCGCCCATTAAAAAAAAAATCCAATAAACCAAAAACACAACAACAAAACAAAACCAAACCATCATGGAAGGTATTTTCAGGGTCTCAGCGCAGCGGGAGCCCAAAGGCCGTGTCTCAGCGGGGGTCGCCCCAGCCCCGGGCGGGTGCGGAGGAAGTCGCCTCGGAGGGGACCCTCTCCCGGGACAGGGCGATCCTTCTGCTCCCCCAGCAGCCCTTTTTCCCTCTCGGCTCACCCTCGCTGCCGTACTGCTTGCCATTGTTCGCGCCCATCCTGCCGCCTTCATGCTCGCCGCCGCCTCCCCACGCCGCCCTGCAGCATCTCTACCCGCCGGAGATAGAGTTTGCTGGTGGGGAGGGAATCCCAGGGAGTGGGATTTTTTCACGGCGACATGTCCAAAGCAGCCTAGCAACTTCCTCCACTTCTTCTCGGGCGGTCGACACTCGCCCTTCCGCCTCCTCAAAAAATCAAAACCAAACCAACCAACCAACAAAAGAAAGAGGGGGTGGGGAAATAAAAATTTAAAATTTTTTTTAAAAAAAAGAAGCGCGATGTATCCCCGTCCCGTTTTCCAGCTGGGGAGGCGGCTCCAAGTTATAATCCACAAGCAGGACGGGCGGGACGGCTCCCGGGGCGCAGGCTCCTGCAGACCCGCGGCCGGCGCTTGGGCTCCTCCGGTAACTTCAGCGCCGCTCCGCCTTCCTCCTCCTCGCAGCCCCGCTGCTCCTGCTGCTGTCGCCTCCCCCGGGAAGCCGCCGCCGCCAACCACTTGTTGCCCGGGGACGGCAGAAAGGGAGAAGCCGTCGCTACAGACTTTTGTTAGTGGCAGGCGCCTCCTCCCGGCGCCCAGCACCGGGGGAAGCGGGGGGGGAGGAGGAGGGGGACGGTGGAGAGGGAGGGAAGGAGGGAGGGATGGAGCCGTGAGCCAGCCCAGGCCTTTAAAGACACAGAGCCCGATCTGGGGACTTCCCATGCCCATGGTGTCGCTGCCAGGCCGGTGCCTGCCTCAGCCCCACGGTTCCCAGGTCCTTCTCAGCCCCGACGGAGGGGTTGTCGGGTCCCCCCCGACGGCCGAGATCCGCAGCACGGCTCGCAGAGGATTATCTATCCGCGGTGGGACCGGGGGCTGTTTGCCAGGGTGTCCTTCCGATGGTTCGGCGCTGCGAGTCAGACATCTTCGTGGCACCCTCGAAGCCTGTGCAGCTCCGAAGAACGGTCGAAAAGTTACTGTGAGAGTCCCGATTTCTCGGGAGTTCGAGCTGTTTTTTCCTTTGCTAACAGTTTTCACACAAAGACTATCACCTTCAGTGAATCACTCCTGGCCTTTGTCACCACATTGGAGAATGAAACCCAACGTTTTAATATGACCAAGTTCTTCAGGTATCCTATAGGGCTGGAGCTTGAATATAAAGTTTAATTCAGCTTTCTTAAAAAAAACAACACAAATATCTGCTGCTTCTTTCACCCTGAAAGACAGTCTTTTTAACTCTCAAAACCATGAGGATTATCCGGAAATCAGAAGCCAAGGTTCAGCTCAAACCTTAGGGTTGTTATTACAAACTCTGATAAGGACTCACCTCCCCTTACCAATGTAATCGATTAGGACTTCACTGGTGGCCTGTGCTCAGTGGTGTAAGGGACAGCACTGATGAGATGGGTTATTAGCCCACCCTAATAACAGAATTGGGAATCAAGGTTTTCACTACCCCTCCACTGAAGAACAAGAGATGCTGCCAAATGGATGTGAGGGTAAACGGACTGTGTGAACAATTAAATACCAAAACTGTCAGTCCCGAGAGGATACCTGGCCCTGAAGGGCTATCAATAAAATGCCAGAAATAATCATGAAGTTTGCTAGACAACTCTTAACCTGGATGAAGTGGTAATGAGGGATTATGAAAGGATTTCTAGAAAAGAACCAGATTGAAAAGAAGTGAAAAAGAATTATAAAAGTTTGTGGTAGGTGGAGGCAGAGCTTGGAGCAGGTAGAGAGCAGCAGTCCAGCCTCATGAGCTGAGCAGTTTTCCCTGTACCACACTATGATCTTATAGATGAAAAAGGCTGTCTTCCTAAATATATCACAATTACTGCACATACAGATAATTATGAGAAAATTATATTTGTCAGCAGCTGCAGGTGGTGTAGGAAACCACAGAGGCAAAAATATCAACACTGAGAGCACTACAGAGAAAGTTTGTAAAAACTTGAAGTTTTGGAATGGGAGGTTAACTTAAGAAAAAAAAAAAAAAAGTATTTTCACTAAGAGGTGGGCTAATTACCTGAAGTTGGAATGAGTACTGGCAGCACAGATGACTGACAAATAATCTACCAACATTAATTAGGTTCTAATCCCATCAGATACTTGTAATTAATGTTTCTCCTTGGGGGGGAAAAAGAAAAAAAGAAAAAAAAAAAAGCAGCTTTGGTCCTGACTCAAGATGACTACACACTCCTTTCAATTCTTAAAAATCAATGAAGGTCTAAGAAAATATTGTCTTCCGGGGTCAGGCTCATCAAATGACCAGCCTAGGTTGTAGGCTGCTGGGTTTTTTTAACGAAAACATGAATTAGTCTAAAAATATAGTTTTCTGTAATCAAAAGTTAATTTTTAACCACTGATATTAAACTTTGTACTCTGCCAAGGCAGGTAGGATTTGCCACAAGCATTTGCTTTTACCATCCTCTGTTTTTGTCTTGAAATTTACCCGCTCAGGGCGTGGGGGAGAAGCAATCTGCCTTCTGTGAAATGGTAAACGCCCTCGAAATAACCGCACCTTGAGTGCAATCCCACTTCTAGCAGGCTGTGCATTTGTTGCAGCTACCTTCCTTCCACATAAGAGAGAAATGTCTTAGACCAATAGGAAATGTAACCTCACACAGACCCAAGTGCAGAACGAACAGAGCCCCTGCAAGAGGGAATATAGCAGTTTCCCTCCAATCTAAAATTCTGATGCACCACAATGAAAATGAATCCCTTTGCTAAGGAGTATTTTTGCTCACCAAGAGCAACATAGGCTGTTTTTTTGTGAGACAGGAAGTTCAGCTGTTGAGGGAGACCCATAAAGAATAAAGATGGGAGGCAAACAAGTTACCACTCTGTCACGTTTATGGCATAAATCCCAGGAATATTCTGACATGACTGGAACCGAAAAAAAAAGGACAAAAATCCCACCAAACAATAATTATAATAAAAGAATCAAGACTCAACAACAAATCCCAAACTCAAAAACCACAACAAAAAAAAACAACCACCACCAAAACCAGAAAAAAAAGCTAAAGGCATCTTTGCTTAAGAGATCTTCATTCAGCTTTAAGATAAAGGACTGAATATTTCTGCTTGAACATCCTCTTGTGCTCTCTCTAGATGACAGCAAGATGGAGGGCAGGTGGCAAAGCAGTGAAGCACCAAACTCCTTTTGGTACAAAGACATAAAACTCTCAGCAAAAAATGTATTCAACACAGATACTACTGACTATGGGTAAAGGGTTTGCGTGAGGCATTTTGGACAGTCAGCCTTGGAGCTTCATAAGTCCCAAAGCATCAAGATGAACAGAAGATTGAACATGCTAGTTCAAAGAAGACCTACAAGTTTCAATCAGAGCTGAGTCACCTTAAAGTCCTTCAGTATTTACCCAATGGTTGGTTCGTTGTGGGATTGGCTGTGGGAGTCTGGGAGGCCTATCACGCCTCGATATGGTTTGGGACTTAGTATCATTATGGTGTCCGGGGATGAGATCTAAGAAGATATTTTAACAGTTTCAGAGATGTTTCACTCATATGTGGCAAAGTTATGTAGTCTTTTTGTTGGGTTTTTTTTCCTCCTTGTCTTCCAGCTGATCAGTAGCTCATACATTGAGACTATTCAGCTTGTAACTACAAACATAGTAGATTTATATATAAATACAAAGCACTGGTAGGAGTCTCTTGGTTGTGACTGAGTTAAACTGCCTGAATCACATCATAGGAAACTGTTTACAAGAACCATTTAAGACAGCCTACCTTCAGAAGGGTGCAATGAATCTCAAAGCACATTCGTTCTGCCATCTTTTTCAACTATTCAAAAAAGATGAAGTGCTTTCTGTAAGGACAAGAACAACTTTGGGGCTTGTTGTCTCTTAAGCTAAGCAGTACGAGGCCACCTAGGAAGGTAGGAGATGGAGCACTATCAACTACTAGGCTTGTAAGACTATGAAAGATTCATTGTTATACGAAGCATACCTTCCTATATTGCCATTTTCCCTCTCTGTGAGGAGACATCCATTCATTTTTCTTAGGCTTGTATCCTGTCCCAGTGAAAAGAACTTAGAAATTATTAGGGCTGAGGAAGAACAAGAAAACTGCAGGCCAAAAGATTCCTATTTGGATGCATTGCTACAATCGTTCCTGGGAGTCTATTACATCTCTATTCATTATGTGTCTCCCTCTGTAGTGTGTTACATGTCTCATGATGCACTCTTTTTCTACTCCATGAATAAAACCGCAGTGATTTTAGAAGAAGTAGCCAAACAGAGGGTTCTGGATAAAATAAAAAAAATTAAAAAAATTGAAAACAACTGAACTATTTCCATAAGGCATCATTATAGCAATTCCAAGACCAAGTATTTTGGCTCTGGAATTTTTGCCACAGTTGGGTTTAGTTGGTTTATTTATTTTTCTTCAGTTTTAGTCTAAGCTTAATAATAAAAAAAAATCAAGAACTTCAAGCCACTTCCAACTAGCTTTATGTCAACCTTCAATTTAAAAAGCTATTTGTATCCCAGGCCTTCAAATTCCAGCAACAAAACTAAGACTAGTTTCTCATTTGGTGTAGGAAGCTTTGATTTCCATACTTGAGACATTTTAGGCATTTGTTTACACACTTAGTATTAAAATAAAATTATGAAAAAGAGTATCCTTTTAAAGACAGCAGAAGCCAAGTAATATTTTTCTAATTAATTCCACTTTTACATCACCATGTTCATATGGCTGCATATATTTTGTGATGATAATATCTGTGTTGATTGTTTTTGGGCATTCTGAAGGGAAAAAGAAGCCAAAAGAAATTTGACTAATACGTTGCTAGCAACTTAAAGCCATTATCAAAAGCATATTGTTTTATTAGCTAGAAAATGAGCCATTAATACTCCCTACCTCCTAAAGGGGAAAAAAGAAACCTCTTTGATGCCCCTAGATCTCCACTGAGGCCTGGCAGAATCCTATCTTGCCCTGTCACTCACAGATGAAGCTGAATGAGGTTTCCTCTAAGGCAACTTCCTGGGAGAGTTTTGTGTGTGTGCTCTACCAGGAGGTCCATGACTAATTTGGAAGTTTGACATAGGGAGAGTGTCCACCTGTAAAGCCAGCAAAATTAGGATGCACTTGATAATTCCAGAAATATTATGAGCCATCACCCAACAGGCTCATTTCTGGCTTAATTAAATCAGTCAATTGCTTCTGGGAAATTAAGTGCCATTGCTTCATTTCTAACATTCAGAGATACTATTCTAAATGTTTTTTTCTCATACATCTTAAATCACTTGCACATGTCCTTCATAGTTAAGAAAAATGCTCTAGGGGTCTTATTACAAAATGAGGCAACAGCTGAAGCATTACTTTTCAACTTGTTTTTCATTGATACTTCTGTTCTGTAAGACACTGCCCTTCACCACACTGCCCGCCCCTCACTGATGGGTCTGGGAGGAGTCTCTGCCCATTTCATGACCACAAAACTTGGCTCAAAAGAGACACCTGACGACAGTACAAACAGTGCAAGAGACAAGGGTAGATACTTCAGGATGTGATAGAAAGAAATGAAGAGGAAGCCTTCAAACCAACTGGTAGATCAGAGGTCCTGGGATTAAATATATAATTTATTCCTTTCCCTTAGACAGAAGATCAGACAGACCAAGCAGATGGCGATAGCTATCAGCGTGGGAGTGGATGACCTAAAACTTTAGATCCCATATTGAAATATTGGCTATTACTAAAGGTGTGGGTATTTTCTATTTAGATGTTTTTTCTCACCCCACTGCCTTCTCTTTGTATGTCACAATCTAATATTATACTGCTTAAAGAAATATCAAAATTAATAGCTTAAAAGTTGTGGACGCCTCGTCTCTGGAAGTATTTAAGACCAGGCTGGATGAGACTCTGAACAACCTGGTCTAGTGGGAGGTGTCCATACCCATGGCAGGGGGTTGGAACTGGGTGATCTTGAAGGTCCGTTCCAACTCAAGCCATTCTATGATTCTGTGAAATGAAGACTGTCTTTCAAAGCTGGCGTTTTCCAACCACCATGAATAGTTTAAAAGCCTTTAACAGATTTCTTCTGGTAGATTTTGCTCTACCAGTGCTTGAATTTTACCATCCCCAGTTGCATGTCATCCTATGTCAGAAGTCACTGCTTTGTAGTCAAAATGGCTTCAAACTTACTCCTCGGCCACATCTGACCAAGATGCCAGATATTCACTGAAACCATCAACAAATGCAGGTTGGCGTTAGCATGCTGCAATAACAGGCAGCTGGGCAAGAGACTCTTGTTTCACACCAGGTTCACAGGTGGGGGAAGGACAGTGGGATATTAAACTCTCTCAGCCCTTTGCTGGAGGAACATGAGCCAGAGTTTTAATGTAAAGCAGTTTTTGGGAGAAACAGTGAACTTGAGCTTTCTCCTTCAGGTCATAATACTGCAAGATACTTAAGATATACAGTACAAGAGTTAGTCCCAAAATGCAAGCTTATGATGCCTTTCAAGTAGCCATTCTCACCAGAACTAGGGGCCATCAAGGCATTAGCAGTTAAATGTGGGCAGCTTTACAAGGTAAGCAGTTCACAGTGCTATTTGTAAATGGATATTTCCCCTCTTACTCTAGTAAAACCTGGTAACAAACACACACTGTGTGTGTGATACTAACCTGGAATTTAGGATGAGGCCTGGACATCTTTGAAGGCCTCAGTAGTCTATGCAGTTCGTATTTAGGCTGAAAACCAGAACTCAGGTTGGTAGGGCAAGTGTGTAGTGCACACAAACTTACTTAAATGACATGTATGGGCTGGATCAAGCACCATCACCTTTAAGACTTTTTTTTTTTTCCCTGAAAGTTTTCTACCATCAGCAAGGCTGAACAGTATCCAAAGTTGCACTCTGTAAACCAGACTCATCTGTGACTGTTGTCCTTTTACTGCCCCTTTCATTGGCAGGGATAAGTTAGAGTCTGAGGAACTCAAGGCATTCCTAAATTGATTTCTTGGCACTTAAGCGCTCTGGTGACCTGGGCTCAGAATGGTTCATTATAATGAAGAAATTAAAAATTCAGAATAGCTCATGGAAATCACCCTCAGCAATTTTCGTTTGTATCCTATGTCCTAAGCAGTGAAGACAGCTACAATGAGCTGGCTTTATCAGGATGTTAAAGCTGTTACAAGGCTTTAAAAAGGTCAGAATAGCAGGATATGCAGTTTCAAGTAGAAGTTACATTCTACATGGTGATATCAAGCCTATGTTCTCGTGAAAGCATTCATTTAGAGAGCTTAATGAGGGCAATTTGTCAACAATTTCACACACCATTTGCCTAGAATTCTCCAACGCAGCAATTCCACTGTGTGCTCCTCTGCTCCACATAAACTGCGTGTTGTATACAGTTTTGCCTATCATTAATCATCTTTTCAGCACTGCAAGTTCAATGCCACTTTCCCAGTAGGAGACTGAGGGAGCAACTTAGTCAAAAGAGGGAAAATTCATGGGAAAAGAAGAATATAAAAGTGTTCACTAAAAAAAAAAAAGAGAGGAGAGCAAAATTTCCAAACTCTAGTAAGACCACTGCCCACAGTAACTGCTTCTAACAGCAGCTTCTGGAGTTCAACTTTTTCTATGAGTTAAGCATAAAACTATAGAATCTAAATGGTGCTTCTTGCAGCTTTAAAGTTCAAAGGAGAGGCTAAAACCACCAGTCAGTTTAAAATAAAATAGAACAAAAAAAATAGCAAACCACTCCCAGCTTCCATACTGTTCCCAGCTTCTGGAATTGTTGCTTTTTTTGGTTTCTCAACTAGGTCCAGTTCAAAGATGACTCTTTCTGGATAAAAAAAAAAGAAATCCATGTATTTATGGAAACTGCATCTGCAAAAGGCTTGACTTAATAAATAACTAACTTAAGAAGCCATTAGTGTTGATCGTCAGCATTTCTCTGCTAACCAAAATGCCTGAGGGAAAAGCAGATGGAAAGTAATTAATAAGACCATGAATGAGGTTTTCTGGATGCAACTAATACTGCTGGTAAATCTGGGACTAATAAATGATTCTCCTCAATGATGGAAGAGACACAGATGTTTCTGCTATTTCGGCGAGGAGTTAGGACAGAGCAAGTAAAAATAAAGAGAGCCCATAAATAACCAATACTACCGGTATCACACATTTCCTTCTTTTCTCTGACACTCCTGCTATATTTGAAGAATTTGAGAAGTGGAGAGAAAGAATCCTCTGAAATTATCTTATTAAAATAGTTCCATATACCAACAACTATAACTTAGTGCATCACTTGTGGACTTGTGCAGTAGGAACATGGACAAAAGAAAGTATTCAGTTTCCTTCTGAGTATCTTAACTTTTAAAGAGGTGTTGGATGAATTGTCATTTCTGGCATATCTGTATGTATGAGACAAACACAAAACTACACCTTTTAGAATTCTTCTGTATCTGTTTAAAAATGTTTGTGTTCCTCTGAACACCTGAACTCCCTAGCTTTCTATATTATACTGTAAAAAATTTTTCTATGATACTACACTTGAAAGAATTAAGTTAAGATGCTCCATCTCAACTCCTGTTACCCTCCAGGCTCCTGAGAAATTTTCATCTATAAGGAGTAAAGATAAAACCATACCAAAAAATCAGGTATGTTTTTATTTAAATTAATATTCTGATATTATTTTATATTCTTTTGTCAACTGCTTCTTGAAAACTGCTAAAGAACTGCCAGTGATGAGCAGGACAAAAAAAAAAAGAAAAGAAAAAAAACAAACAAAAAAAAGAGACTAGCCTGCTTCCCTGACCCCAGCTATGAACCTGTTCAGCTTAGTTAAACAGAGCCTATAAAATGTTGAACCTTTTTTCTATTTCCATCTAAATTTAACCTCTTTTCTGGCTGCAGTAATGCCCAATGAACTACCATCACCACTTCCAAATTCAATAAAAAAATTCTTTAGAAGCTCCAGAGCTGAGCAGAAAATGCCCCTCTGGCCGTAGTTTACAGTGTGGTTGGAGTCAGGAAGGGACTGTAAAAACAACATGACAGCCACAGAAAATTCAATTTGCTCGGTTAAAAAGGTCAAAGGCTTTTTCCTTTTCTGCCACTCTCATGCCACAAAATTCAGTGTGGCTGAAGGGCTGCGGAAAGCATTTCAGGGAAAGAAAGACTGACTTCATGTTTCACATGCAAAGTCATCCTATAAACATTCAAGAGTCACCTGGAAAACTCTGGAAGCATTGGGTTGTACTTGCCTTGCATCAACAGAAACCTTTGTGCTCTCAAATATTTCTCCAAGGAGGCCCTGGAAGAGCCATGGGAAGCTCCGGTGGCTGCTCCACCATCAGCTTCTCCTGCCACAGACTGAAGCCACTCAGAATAGTGGCAAAGCCAGGGTCTCCATAGCATGGACTTCACTCACAGGAGGGAGACCAAGGGCAGACCTGGATGGAGGATGATGCTCAACCAGTATAGATATACTGGGAGGAGTGCTCTTCACAGCTCCTTCCTATTCCATACATCACCCATCTTCCTGCAAAAGGGAGTGATCCTGATCTGAATTGCCTATAGGCACACGTAACATTTATTGCTTAAATGCTAAACCCCAGACAGCTAAAGAGATTAAGATGGGAGTGCATCTTGAGAGTGTTTAAGTTAGTACTTTGATTAGTTTTGTTAATGCTGAAATATGGACACCATCTTAAGGATATATCACATGGAGAAAGTGGATAAAAGGCTGTAAGGATGCTTTTACCTTCATAGAGTCCCACTGGTAGCCAGAAAATCTATAAGTATATGCAAATGGAGGGGCAGAAAGAAAAATCCACGCACAGCTCCACACACTTCAAAGCTATTGTTTCGAAGTGATCAAGATGCAGGAACCAAAACTTAATAGAAAGAAAAACAGAAAGGCAGGCTCAGGAGTTCTTCTCATGAAAAAAACAAAAACAAAAAAAACATAAACACACAACAAGCACCACTATGTCTCAGATTTGTGGAATTTGCTGCCATAGGAGATCACGAAGACAGACAGCAGGGGATTCAGAAAGGATCATACAGATTTATGGACAGTAGGTCCATAAAGAGAAAGGCCCCAGAAGGGAATGCACCCTGTAACTTCCCTAGTACTACTGAATGTGGTGCAATGCAATGGGAAGGGACCAGAGGAAATGACTAAGCTTGCACAACCTCACTAAATAACAAATATAGTTATCTGTGCTGCTGAGGAGAAAGCGTACTGGGCAAGATGGCTGGTCTTTACAAAATTTGTAAAGCATTTGAAGAATTTATGCACTTCTTCACAGGCAGTTAAAATCTGTCCCACTTGCAACTGCACCATCAGGAATCTACGGGATAGGCGCGCCTCAAAACTATCTGTACTGGATAGAGCTGGGTTAACAGTGGTGCATTTTGGGCAGCTCAACAGTTACTTCGTTATTTCAGAAGACTGCAGAGAAAAACAGCGTTGTAGTTTTGTGTTCTTTTATCCCCACTCCTGTCTGCAACAATTGTGCTGTAAGGCACCAGGCCTCTGCTTCAATCTAGTGTCTCGAGCCTGCCCACCCCCACATTGCTGTTCCCCAGCGCATTCTTGTGACAAACTTGGAACAACATCTGACCTTCAAGTCCTCCATCCACTTCCCTGCTGCCTGCCAACAAATTCTGGCTTACACTTCAAGGAGATATCCCACCACTGACCTGGCACCCTGAGTTATCAGCCTAGAGTGAGGCCCCTGCAGTTTAGTAAAACAATGCCCCAAATATCCCAGGACTTCTTACACTCACACCCCTGTGTTTTTCGGAACACTGCAACTCAGTTTTGGTATTGCATCATTGTTAATCTGAAGTCTATGTGATATTTTCCCTTGAAAAATAAAAAGACAAGGTTCCAAATTCAAACAGAGAAGTGCAAGGGAATATAAAAAGTCAAGCTTTACAGTCAAGAGCTCTCTAAACACTTCACTATTTCAGGTGGGTTGGTGAAGGCAAAGTGAATGGCCTCACAAGCTCTCTCAGGATGGTTATGCCCTGAAAAGCTACACCTAACATACACATTTCTTCTTATTCAGGGTAGTTGTCCCTGTTCCAAGCATGTCTGAAGATGTTGCTTCTATCTTTAGAGAAGGCATTTATAATATTCTTGTAAAATTTAGAAACTCTCAAAAAAACCCAAAACAATCTGGCACAGCTAAAAAATTGCTAGGTGCTTAAGTAGATACCATTACTTTTGGGCTATGTCTCTGCAAGGTTTGGGAAAAAAACAACACTATATTACTCAGGTACATGAAAGGAGAAACTTAGGTTGTTTTCCAACAGAAATCTCAGGGCTGTTGAGAGTCTCAGAAAGTCACCTGGGAAAGGCAGGTGACCATTTCTGGCCCATGCTTATGTAATTCAGTTGCTAAGACTTTTGGTGATGAAGACAACTTCACCAGTACTTCCATATGTTTGCCGTGAGAAACTTTCTCCTAATATCAAACTGGAATCTTCCTTCTACACCTCACCAGATTTTGCTCCACCCTCCGTGGACATGAAATGCTTTCTGGGAGTACAGTTATCATACCTCCCCATCAGTCCTCCTGTCTCCGAGATGAAAATAAATTTCATCATGTCCTTCCTTCACAGAAATGTTAAGAACCCTAATCATCCTTTTCTCTGCTTAGTTTGTAAGCATCTCTAAGTGCAGCAGCCTGAACTAGGCATAAAACCCTATCAAGCTCTGACTAGGGGCTACCATTCTGTTTCTCCCTTGGACCGTGGTCTTTGCCTTTTATGCAGCAGCTCAATATTTGATTTATGTTTAGCTTCTGACCTGTCTATAGGCTCTGCACACAGACAGAGGCAGCTGTACACTCTTGCCCATTTGAATTGCTGCAGGCTTGGTGAAAGCGATAAATAGACTGCTGTAGATCTATAGTAAGTGAGCAGATAACTCGAACTTGCATACACTTCACTTTTATTTCTTCTTTATCAACAGACTTAAACTCCATAAGGCATGTAAGTTTCATAAACTTTTCTTTCGTGGACTCCAGTAAAGTACAATAAAACTGTGTTCTCCGTTACATAAGCAAATTTGCCCCATCAAGCAACCTGCAGTAGAAGGAGACTTGGGACTGGAAAAAAAAGTTGATCTATTCCAAACTAAGAGACTTTAGATTAACATGTGTAAAATTTAAATTCCCAAACCCAGCAATCAGCACAACAAAGGCACTGAGAGGCAATGTTTTTAGGAAACAATTGACAATTGTTTGGCAGGTAGGACCAAGCATGGAAGCAATGGTTTTAAGCAGCTCAGAAAATGCTCTCAGGGAAAATACAAAAAAGAAGAAGGGGGTTGGGAAAGAGCAAAAAGAAGTAGGAGGTGAAGGAAGGAAAGGAAAAATCTGCAAAAAGTGAGATATTACTAACATTCTTTATAAGAAAAGTAGTAATACGGTAATTTTCAGTTGTTTGGTTGGTTGGTTTTTTTTCAAAATACATCAATGGTGGAGTTCACATGAACAGAGCAGACAGAAAAAGGCAGAACCAAGGATGCACTGGTGACAAACCACATGAGCAGTGAATAGTTGCTCTTATTTAAAATAAACTTGTTTAAAAACCCACATACTCTAAAAACACCCACATTAACAAAAATGATTTCCAGAAAGCTTCTAATTACTGGACCAACAGCCCACAGAAATAGTGATTAAAAAAATGTTTTGGTATTCCTTACATCGCTATTACTATTCTTACATTAGGGAAGAAGGGCATTCACTCTTTTATTTAAGGAAATTTGCTCTTAATGTTTTGGTTTGTTTTCTTCTTCCCTGAGAAAACTGTTTTGCTGGAGATATTGAATCTTTTGCTTGATTGAAAATTAGCTCAGTACTGCCTCACCTAGGATGTATAAGCCCTCTGGATAACTGACCTAGTGGAAAGCTGTGCTGTCTCTCAGCATCCAGAGCCACTTTAATTATGGAAATTATGTTTAATGGACAAAGTCAGGTGGCGTGAGTGAGTGTTCTCCAAGCGCAAGGTGAAAAGGATCTCAGGATAGAACTCTTAGCCAAACTTTAACCTTCATCCATCTTCTTGCCACAGGATGAAATGCAACCACATATACCACCAGAAACCTTTTCCTCTATTAAAAACTAGGCCTCAGACACTGATTCATTGGGCTGCACTGACTCAGTGATGGAAGTGTCAGCACCATGGCTCAGAACAAGAGCCAAAAGTATAAGGAATAGTTCAATCTACGGGGGGCTGCTGTTAGAAATCTAAAAATTGTAAATGTAAAACAACCCCAGGCTTCACTGTGCAGGTAAAGAAGAGAACTTGAACACCATTATGCAAAGCCATGAGGTCCTAACACATAATTGAGCTTGTGTAGTTTACTGTAATACCCAATCTGACAATATTAATTTCTTAATGAAAAACTTACATCTGGGAAGCTACAGCACCATCAAAGTGACAAAATCCACATCCTGCTTAAATTTTGTTCATTTGAATGACACTTCCATGGAGGGGAAAAAGAAAAAAAAAAAATTACTGCAGAAAGAACCAGAGATACAACAGAAGCAGACAAGGAAAAAGCACTGTGTTTATTAAAACTACAATCACATCTTTGTGCAAAGAAGCTAGACCATTGTCTTCACTAGGAAGTACTCATTTAAAAATTAAAAGTCCACCCCAAAATCCCCCAAACCCCACACAACAGAAACACACAGAATCCCCGAGTTTCTGTTGAAAATAGAAAGCACATTTCTATTGAATAAGTTTGATAATGAATGTAGCAGGAGTGAAAGGGTTAAATTCTAGCTATCCTAAATACTCCCACCTTTCTCTGTAGCTGGAGCTGTCTGCACATAATTTGAGAAAGTTGAATTAAAGGAAAAGGATACTGTATACATAACTATGAGCACAAAAAGAATGTATGTGAAAATCCTGCATATTTTCTCTTTGCCTTTAATTAGAGACGGATTCCTGATCTTGATTATTCTGGGTAGAAAAATCAAGACCAGTCCCTGAAACCAAACAGTCTTCCCTTTGTGGGCCTCCTCTTGATTTACGTAGGGCTTTAAACAACACAAAAAAAACCCACAGACACACACAACAGAGCTGGGCTTACTGTTCTTTCACATTAGTTGCTTCTTTTGAGGCTGCACATGAGCGTATATTTTAGAATATTTATTTCTTACGGTGCAAGAAATCACAGAGCTGGGGAAAAAAAAAAATTAAAAAATAAAGCAGACCACTACTAAAAGTGATGCACTTTCAAAATTATATTTTGCTAAACATTTTAATTAATCTTTTGATTAGCAGTCCACCCATTTTAAGATGCCACTTATGGCAACCTCTCTTGGTAGCTTGGACACTTCCACGCCACTTTTAAGCAAAACAAACCTGTTGCAGAGTATTTTGTGATAACCAGGGTCTTGGATCATTCATGACTGAGATCAGCACCTGGATACCCTGAAAGGATCTTTTGACCTAATGAGGCTTCAGTCACTTTGCCACAGTAGCAGAAGTGATGATATTTTGGGGAGAAGCTGCATTTTCAGCTGTGGCACACACAATAAACTGATAAAGTCAAACTTCTGAATTAGGTTATCCATGTGGTTCACAGTTGGCAGGGATAGGAAGAAGGTAAAATGAGAAAGGGTGGATTACAATACTAGGAGTAAATGGCATTAACATGGTGAATTAAGGGGTTTACTATCACACTTTCTAGCTGCACATTCTTTTCATGCATGCACGGGGAAATATTTTACTCCTACAGCTCCCCTATAAACTTTGAAAGGTTCAGAGTCCTCTTCAAGGCTTCAGCAAAGGAGAGCTGAAGCCACCAGTCTCCTCTCCAATCACACTCTTTGGTAAAGCAGCTGTTGTCCCTTCCCTTAGGAGGAGGGAGAGTCTGGCTGATTCCAGATGAGCTGCAGTACAAAATTTCGCTGTCATCCAGCCTACTGGAGGGAAAGTTGCACAAAAAAAATGTTGACCCAAGAGCAGAGGGAATGGGATGTGGCCAAAGCAGGAAACTCAGATCAGGTTGAGAGAGCAGGGACTACACTGCTGGCAAGGGATGCAGCAATCCAGCAAGTTGCTGAATTAGATGTACGTGTTAAGTTATAAAAGCCCGTAACACAAGATAACCGAGTCCCAATTCTTGTCCAAAATGAGTGAAAATAGCAGGTCAGTATAAGAAAATGTCTATACCCTGGTCAAATTCTCATTAGCTGAACAAAAAGAAAATCTGTCTTGCATTTCTATTTTTTCCTAAAGCCGTAGATTAACTAACACATCACTTTATGGCACTGAGGATTTCTGAAGTTATCATGAGATCAGCCATTAGATCTCATTGCTGGTTTACAACTTTTTCATCTGTTTGACATTTCTCGGCTCTTTCACACGATACTTTTAACAGGAACCTGACCACCATCACTATAGTGCCACACAACTCGCTTGGAGGATATTTACAGTTCATCGGTGAGAACAGATGAGGACCACAAGTCTTAGCAGACTGATGGATTCCTTAGCCAGTAAGGAAACAACCATTCTGTATACAGCTAACCTTTCATCATTTAAAAAATGATTTTAAAGTTACTTGCAGTTGCTTCTATTAAAACTGTATTTCTGTAGATCTTCAGCACTGAAACATCAGATTCTCCTTCAGTTATCTTTAATGAAGTAACTAGTACCGTTAATCACATTTAGGTTTGTTCAATAACCTTGGACAGACAAGGAACTGAATATTTATCCTGTCTGTCACTCCCTGACATGCATCCTACTTAGTCACTACACTATAGCTCTGTGAAATAGCTTGCATATGATTAACGTGGGTCCTCTAGGATGAAAGAACAATGTTTTACATACGGATTGCTGAAAAGAAAGGGGAAAAGATTTATTTGGAAAGTGGTACCAGACAAGAGGAAAATAACAAAGTACATTGGAAAAGGGAAGGCACTAGTCATCATCTTCTTTCAAAGTAAAGTTCCTATAATCAGTATGAAATTTAAGTGGGAAAGCTGTAGATTATCCATGATTCCTCCTGTGGGCTTACAAATGCACACCGCAGAGCAAAAGGCACAGGAGAATGAAGAAGCAACCGCAGAACCGCATCATAAAAGTTATCACCCTGGAAACATCCAAGGTCGTGTTGGATGGGGCTCTAGGCAACCTGCTCTAGTTGAAGATGTCCCAATGTTTAGCCAATCCTATGGATAAACTGAAAATCATAGAATCATAGAATATTGTCCAGGAGCAGAGTATACCAATAAAAGAGGAAGGCAGGAAAAAATGCTAGAAGACCTGCCTGGATGAGCAAGGAGTTCCTGGACACACTGTCACACAAAAAGAAACTTTACAAGGAGTGGAAAAAGAGACAGCTAGAATGAGGGGCTTATAAGGAAGCTGTCAGAGCAGCAAGACACCTGGTTAGAAAAGCTAAAGCTCAGTTAGAATTAATTCTAGCCAAAAATTTCTATAGGTATATCAATGAAAAAAGAAAGACTAGGGAAGGTGTGGGTCCCCTCAGAAAGGAAACGGGAGAACTGGTGACAAGTGATATGGAGAAGGCTGAGGTTCTCAATTGTTCTCAGAGGTTCTCTGAGGTTCTTTGCCTCAGTCTTCACTGACAAGG